>JAOUQZ010000024.1:25284381-25294381 GCA_028564935.1 Neosilurus hyrtlii | reverse complement strand
ATAAAATAACGTGAACCTGTGTGTGTGAGTGATGTTCCCTGTGCTGATCAGCGGTGGAGGTCTTTGTACAGTGATCGATGCCACACTCTTTCATTCTCTTCATTTAATCTCGTGTTGTTTAGAGAGGGAGGAGAGGAGAAGCGGTGGTCGGCAGAAGACGTGGCGATCTAAGCTGAATCAGACAGCAGATTTTTAAAGTTCATACAGGACACAACAGGAGAGAAGAAAATTATCCCTGTCCATGTTTTTACTCATTTGATTTATTTATTTATTTTTGCAATGTTTACTATTTGAGTTGCTCCTGTGTGGAAGTGATGATTATCTACAGGGATGTTTATCAGAGACATCACACACCAACACACAACACACATTACCTGGATTCAGCAAACATCTGTGTGGTCTTCATTCTCACGCTGGGTTAACTGGCTGTTCTACACACACACACACACACAGGTATGTTGTTATATACCTGTACTGTACTTGGTAATCACTGTGGTGTAAGTGGTAGAGGAAAAATAAATACCTATGGAATAGTTCAGCATCCTGCTGATGATCATGTTCCTATAACAGCATCCACCATAATAAGTAATCAAAGAGACCTGGGAACATGTACAAATTCACCCTCATAAAGGTTTATCTCTCTCTCTCTCTCTCTCTCTCTCTCTCTCTCACAGGGTTATCTGTTCATCTCTGTGTTGGTGAACAGTAACAGTGAACTGATCCGACTGATCAATAATGCCATAAAGAATGATCTGTCGAGCAGGAACCCCACCTTCATGTGTCTGGCCCTGCACTGCATCGCCAATGTGGGCAGCAGGGAGATGGCTGAGGCCTTCGCTGGAGAGATCCCGCGCATCCTGGTGGCAGGGTGAGAGAACCAAAACGTTAGAACAGAGGAGGGAGGACGTGAATATAGAGAAAGTTCATTATGAGTCTGGAAACAGGTGTGAGAGAAGGAGTATGCATTAAAGATTCCTGAGAGTTTAATGTCAGGGCTGATGAGGACACACCTGGTAGAGGTTTAGGGGTCTGAAGGGCAGTGTTATGAAAATAAGGACTGGGTTTAATGGTGCGCCTCAGTCACTCACTCCACATTTGTATGAGTGTGTGAATAAATTTTTATCCTGCACGTCTATTTTACTGGTTGAATTTAAATGTGTGTTTATCTGCATCCTGACGAGTGGAGTGTGGGGGCGGGGATCCTTCATGTTAAATAACAAACCCATTGTTATAATCAGAAGAGAGATCAGGTTTCAGAGCGCTGTGGGTAACACGTCTGTGTGTTGCAGGGACACGATGGACAGTGTGAAACAGTCGGCTGCTCTGTGTCTGCTGCGATTGTATAAAACGTCTCCGGACCTGGTGCTGATGGGAGAGTGGACGTCCAGGGTGGTGCATTTACTGAACGATCAGCACATGGTGTGTCACTGCCACAACACTGTTCAGATAATAATCATACATAACCTTTATAAGCAATCATGAGGACATGCACTGTAGAACATTGCACAGGTTGTGCCCTGCTCCACACACGCACACACACACACACACGCGCGCGCGCGCTAATCCTCACAGTATTCACATTTACATAAACGCTTATTAAACTTCCTGAGCTCCGTTCTGCAGTGATGAACCATAGGGTTGCAAAACTCTGGGAAGTTTCAAAGTTGGAAATTCTCCATGGGAATTAAAAGGAGTAAAGTGTAGATTTGCACTCATGTCTGCTGCAAAACCTCATGTTACATTTTTTTTTATGTATAATTTACCCCAAAATGTCTTATTTATTTCCATGTAAATCTCCATTTCCAACTTTTATTTTCAAAATTTCTCATCTTAAGTTCCCATGGAAAATTTACAGGGGAATTTTCTGCCCCTTTGCCGCCCTTATGAAATGTTTGAGGAGAGGACACACCCACATCAGATATTTATTCTGTCGTTGTCTCCAGATCGCAGTGATGAGTGGCTGTAGCTGGACGCTTCCCTCCTGAGAGACCGTTCTTTTTATTCTGACTCAGTGTAACTTGAGAGCACATCCAAGAAATATTTATGATAAGTTCCTTCTCAAATAAAAAAATATGAAAGGTGCTTTCAGTATCACAAGTCTTATTTTTCAGTAATCAATCCTATTAGGTGGGTTTAACGTTTCACTGATTCCCTCCCATGTTTGACTCCGCCCCCAGCATCTATCTGTTCCCAAACACAAACAAGCATCCCTGGTGAAGTACAGGGCGACCCAAAGCCCCTCCTACGTTTAAACGGGAAAACATAAGTTTAAAGATAATCCTGTTATTTGCACAAATGTAACTTGGTGAGGCAAGACAGGAGGTTCTATGGTCTGCTGGTAGCCCAACCCCGACCATCCTCAGCCATGGATATGGCATGGTCATGAACACATCGTGCATTCACTGACTACAAAACAACCGCACCCTGATCGCCTGCGCAGAGGGCCTTTTCAGAGGTTTTTTTTCAGTATTCCGTGGAACCAAAACGCCCAGGTTGGAAACCCGTCTTGCACGGTTTCATAATCCGTGTGCTCAGCTTCAAAAAGAAATGTGATTTTAGTAAGACGGCGCTACGGCGCACAGCTGGGGGATCGTTGGAAGTGCTGAGGGAAATGTTTCCAGATCCAGTGATCTCGTCGCGTGGTGATGTCAAGAGGTGGCCCGTTCCCCTGACCTCCACTTTCCGTGGTGCTACCTTAAATCATGTGTGTATTCATTCTCCTCAAACTCTTGAAGCCCTTAAGGTTACTATTCAGCAGGAGATCGCCGCTGTTCCACCCGACACGACCCGGCTGAGCCATGGCAGCCTTCAGAAATCACCTCTGAGAGGGTATAGACAACATGATCAATAAAAACAGTGTTTATTGAAGTTTGATGTGAGAGGTTTTTGTAGGTTACCCTGCACATGTACACCTTTAAAGCTGTGTGTTTAATCTCCAGACTCTTTAATCCTCGAGTTCAGGATGCAGATCAGTAACCAGAATCAATATTTTATTTCTCCTTCTAACTTCTGCTGTTCTTTCTTTTTCCCTCTCCCTCTCTCTATCCTTGTAACTCTTTCCAGGGCGTGGTCACTGCAGCCATCTCGCTCATAACCTGCCTCAGCCAGAAAAACCCAGACGAGTTCAAGACGTGTGTGTCCCTGGCTGTGTCCCGTCTCAGCAGGGTGTGTCCCTATTCCACACACACACACACACACAGGCATCCTTATTGTTTAGATGACATTTTGCCTTTGATGGAGATTTGTGGGTGTGGCTAAATGTGCTCTGAATTTATGGATGAGTGGAGTTTACATTTATACACGTGATTAATACACAATGCTAATCTTAAGTTTACTTGGTGCATGTGATGGTTATGTGACTTGCTGTTACTCCCCCCTGTTCTCTCTGCTGCATGTACTTATTAAACCCATCTCTCTCTGGTTCAGATTGTCTCCTCAGCATCCACCGACCTGCAGGACTACACGTATTACTTTGTTCCCGCCCCCTGGCTGTCTTGTAAACTGCTGCGTCTCCTGCAGTGCTACCCTCCTCCTGAGGATGGCGCTGTTAAAGGTCGTCTGGTGGAGTGTCTGGAGACGATTCTCAACAAAGCCCAGGAACCTCCCAAGTCCAAGAAGGTGCAGCACTCCAACGCCAAGAACGCCATCCTGTTCGAGGCTATCGCACTCATCATTCATTATGACAGGTGAGGACCAAGCATGATACACACACGCACTTATACACACAGAAGTGTACACACACACACACACACACACTCCTCGATATTCCTCATCTATTCACATCATGATTTTTATTTATTTTTTATTCTCTAACTCTCTCTCTCTCTCTCTCTCTGTCTGCGTGTGCGAGACAGTGAGCCAAACCTGTTGGTGCGGGCGTGTAATCAGTTGGGCCAGTTCTTGCAGCACAGAGAGACAAATTTGCGCTACCTGGCCTTGGAGAGCATGTGCACACTCGCCAGCTCAGAGTTCTCCCATGAAGCTGTCAAGACGCACATTGAGACCGTCATCAACGCCCTCAAGGTCAGTGCACACACCAACCCTCTCACACCGTTTATTCACTTTGTGTGTGTTTTTTAAGTGGACAATTGTCTGTCTGTCTGTCAGACGGAGCGTGACGTGAGTGTGCGTCAGAGGGCAGCTGATCTGCTCTACGCGATGTGTGACCGCAGTAACGCGAAGCAGATTGTGGCGGAGATGTTGAGTTACCTGGAGACAGCGGATTACTCCATCCGTGAGGAGATGGTGCTGAAGGTGGCCATCCTGGCAGAGAAGTACGCAGTGGATTACTCCTGGTACGTGGACACCATCCTCAACCTGATCCGCATCGCCGGTGACTACGTGAGCGAGGAGGTGTGGTACCGCGTCATCCAGATAGTCATCAACCGCGACGACGTGCAGGGCTACGCTGCCAAGACCGTCTTTGAGGTACATATACATACATTTACACACACACACACACTTCTATACATCTCATGAGCCAGATGAGACACTAACTTCTACCAAGCGATCGTTCATGTGAGTCTGCTTCCCCTCAGGGTTTCTTCCTCGGTTAACTGAGGGAGTTTTTTTCGTGCCACCGCTGCATTCATTAGAGATTTTACTTTAAAATCTTTATTGAATGTCTTTAGTATGTAAAGCTGTATTAATTCTAAAACACTACAAATAAAACTGAATTCAGTGTGACCCCTGACCTTTGAACCCAGGCCCTGCAGGCTCCAGCGTGTCATGAGAACATGGTGAAGGTCGGGGGTTACATCCTCGGAGAATTCGGAAATCTCATCGCTGGTGATCCTCGTTCCAGGTGAGTGTTTGCCTGCCGTCTGTCTTTATTACACAAACCACACAAAAGCAGTGTAATAGTACAATATCCTCTCCCCCCCCCACAGTCCATTGGTCCAGTTTAATCTGCTCCACTCCAAGTTCCACCTGTGTTCGGTTCCCACGCGTGCTCTGCTCCTGTCTGCCTATATAAAGTTCATAAATCTGTTCCCTGAGACGAAGAGCACCATCCAGGAGGTTCTACGCTGTGACAGTCAGATCAGGAACAGTGACGTGGAGCTCCAGCAGAGAGCCGTGGAGTATCTCAAGCTTTCCTCCATCGCCAGCACCGACGTCCTGGTGAGAAATCCTCCAGCAGGGGTTAGTTCTGGGGCTGGTGCCATTGCCAGCATGGAGAGGGCTCAGCACATGGTTACCTCACTGTGTACTCTGGCAGGGCTGATCCGAAATCACGTGCACGAAAACCATTTTTATTCTGCAGGTAGTATCGACTCCTTCCACCAACTACATCCACAAGTATATTACAGCACTTTGGGAAACACGGGGTAACATCCCAAACGGCGGTACTGTACTAAACTGTGCAGCAGAATAGTAAACTCTGGGTGTGATGTTTAGTACAGTAGTATATTATAACAACTTTCCAGTTTCCCTGGATAAGAACAGTAGTTTGGCTGTTGAAATGTAAACATTTGGAGTGAGATTAAGTACCGGCTCCGAACCAACCCTCAAAGGGCCTCAGTGGCAAAGGGGTAACCGTGACTGCTTCATGTCTCAGTGAAAATAAAATAAAACCCGGGCTCCCAGGTGGCGCATCAACAAGGTGCACGACTATTAACCCGGAGATCGCAAGTTCGAATCCGGATTGATGCCACAGCCATCCGTGACCTGCCGAGCTCTCACGGGAGGGAGGGATTACATACGCTCACTTCCCTGTCACTCACAGCGATCACCAGCCAGTCATTCATATGGCCCTCCAAGTGGGTTAGGCCGCCACCCAAATATGCATGCGCAGCAGTTTTGAAAAGAGGCGGGTGGCAGCATTGCATGTCACAGAGGGGGTGTGTGCTTGGTTGTGTGATGGGGAAGGCAAAAAGTTAATGGGTGGGAATTGGATACGACTAAATTAGGGGAGAAAAATGGGGGGAAATCCAAAATAATAATAATATACAAAAAAAAAATAAACAAATATTATCTGACTTAATCCTGCTGGTGTAGCCCCGCCCACCAAAAACCACATGACCGGGAAAATGATATATTGTAAAATATGTTGTTGTGTGTTTGTGTGTAGGCCACAGTGCTGGAGGAGATGCCCCCGTTCCCTGAGAGAGAGTCCTCCATCTTGGCGAAGTTGAAAAAGAAGAAGGGTCCAGGTGCCGTGTCCAGTGCTGAGCTGGAGGATGGAAAGAGAGAGGGAGGAGAGCTGAATGGAGGAGGAGGAGGAGCAGAGCGGCCTGGGGACAACTCTGCCATCGCAGCGTCTAACGCAGTGAGAGAGACACACACTCTGACCTGCTGCTGAATTGATCATTCAACAGAAACACACACGCAACAACACACACACACACACACGCAGGAACAGTGCTGCTGTGTTCGCAGTTCATTGGGAAATGAGTCAGCATTAACATGAACTCTCTTTAAAACAGCAAAAGGAAGTCCCTTCTCATTTTTCCCAACACACACACACACACACACACACAGTCCTTGAACCCTACACAGTGGAAAGTTGCTCTGATTTCTCCATGTTAAATTCTGTTCTGACCCTGTGTTATGTTGCACGTCTTGCCTTCCTCGCTCAGTGGTGTTCTCAGGTTACCATGGAAACTCAGACTTTCACTCCACCATGAACACAGATATACAACGGTTTCTTTGCCATTTTATCTTATGTGGATCTTTTCTATCCAATGTAAGCTGAGTTCACAATATTAACAAACTCATTTTAGCGTAATTGAGACAACCTCAAAAATATTCATAAAAATATTAAATACATTTTATAAACAGTAATAAATATTTCATGAGAACTTGGAAATGAATTGCAGCCTCATTTATAAAAATCATTTATTTTGAAATGGTTTGCATGCAATGTGTTTTATTTTTTTTTTATTTTATTTTTTTCTCTCTCTCTCTCTCTCTCTCTCTCTCTCATTCTCTCATTTTCTCTCTCTCTCTCAGTCCACTCCCTCTCCTTCAGCCGATCTCCTTGGTCTCCGTTCCTCCGTCCCTGTCAGTGCAGCCCCTCCCAGTGCAGGCAGCCTGTTGGTGGATGTATTTTCAGAGGCGGGGCCTGCAGCTCCACCCGCTGCGGTCAGTGATGATGGCTTCCTCAGGTAAGAGTGTATGTTTGTGAAATCATTAAGAACAGAAGATTTTATTCTGAGAGAAGCTGCAGTGTCTCGTCAGACTTTCTGCTCTTCTGTGTTTCACTTCTCTGGCTGTGTGTAATCTGTTCCACTTTACCTTACTGTTTATGTGACTGTCTTTCTTTTTCTCCTGCTTTCTCCTTTTTTCTCTCCTTCCCTCCCTTCTGTGTCTCTTTCTGTGTGTGTGTGTGTGTGTGTGTGTGTGTTTATCCTCCTTTGTCATCGGACGATGGCAGAGATCTGGAACCTCCCACTGAGAGCTCTGACTCCTTATTGGCTGAGGGTCCTGGTGACTCGGAGTAAGAGGCCAGTGGTTGGCTAGCGTGTCCATATGCACACACACTTCACCTGAGTGTAGGCAGGTTTCCATCCCCGGGGCTTTCATTTTTTTAAACAAGAATGTTTCTGATGCAGGTGATGGATCATCATCATTGTTACAGGAGGATGAGTTGTGTTTTGTAAATTGTAAGAGATGTAGTGACTGTTGATAAACAGTCCAGTAAAGTGTGAGGAGGAGGAGGATGATGATGATGGCAGAGGTTCATTTGATTGAGTCACATGTTCTCATTAAGAGCTCTGTATCTTAACGTTACGCTGCTGTGAGTTATGATCATGCGAACATTCACCCGCAGTCTTTATTTATTTATTTATTTTTCCTCTCTTCCCCTGCTAATAAAAATGTTCGTCCACTGGAATAGCCAGTTGCTTCCTGGGTAGCCCCGCCCCTTTCCCCACCTGATGTTAGTGATGATTGAACTAGTGCTATCATCTCAAATCGGTTTTCTCGTTCAGCGCTTTCACTTTGTCACTCTGAATGGAGAATATGTTCAGTGTTAATAAGAAATAAAATTTATCAGTGCACATTACACACATAAACAGTTTAATAACCCACAGTGATGTCAGATGTAAATCTGTACGCACCCGTTGAATGCTGGTAACAATGAGCGCGCGAGTGTTTAATCTGTGTATTAATCTCGCAGCAGTAACGTGGCACGTGTGTTAATTGTGTGTACAGTGGATGGAAACCTTGCTAAAGCCTTTGTGACAGATTGTTGTTTGTCTGTTTGTTAATAAAGTTGATGGAATTTCACTGCTGTAGTAACTGCAGTGAGTTTGGATGTGGTGCTTGTGCTGGACTTTACACCAGCATGCTGAACGTTAGTGTGTGTATCTGTGGTGTGGTGTTACACTGTGCTGTGGTCAGAGCTGGGTTTAAATGCTCACACTAACCCTCTGCTTTATTCTCTCTCTCTCTCTCTCTCTCTCTCTCTCTCTCTCTCTCTCTCTCTCTCTCTCTCACATCATCTCTGTGGCTGCTGCTCGTCTCTTTTTCTCCTCTTCATTCCTCTCCTCTCTGTTGGGGGGGTCTTCCTCGTTTTTTTTTTTTTTTTTTTTCCATCACTCACTCCCTCGCTCTCAGCTCTGCCCCTCCCCCTGTGGCCTCTGAAGATCCCGCTCCTCCTCTACCCGAGTCAGACGAGCTGCTTAACAAGTAAGAGTCGCACCCAGGGCTGCCTTATGTCTCTTATCTTGTTTGATACTAAAATGCATGTGGTGCAGTTTCTCTCACTGTCACTCTCATGGTAAACTGAATTGAAACATGTGGCTTGAAAATATTTTCTATCATTAAAACTCATGTTTTCTGTGAATGAGTTTCAATTTACACTATATGTTAAGGGCACTAGATATTAGGGGTGCCGGAAAAAAATTGATTCACATCTCAATTGCTATTCTTATTTCGAACATTTCCAACCTTACTCACAGCGCGTACCGTTTGTCCAGACGCGGCCTCCGTAGTGAATTGTTCCAGTGCGTGGCGGGTAAAGAAATAGCTTTTAGACGAGCTTTGACATGGATGAGGAAAAAGCAATACAGCCAGCACCGTCTTCGCTCAAGGCAAATGCCTGCACTTCAGATTTTACATTTTGCGGTTAAGAAGGAACTTGACATGACATATGAAGTAGGCAAAATAAAAGTCTTTACATCAGAACACTTTACATCCCTAGCCCACATCTTACACCATCACCTGGAGCTAAAAGAACCGGAGCAGCAGCACGACCAACTCCTGAACAAAACACACCCCATCACTTCATTAAACTCCCAACTGACTCTGAACAAGCAAAGCGGATCAGTACATCTACAGAACCAGCTGTGTAGTAATATTTCTTTTTTTCTTATAGAAGAGACGTTCCGTAGCTTATAGAAGAATGTAGTTACTCGTGAAATCGGCTCCCTTCGTTTGTAATGGTTATGAATCAAACATCGGTTTGAATCGAGAATCGATTCTGAATCGAATCGTCACCCCAAAAATGGGAATTGAATTGAATCATGAGCTGTTGTTAGATTCACATCCCTACTAGGTATGTTGTTCATATCCTTCTGTGGAGGGTGTAAATGAGGTGAATCATGACCCCAAATTAGAGTAAACAGCAGGAAAAAAACAAAAACACAGCTAAGTATCTGTAGTCTCTCAAACCACAAGACACACCCACTTTACGCCATCACATCCTCCCGGGTAAATGCATGTTAACTCCTAATCCTGACCATAGTGGGCGTGTCATGTGAGCATTGTGTGTCCGAAAATATTGCGATATAAGTTTTAGGTAGTCTCAGCCCCTATTGTATAGTTTCTTTTCTACTTGGTGAAAGTGTGTATAAAGCAAATCTCTCACACACATCAACCAACCAACCGAACACACTACCCAGCTTTTTTTATGTAATATTCAACATTATTATAGTTTATAAAATGTTTTCACAGAGACATTTTAATCACGCAGCCTCTCTCTCTCTCTCTCTCTCACACACACACTGAACACGGATGCCTTTTTTATTTTCTATGTAATTTTCGTTCTCTCTGTCTT
>JAOUQZ010000024.1:25278936-25284176 GCA_028564935.1 Neosilurus hyrtlii | reverse complement strand
CTCTCTCTCTCTCTCACACACACACTGAACACGGATGCCTTTTTTATTTTCTATGTAATTTTCGTTCTCTCTGTCTTGCTGTGCAGGTTTGTGTGTAAGAATAATGGAGTTCTCTTTGAGAATCAGTTGCTGCAGATCGGTATAAAATCAGAGTATCGCCAGAACCTCGGTCAGTGACTCATCGTACTGTCTGTTTCTCAGCAATACACCTGCAGAGAGCAGCCCAGATTGCTCACTGTTGTGTGTGTGTGTGTGTGTGTGTGTGTGCGTAGGGAGAATGTACTTGTTCTATGGCAATAAGACGTCAGTGCAGTTTATCAGCTTCACCACCACTGTTAGCTGCCCAGGAGAACTGCAGTCTCATATCCTTTAATGATTTACACACACGCACATGCAGAGGTGAATCAAACGCGTTCACATGAGACCTTCCCAGGTTTCACAATATGATTTTGTTTTTTCCTACTTAGAGTTACTGCATCCTGATGTACCCTATACACCATGTGCACAGATCAGTAAGCCCCGCCTACCTGACCATCACTGCAGTACACTCGGAGTATGTAACTGAGTAGAAGGATATGGTTCCGCTGTACACCGCCATCTCACCGAAACTGACATGTGCTCCGAACAATAAATTGGAACAGCAGAAATGTCGAACAGTCCAACCACCAGCCTCGCTCCAGTGCGGGACTGGTTCATTGGTTTTTCGATGACTCCATTTGAATTCTGGTAAAGCGTAGCTGAGTGTTGTGTAGTGTAATGTAGTATGTTTTCTGTAAGATCTACAATAGCAGTATATCGTCTAGGTACAGTTAGACTATTCAGTACCTACTGAGTATTCAGAAGCTCTACATACTGTGGGAGTGTGTGTGTGTGAGAGAGAGAGGAAGAGAGATGTAACACCCAGCTGTAGAGTTATATCTTCTTGACTAAACTCACAATTGAACGTTCAGCTGAAAACTGTGGATCCTCTGGTGGAAGGTGGAGCTCAGGTGCAGCAGGTCATCAACATCGAGTGTCTGTCTGACTTCTCTGAGGCACCGCTTCTCAACATCAAGTTCAGGTAGCTCTCTCTCTCTCTCACACACGCGCGCACACACACACGCATACACACTGGTGTATCAGAAGATGTATATTGGTTTTATATTTCAGGTATGGTGGAGCTCTACAGAACCTCACACTGAAACTCCCCGTCACCATCAACAAGTTCTTCCAGCCCACTGAGATGGCCTCACACGACTTCTTTCAGCGCTGGAAACAACTCAGCCTGTGAGTGTTTGCCTGTGAGAGAGAGAAAGAGAGAGAGAGAGAGATGATGCCGCCTGCTGCGAGTGATTGTGAGAAACTGAGAGTCCATGATTTGGAAACAACTCCGGATACTTACTCTCCAGATAGTGGAGCGATCAGGTTGCGGTGTTCCTGTGTAGTATGTGCTAGTATACATTATCCACCCGACAAACATGGGAGAATTCGTGAATCAGTTGAAGATATAAGAATAACCATAAATATTTTAGTTTGCTTTTGTTCTGTTCTGGTGTGTGTGTGTGTGTGTGTGTGTGTGTGTAAGTTATTCTCTGACGACCAGGTGGATATTTGAACAGAATAATCCTGAGGGTAGCGGCTCTCTCGTCAGTGAAATCCACCTCATCTTAACTCATTAATTGTTCTGGATCTGTTTCAGGCCCCAGCAGGAAGCACAGAAAATTTTCAAGGCAAACCACGCCATGGACACTGAAGTGCTCAAAGCCAAGGTTCACAACTCACACTCACACTCACACACACCTACACTATTCCTATTTGTGCACACACTCACTCTGTGTGTGTGTGTGTGTGTGTGTGTAGTTGTTGGGATTAGGTACAGCTCTTCTGGAGAATGTGGATCCGAACCCTGATAACTTTGTGTGTGCTGGAGTGGTTCAGACAAAGGCTCAGCAGGTGGGCTGTCTCCTCAGACTTGAACCCAATGCACAGGCCCAGGTGTGTATATACACACACACACACACACACACCTACACACACCTGCATGCACGCGTCATCATTTGGTTGTTCATACCGTTTGTGTTTGTTCCTCAGATGTACCGATTGACGCTGCGCAGCAGTAAAGACACCGTCGCTAAGCGTCTGTGTGAGCTGCTGGCGGAACAGTTCTAGAACACTGCTTCTAGAACCAGTGCGCAGACCATCACGTTCTAACACTAGAGCAGACCAGCGCCCCACCCTACCACATCCTGCCCTTCTCCACCCCGGAACAGTTTCCATTCATACATAAAGGGAAAATCAGCTGCTAAGTGCGGCGGCCATCTTTACTGTCCTGATTACTATTCTAGATCATCATCATCAGCGCTACACTTCCCGTTTTTAATCGGTGTTTACGTGTGTGTGTATGTGTGTGTGTGCGCGCGTGCGTGCGTGTGCTGTCTTGCTGGTTATCCTGTGCATGTGGTGACAGCTGGTGTGTTGTACTGAGCAAAAAGGAAAGAAGGACCAATAGAGAGAGAGATGCAGAGATTTTTTTTCCTTTCAGTTTTCTCTTTGTGTGTGTGTGTGTGTGTGTGAGAGAGAGAGAGAGAGCGCGAGGTCTACATTTCAACCTGTAAACATTCCTGAGACAAATAGTTTGCACATCCTGCACATGTACTGTTTTGCTGGAACATTCCATATTGAGTAGTTATAGGGGAGAAAAAAAAACACTGCAGCCTAAATACACTAAACACCACTTCCTGAGTAGTACCTCTCTCTCTCTCTCTCTCTCTCTCTCTCTCTCTCCCCCCCCCCCCCTCTCTCTCTCTCTCTCTGTGTCTGTGTGTGTGCAGACCAGTGCACTTTACAGGCACGGACAGATATGAGGGGTCTGTAGCCCCGCCCCTGTTCTTACTAACTTCTTGTGATTATGTACATGATGATTATAATCGTCACTAATGGGGAAATGATCTATTTAAACTATCGATGTAAAAATGATCACCTTTGTTTCATTGCGTTTTCGTCGTTTTGTTTACTTTTGGGAGTTGTGTGGTTGACGTTTTCAGGCATTCCATAAAACGTGATGTGATCCGTACGCAGGTGTGGAGGTGTAGAGCATCAGAGCAGCAGAAGGAGGCAAGACTGAGTTGGTTCTCCATCTCTCCCTCTTCCTCTTTCCTTCCTCCTGTGCAGGACTGTGATCATGTAGAGAAACTCTGCCACATTTAGGCACAGCATCTCCACCTTCATGTTCACACACACACATTAAACATGCTGAAGGACAAGTTCAACAAAACCGTCCATGTCTATACACACACCTCTCTCTCTCTCTCTTCCTCTCTCTGACTCCTCATTTTCTTTAGATTGAAGACTGTAGAGCACTTAATATACAGAACTAGTGGAGTAAGTTCAGAACACAAATACAGAAAATGTAATCCTAAGCCCTCTCGTGTGTGTGTGTGTGTGTGGCGCTTTGAGTGAAATGTGACAGACCTATGGATTGGAAGCAGCTTCCAGCTGTCAGTCACACCTACAGGAACAGCACAGTGAGGTGTGTGTCTGTGTCTGTGTGTGTGTGTGTGTGTGTGTGAGAGAGAGAGAGAATTTATTGGAGATTTATGAGACAGTTGTCATTAGTTAAATGAAGTCACTATGTTCCTCCTCAGTGCACTGCTGCTGTGACGTGTTGATTGGACTTAGTCATTGAAGTGGAATCATTGTGTGTGTGTGTGCGCACGTCTGATTGCAGTATCCGCTTGCTAATGCAGCCCCCGTGTATCGGTGTTGAACCTGTTAGATAAAATTTACTCTGTACTGAATAATGTGAAAGTAAAACTGTCATATACTCCATCAACGCCTCCACTTGTCTCTCTGTGTCTGTCCATCTGTCCGTCTTCTCTCTGCTCATCTGTCCTCCTCTCTCTGTGTCTCTCCGTGTTTGTCATCTCTGTCTCTCACTCCATTTATCTCTTCTCTCCGTGTGTCTCTCACGATGTCTGTCACCTGTCTGTCCTGATGAAGAGGGTTTAGTGAACATGAAGACTTTCCTTTAATGCACATCTGCTACACAAGTGCAACAATAATTATGATTTATACAGGATGATTTGTTAAAAGATAACATGATCATAAGTGTTAAGATAAATAAATAAACTTAAATGGTCAGGTTTGCCATTAACGTGGGGAGAGTTGGCCAGAGTTTAATGGTTATTATTGTTAGACACGAGCTGTAACAGTAATGAAGGTTTAGCGCCTCTGGTGTCTTCACGCACCTTTGTTGATAACTGTTCCAGTGGGATTTGAAGAATAATTAGAATTGTATTGTAACTTATTCTACTCTATGAAAATGTTGATGTTCCTGAGCCAAATACTTGGTGTGTTATGTCTGTAATTCCCTTTGAGATTTGTTGGAGTAATAAATTTAGCATTAGGGATTTTGACACCCAGTATGGGCTCAGTGTTTTTATAGTGAATATTGTTCTGCTTGTTCTTTGGTCGTGGGTAGAAAATATTTGATAAATATGTGAAGAGTGGCGTGGGGTTAAATCCAGGGGCCCGTTTCAGAAAGCAAGTTTAACAAACTCCGAGTCAAAACCTCAACTCTCGGTTGACCATCTCAGAGCTGTCAAACAAAAAAGGTTTCAGCACAGGGGGTTAACAGATCAATCAACTCGGAGTTCAAGTTACCCTGATTGAAGCTCGGGCAGGAGGATAAAAAGCCCTTATCAATGGAATGCAGATAACATGATTCACCACGGCAACAGGTGAAATAAGGCCTCGATCCTCCTACTTCTATAGAACTATCATGACACTGTATATACAGTATGTGTCAGGGAGAACTGCGGTTAGGGAGTCCTGCATGTGATTTGTGCTTTTATGCCAATAAAAATATCTTTAATCTCAGTTTTACTAACAGCACCAAGTGGAATGGAAGGTTTGGACTGCTGGACCAAATGACTAAAATTTTTACATTTAAATTGGGTCTGGGACTTGGGAACACTACAAACATGTAGAGAAGTCGTTTCAGTGCAGTGCGTTTCTGACAGCCCGACACGTGGTCTGCATCACTGATGATCTGCAAAAAAACCCTGAAGTGCAGTACAGAGAACCTGCTCGGAACTGACAGCATCTCCACGATGCGAGGCCTGAGAACACTGTTAAGATAAATTATTGGACAGAAATCGGGTACTCATCAGGGATGATAAAACATCCAATCAAGGTGTGATTGGATCAAGGGTTCTGCGCTTCCACATCAGCTCTTCACCACAACTCCGGTGAGTACCGGT
>JAOUQZ010000024.1:25258776-25269120 GCA_028564935.1 Neosilurus hyrtlii | reverse complement strand
ACACACATACATACACACACATACACATACACACACATACACACACTCATACACATACACACACACACACACACACACATACACACACTCATACACATACACACATACACATACACACACACACACACTCATACACATACACACACATACATACACACACATACACATACACACATACACACACTCATACACATACACACACACACACACACACACACTTATACACATACACACACACTTATACACACACTCACTCATACAAACACACACACTCATACAAACACACACACACATACACACACTCACTCATACAAACACACACACTCATACAAACACACACACACATACACACTCACTCATACAAACACACACACACAAACACACACACACTCATACAAACACACACATACACACTCATACACACACTCACTCATACAAACACACACACACAAACACACACTCACTCATACAAACACACACACACACATACAATCCGGACCAGCAGTACAGACAGAATCGCCCTTCTATTCGATCCGCTTCTTTTCTACATTGATCTGTTTTATAACGGATCCTGTGTGTGTGTGTGTGTGTGTGTGTGTGTGTGTGTGTGTGTGTGTGTGTGTGTGTGTGTGATTTATGAAGAGGACAGGAGACACTCCCGAGCTGCTCCTTTGAAACAGTGCGCTGGGCTGAGTTGCCAGATACATGTAAATTCCCCTTTTGTTAATTAATTTTGCAGGAACTGTGTTCTCTGTATATTGAGACTGTGTGTATCCAAAATTTGCAGGGTGGTTTATAGTTCCACACGTCACATATAGAAGCACTGTATACAAACACAACCGCTGACAAAATACTGCCTATACACAACTATTAATCAACATTTAATCAACATTTGAAAGGAAAGAATTATTACGTTTGACGTATGGTGTAGCCGCATACCCTGTACCACACCTTTAGTCGTAGCCTGACACTCACCTCTCCAGAAAGAAACAGATAAGAAAGTCAGAAATCTCTGATCACAGCGTTAATATAAATATGAAGTGTGAGTACAGTGACCATAGATCATTATAATGACCAGTTTAATGACCAGGATATAAACACTATGGCATTATTTTAGTGCATCATTCCTGAACGCAGTGAGGATTTGGCTTCAAATTACTGCTGAATACAGACAAATTAAAACACTTTAGATTCAATTTCAGTAAGAATTCACTTGGTTTATAATTAATCACGGAGGAATAGTTTCTTTTTAAAACTACATTTTGTCTATGGTATTTTCAATGTATTGTTCTGAGAGTGAGACACTCCTATTGCTTTTTCTGCATTTTTATTTCATTTTCTGAATCACTTAATACCTTTTAGGGTGGCAGGAAGGATGTAAACCCATTTCAACCGACTCTGTGCAAAGAAAGCGCACACCCTAAACTGTTCTCAAAACCGTCATAGGGCCAACACACAGACACACACAACCATTCACAGTTACACTCAAACCTTGGGGCAATTGGGAATATTCAATTAGCCTAATGTACTAGTTTTTTGATTGTGGGAGGAAACTGGAGCACCTGGACAGAACTCATATAGTCATGGGACACAAACCCAGAATATTCTTGCCGTGAAATGAAAAAGCTAACCACTACACCAGTGTTCCGCACATGATCTATTTTTGAGCGTAAAAGCAGTAAATTCTGGTGTGTGTCATGTCTCAGTTGCACTTAGAGGACATGCACTTTCTATATGCGAGTATAAATACTTGAAATAAGTAGTGGGATAAATCAGCCTTAAATCATGCTGTGCTGAAAACAAACCGTTCAGTGAGTTTTATTTTATTGCCTCATGTATTAAACGTTTTATCTGGACATCAAAAAGTTGGTGATCATCCAGATCAATAAAGTTAAGTCTCTCTAACATCAGTGATGAGTCGTTTTCATCCTCCGCCAGTTTGTAACTTTGTTGTCCTCAGTGTCTGCTGATTGACTTTATTCTTATGTTCTGTTGTTCTTGAGATTTTAAGGATGGAAGAAACGTTATGCTCAGTGTATCTGTCTGCACTAAAAATTGTGAAAACTACTAAAATCCTTTCTTTTGAATTCTTTTGGAAAGATAAATTGATATTTTTTTTTTTAAAATAAATGTAAGCTTCTACCAACACTGTTTTTCACCCCTTTCACTCCCCAAATGGTCATTTAAGAGGATAGTGATGAGTTGGTTCAGGTGATCATCCATCCATTGTCCAAATCACTTAATCCTAGTAGGGTCGTCTCAGGTGGGGACACCTGGAACAGCTTGCCAGGCCATGGCAGGGCAACAAACAAACAACCTTACACCCTTACCCTCAGGGGCAATTTGGAAAAGCCAATTAGCCTAATGTGCATGTCTTTGGACTGCAGGAGGAAACCAGAGTACCTGGAGGAAACCCACTCGAGACTGTGAAGGATGTGTGAACTCCACTCGGATACACGTGAGCTCGGCACTCGAACCAGGAACTTCTTGCTGTGAGACAGATATGATAACCACGTGGAGATTCTGATTTAAGAAAGAAATGAAGTTCTCTTTTATTTCTATTTCTGGACCTGAGGTTTAGACCCAAATATGTCAATAGTGGAGGTGAACATATTCAATCTGGCAACCCCGGAAAGAACGAAGAACAGGGCACGAGAGAGAGAGAGAGAGAGAGAGAGAGAGAGAGAGAAAACACCGAGGGGGAAAAAATCCAGAACGCATTCCTGAAATCTGTTATTTCTTTCCGGTTTTAAATATGATTATTGAGTTTGTGTACCTCAGTGTGTGATCTGTGGACCAAATTCCGGCTGTTTTTAAGGAAGCTAATCTTCTCGAACTTTCTCGTGTTTCCCCTCACTTTAACTTTTAACACTGACTTTTCCACTCGAGAACTTTGGCAGAAGCTAATCAGGCTAATTTCCTCAAGGCGGAGGGCTGAAAGAAGGTAGGGCGGTTTTTTTCTCTTTTACCATTTATACCAGATTTTACAGATTTATTCCGCCTCGGCGAGGTCCATTTACGGGCAGAAACGCGTAAGCAGGAAGAAACCGAGCGCTTTAAGGCGGTGGTGAAGGTAAATTTCAGACATGTTGAGCTCAGAGTGCTAACAGGCTAATCTGAGGAGATTCTGAGGAGAATTCGTGAAGCAGCGGCGGCTAACGACCAGTTAGCTTCGTCTATTAGCACAGATTAGCGGGTTTAGGGGTTTTCTTTTGAGTTATATGTCCGATTACAACCGAATGTATTTTAATGAAGTTTATTTTTCTTTCTTGAGTTGTAGCATGTCGACAGAAGAGGAGAGATATAAGCTGGTGGTGGTGGGTGGAGGTGGTGTGGGCAAGAGCGCCCTCACTATTCAGTTCATCCAGGTAAATAAACCTGTAGGATTAAAATCTTACTGTTTCACAAAAATTTTAATCTCTCTGTCTCCCTCCCTCACACACACACATACACAGAGTTCAGTGTGAGTCTCACATGTAAACACAGTGGCTCATATGCAGTTATAGGAAAATCACTAACACCACAGTTTCCTGTTGGACCCTCAAGTTATTATTGTTCCTCTCGTACCACAGCATTTATCTTATCACATTACATTTTATTTATTTATTAATCAACCCCCCTTTTTAATGATTTGTTGCTACTTTTGATGTTGGTGAATGTTTCTTAACCAGAAATGATTTCCTGACATCAGTGATGTTACAGCAGCTGTAAACACTCATTCCCTCATCACCTCTCTGTTGTGTTTCTCTTCACATTAACAAGAGAAGAAACGTCATGTTCCATCAGATGACCGAAAAACTGTAAAGAAGTGTAAGCTCCTGAAAATGACAGTTTTATCTCTTGCACTGGAGACTCCTTCCAGACACGCTGCATAAATAAACATCAGCTCACTTTAAGAACAAGAGAAGTATTTTGTGTGGTGATGATTTCAGGAAACTCGGCTGTAAGGATGGGCGTGTTAATGATCCTCTGATGAGTCAGGTGTGTTCCAGCGGGAAGTTGTGTAAATGTGGTGTAGTCCTAGAGAACCCATGTTCTACGATCAGTGCAGTCTTTTCGGAACTTCTGAGTAGAACTCTGTAGGCATGGGGCATGACTTGGATAGTTGTGTTGTGTTTGTGCCCTCACAAGAAACCCAACAATGCTGCCATATCACCATCACAAAAAAGCAGATTTATTCTTAATAATGAAACTGAAACGCAAACAATTGTGGCTCATACGCCACCGCTTAGTCTCACAGAATGTAATGAACATGAAGTCGTTAAACGGATAATTAAACTGGTGAGTGAAAAGAAAACCTCTTTCGCTCTGAAATGCAGTCAGGAAACGGGTACATTTTAATATATTTACTTATTCATTCATTTAATCATTCATTCATTTCCTCTAGGTCTGAAGTTGATTCGGCTCTTAAAGGAGCGGCGCTATTCTTCTGACACCAGCCTCAGATACCCATCTGTAGGGATATCAATCAGGAACTCAGTTTATAGATCTGTATATTTCTGATTTCTCTTATACAGTACAGGACAGGTGATGGAGAGTGATGATAAAATATAGAGGATATTATGCTAGAAATTCTTATCATGATTCTTAGTGAGACAAATTAAACGAAATCTTCATTTCAGCCTTAAACGGATCTGAACCTGTGGAGTTGAGGAACAGAGATCAGGAACCGGACTTTCAAATCATATCATGTGTGAATTTTCATTTCATTTCAGCCCAGATCTTTACAGCCCCTGTGTTCCTGATATCTTATTACCTTCCTGTACAGTGCAGCGTGGTGTGGTGAAAGTACACACTTCGTTCTTACACTCAGACACGTGCGGTGTGAAAGATTATACACTTTCAGTCCATATGATAAAATATGATCATGATTCTCCAAGATATCTTAATATACGTGATTGACACCTTTTCTGTAAAATAATTTCGCAATTATATTTACTGTTTTTTATATATGTATATATATTACACAATGCATGAGGGGTTATTAAACCAGCTGTTTCCTGTTAGTCTATAAATATATGGTATCTCAGAGAAGATTATTGTTGAATCATGATATTAATATCATCATCAAATCACTCAGTACTTCATGACTGGTCAGTTTAATATCTTACAAATCATAAATATCACCAAAAACATCATTTTTAAAATCATTCTTTCTCCACTGAGGACATGATTGTGTGTGTGTGTGTGTGTGTGTGTGTGTGTGTGTGTGTGTTGGTATAATTACGTGGTCATGTGTAGGAGTCAGTGTGTGATTGCTGAGAATGTTCTAGAAGGTGTGTTTTGTCGACATGTCCTCTCATGCCTGAGTCCTGCAGCCTGTTGGTGTGAGAGATACAACATACCAAATGCAGTAATGTCTGTCTGCCTCTCCTCCCCTTCTCCTCTCCTCTTCTCCTCCTCTTACACAGTCATACTTTGTGTCTGACTACGACCCAACCATTGAGGACTCGTACACCAAAATCTGCACCGTGGATGGGAAGGAAACCCGATTGGACAGTATGTCATCTCTGTGTGTGTGTGTGTGTGTGTGTGTGAGACACAGTACTCAAACGAGCAGGGAAGAATCCCCATCGTCATCATCATCATTGATGATTGTGAAACAGATTTAGTGATAGATATCTGAACCCTGAGATAGGTGTGGGTCTAGTCTATTATTGACAGTGGTTGTCATGGTAACATTGAATTATATTATGATGGGTAAATAAATCTGTAAAGCCCAGTTCATACCAAAGATTCGTGATATGTTTGAGCTGTGACTACATGAAAAAGCATTCTAGAACCTGTGTGTGAGTTTGTGTGTTTCCACACCGCTGCAACAGCAGCAATGTTTCCATGACACCGCTTTACCATTGTTTTTATTAGTTTTGTTTACTTGCCTCCGTGAAGATGGATGAAAACGTCGCTGTTCATAATAATTTATAGATTGCGATTCTCAGTGTCTCAGTGTCTGTAACTAGCGAGTGAGACAGAGACGTGTAATAAAAGAAAAAGGACGTGGAAGGGGAGATTGAGAACGGGTTCTAAGTTTTACATGAAATTGAGAAGAGATGAGCGGCTTTTATTTATTCTATGCTCAACTAAAAGAGATATAGAACTATATAGTGTGGTAAAATAAATACATCCATGTACAGCTCTTTGAATTCCATTCTGTGATCTCACTGATTTATTTGTTATTATTTTGTTTTTATTCTTGTAGCTCTGGGTCAGAGTTGAGAGACAGGCTTTTTTACTTAATTATTGAAGTGCTTTTTTTTTCATCTAATTTTATAAAATATGTACTGTAAGACTTGACGTCTATAGTTTAGAATGAAAGTTGTATGTTTGAGGGAATGAAAAACAACATGGCGGCCCTGCTGTAACGCCTTGCTGTGATGTCAGCTGTGATGTCAGAGAGTTAGTGTCGGTTCGCCGCACCAGTAGCAACACTTCACTGAGTGATCTGCAGTGTCCTAAAACTTTACAACTATGATTTAAGACGATTCATCCTTTTCATCTCCATGAGGCAGCTTGCAGCATTCAACTCGTATCCCTACAGCTGGTCTCTGCAGTGGGTTTTATCACAGATCTGTAGTGTACCCTAGCTTTAAGGAAATTAGTTAAGAAATCCAACAGTGGGCTGAAGAGCTAGCTAAATTTACTAATGCTAAGCTTTTAGTGACATCGGAAGATTGTGAGAGTGTTGATTAATTTAAGTAACTTGTGCATACTCGTACTCATCTACATATTCAGGATAAATGTAGGTCTGAGCCTTTTTTTTTTGTTTTGTTAAATGACTTTCATGAGAATATCAGGCTGTTTTAAAATAGAGACACTCTTCAAATTATGTGGTTTAGGGTTGCTTCTTACACAGTGTGTGTGTGTGTGTGTGTGTGTGTGTGTGGTAGTTTTGGACACTGCAGGTCAGGAAGAGTTTGGGGCGATGAGAGAGCAGTACATGCGATCAGGAGAAGGTTTCCTATTGGTGTTTGCTCTGAACGACATTGGAAGGTAGGTGTGTGTGGAATATGTTAGTGTCTGAGTGGGGCTGAGTTGGTTTGGGGCAGCAGTGTTGTATAAGCCCGTCTCAGTGGTGCAGAAACACTTCCTCCCCTGTGCCACGGCTCTGATCTGTTCCCATCGCTCTCTTACAGCTACAACGAAATCCAGAAGTTTCACACTCAGATCCTGCGGGTAAAGGACCGAGATGATTTCCCCATGGTCCTCGTAGGCAACAAGTCCGATCTGGAGCATCACAGAGCGGTAAAGACTCCATCGCCCCGACCTCACAGCAGTGTATTTAAAAAGCACTGAGAATTTATCAGTAATCTTCAAGTCTGAAGGCACAGAAATTTTCTCTGATCTGTAAACCATAAACTCGCAGCCAGTCTGAGTGAACAGCTCTCAAACCGTGTGGCCTTGTAGACATGGAGGATAAAAACACTTGTTACAGAGCCTGTGATTGATCCTTACCAAGGAGTCATGTCCAGGCTGATTCCCTCCAGGTATAGATAGATAAATATTTTTCTGTATACATTTATTTCTTCTTCTTATTGTATAAACAACAGCAGAGGCCACGCCCACCAGAGACAGGTGGAGGCTGATCCTGGTGTTGAGGTTGATTTATATTTATGTGTAGGATGTACTCTAGTAACGCTGCTGACACTCAGCTTAAAGTATCTGTACGTGGATATAAGATGCACGTGTCCTCTTCGAGCACGAGGAAATGTGATGCTATCAAGTGGACCGATCCCAGGTGTTGGTCTGTGTTGATGGAGGATGGGGTTTCTACACAGCAGTATAAGTCAGTCTTTAGTGAGAGTGTGTGGGGGTAACGCTGTTGTGTGGTTTGTAGGTTTCGAGAGAAGAGGCCATGTCTTTTGCCAAAGAGAACCGGATCCACTACATGGAGTCATCAGCGAAGAACCGCTGTAATGTGGACGAGGCTTTTCTGGAGGTGGTGCGAGCGATAAGGTGGGACTCTGAACGACGAGACTGTGTACAGTGGGACTGTTAGAAGGACTGGACTGTGAAAAGGGGAACATGGAGAGCTTTCTCCTAAAATTAATAAACATGTAGATTATTATTATTATTATTATTATTATTATGTTTAAATAACAGGATTTACTAAAGCAATCGAATGTTTATCTCCCTCTTTTCTCTCACTCTCTCTCCCTCTTCTCTCTCTTTCTCTCTCTCTCACTCTCTCTCACACACAGGAAGTTCCAGGAGACAGAAAGTCCCCCTCAGCTTGCAAATCACTCTGGGAAAAAGAAGAGCAGTGGGTGTCCATGCACCATCCTCTGATCCCCTTCACACACTGTCGCCACGGAGACTGAAACCCCCTCCACCCCTCCAATGTCGGGTGCCTTTGTGTGTGTGTGTGTGTGTGTGTGTGTGTGTGTGTGTGTTTCTGCCTGTTTTTGGTCAGTCAGGAGTGTGTGATCCTGTTCATGGAGCAAAGGTGTTTAAATGTGTTTATTTTCATTCTGCACTTTTTTACATTAAGTACATTTTAAAATATATCTGTTTGATTTTATATGTTTAGTTTATAGGTTTCAGCATTTCAGAGTGTGTGTACAGCAGTGTAGTGAGCAGTGATGGACAGGGCTGTACATATTGTGTGTGTGTGTGTGTGTGTGTGCGCTACACACACACCCTGTGTCTGATTAAGCTGCTTTATTATTCACTGTAAATACCATCAGAGGGGGAACTAGTGCTTCTCTCTCTGTCTCTTGTGTGTGTGTGTGTGTTTTGACTGCTGTGAGAAAAGAACAGAAAATCGGTTTGTAGATTCATTAAGAGTAAAAACGTAGACGAAGCTGTTGGGCTGAAACTCGAACCTGCAGCCGCTCCACAGGAAGTGTCTGAGTTCAGATCAGAAACACGGCAGAGAAAAATCTTGGATTTTGAGGTTGGGGTTGGTGAGGCACTTCTGAACACGTCTGAATGCTTCATGAACGCTTCAGTTCGGTAGCGGCACCCAGACTTCTGTGAATTTGCAGTAAAATGGCTTTCTGTTCTTTTCCCACCACACACACACTGTGGAGAGAGATGAGAGTGAAACACACTGTAGTTTACCTTTTGTTAGTCGTGTTTTATGTGAGGAGTGTGAAACTCTTTGGGGAGTGAGGATGTGAACCGATCTAATATTTTTCCTGCTTTTTAAACAGCGTTCGTGAATCATCAGCCTCCTTGCCATGACAATCAGCTGTTCTGCGCTACACTGGGGCTTTCATTGTCCATTACTTGTTAGCTACATTAGCATATTGGCTCCAGTTGTACAATAAAGAAATAAACCTAGAACCCTGAACATGTCATTCTCTAGTGTTCACACCAGCACGCTGCAGGCGATGGTTTATTTCCTGTGTGTGATATGGAGCCATTAGATTTTCTATTAATCAGGTATCACGGAAAGGAAGTGATTAATCGAACGACTCCTTGGTCCCAGTCTTATAATAGTGTGGTTTGACGTCTCTTTCATCTTCCTTCCTACCTGCAGTTACCTCCCACTTATTCTGATCCTCCACAACAGCGGGAGGAAATGGTAACTGTGTGGTTTCATCATGTCCCGTGTCATTAATGTGTTAAAGGAAATCTCAGAAGCGAGATCGCTGGTGTCTCTGCTGAGCATGTTGCTAGTACAGTTAGCTTGCTTTGCTAATCCAATCAAAGAACAAAGCAAAGCTAATAACATGTCAGTCACAGAATGTACAAGTTTTACGCTGATGACTGTGTAGTGTTTGATTATATCGACCTGGGCAGGCCACCGACCAGGGACATGACTGATTCGTTACCTGCGAGTGTAAATGTAAGATGATGGAGTAATAAAATAAAAAAAATACGCTCCACACTCAATGTTTACTGTCTGTAGCCCATCTGGTGTTTTATGTTTCCTCCTGTTTTATTCTGAAGCACTGGAGGAGTTTTGTTAATGAGATCTTTACACCACGAGAGTGTTTTTAGAGTCAGTATTTAAATATAACCCCGTGCTGATGAGAGCCCTGCAGTGTTTCCTCTGGATTAACGAAATCTTGTTAGATCCAGACTGGACTGTTTTAAACTCCTTACACACTTCATTGTGTTTGTTGATCTACCTGATGATGGAGATGGCTGAATGGAAAAGGAAAGACAGACCAAAAGAACTCGCCATGAAATCATTAACCACAGATTTCAGAAAATGAGAGTAATCTGACACTAAACAAGCTTTTGTGTATTTTTGTACTGTAATGCAGTGGGTGGGTTTATATATATATATATATATATATATAGATATATATATAGAATGCATGTATGTGAGTGTGAGGGATAGAGAAGGTACTCCATGAATAAAGTTGCAGAAGTCTTTGATGTTTGTTGTGCTTT
>JAOUQZ010000024.1:25236795-25255595 GCA_028564935.1 Neosilurus hyrtlii | reverse complement strand
GGTGTGTGTGTGTGTGTGTGTAGGGGTGTGTGTGTGTGTGTGTGTGTGTGTGTGTGTGTGTGTGTGTGTGTGTGTGTGTGTGTAAGGTTTTGTGCATGTGATCTATTAGATCCTTCAGTATAACTCCACATATTAAATACATAAAGACACACAGGAAACAAATCCCATCTGAATAGGACAGATTCACACACAATATGTTCTGTACAGAATGATGATGTGTATAGTGTTGTGGTGGTGGACTGGGTGAGACTCCACACACACACACACACACACACACACACACACACACACACACACACACACATGATTACTCTCATGTGGACTCTGCCCGGTGGGAGAGATTGCTCCTGGGGTGGTGGATAGTTTATGGTTGCCTTTCTGAGTCAAGGGCGTCTCTGCACACTACCGCCGGGATTGATGGCACCCGGGACTCTTAATGAGCAATTCTGACTCATAAGACTCCGGACAAACCTCAGCACTGCAGCCTCAGCGCCTCCGGAGAGCATCATCCGAGTGAAATGAAATGAAATGAAATTGAATCGCTCCTCTTTTAGTTTTTGGGGAGAAATTGTAATTGCTTTTGTTTTGAATTAATATTAGTTCAGAGCGAGAGTGCTGGTGTGGGACTACAGCGTGTCCCTCCATTAGGCCGTGATGAAACATGCTGATGTATTAAATGAATTTGAAATGAAATCATTTTCAGGCTGAAGGTCTGTGACAGTGGAGTTTTTCAGTACATGTTTAAAAATGACAGCAGTGCTTGAGAGCGAACCTCCAGCAGAGACACAACTTTAACCTGATAATTCCACGCCACGCGGTGTGTCGGTGTAGGAATATTCCAAGGCCGCCCAGATGTATGGGTTGTAAACATGCATTTCACTTTGGGTTCCTTCTCTGTTGCAGTTTATGAAATAAAGATCAGGTTTGGTGCTTGTTCTGGTGTCCAGGCGTTGCTGAGACAGCACACATGACCACAGAGAGCTGTACAGGGTTCCAGGGACCCACCGCACACGGAATCTTTGTAATGGAGATTAATGGCTACGGCTGTGTTTTCCATCAGAGAGTAAACATGTTGCACCTGTGAGGAGGGATCGCAATCCATTACATTAAGAGCATGTCTTTACAGTGGATTTAATAAAGCTTTTAAATTCATACTATAATTTATTTCCTCCTGCTTTCATGCATGTTTCGTACTCCTACTTTCTTCCTCTCTCTTCCTGTCCAACAGCCTGTTCATCAGCGTGAGAGAGAGATTTTTTACTGGTCCATTTGAAGCTGCAGGAGACGTGAAGGAAATGATTGGCTAAAGGTGTGGACCAAAGGTGCTGAAGCCTAGAAATAGTTGGGGACTGCAGAGGAAAGGTGTGATGCAGAGAGAACATTAGAACAGTAGATCCTTGAACATGAGCTGACTTGGGTGATGATTACCTGCTGGAGAAGCATGAGAGGGACAGACAGAATTGAAGACAGAATTGAAGAAGAGCAAACGTGCATGGAATCACCTGAAGAGAAACTAAACCAGGGTGGAGGAATACCAAGAAACAGAAAAGGTTTGACAATGAGCAAAAAGACGTGAAAAGAAAGAAAACGTAGCTAGAGCGAGTGTAGGGTACATCCATCAATTTCTCTTATTCCTCCAGGGATCCGTCTCTGACTCCTTCTGGGTTGGTGCTTCATCTCTTCGGGATTAACACCTAATTAAGTGCTGTTTTCTATCAAACCTCACGTCAATCTTAAAGTGTTACCATGACATCTCTTTGATCTTATGAGAGATCTCACAGGCTTTAGAGAGGAATACACTTAATGTACATGAATGCTGAGGAATACATGCAGTGAGATTTGGGATGAACGAAACGGTGCTCTGTTTGATGGAGGAATATCTCAGCTGTCTGACATTAGGATTTGTTGCTCCATTCACAAAAATGAAGATCTCATCATGACCGTATGTGCCTCCTCATATTAAAGATTCTCATTCCGTTCCAGGTGGATTAAATAAAGATGAAGTACAGTGGAGTCACTTGGAAATAAAATGGAATCAGGTCCGATGTCTTTCTGAAACTGTTAGTTTCCTCCCGTACGCGAGTGTTAATGACCTGCACCGCCGCCACGATATTAGTAACATCACCTCCTTTTTTATTTCTCTTGAAATTGTTTTCCTTCTTCTGTGAGTGGCACCTTGTAGATATGGAACAAGACTTGAATGGTTGTCTCATGTTTGTGCCTGAGTTGATGCTGACGATGGACGTAATGATGGGAAGCAATAAAAACAAAGATTTATTATTAACAGATTTATTATTCATTTATTATTAACAGCGAGACTGAAACCCAAAGAATTAAGCCCATCACCGCTCAGACTCATAGAATAAAAAACACAATCCTACTCAGGTAGACAGAAACACTTTCATTGAGCAAAATACTGAACATTGACAGGAGCGCGGAACATGAACTCGTTAAAAAGATAATTCAACTAATAAGAGGTGATTTGGGAGATTTATTCCTTCATTCATTCATTCTAAGCCCCTTAATCCTAATTAGGGTCACGGGGAGGCTGGCGCCCGTCTCAGCTGACTCTGGGTGAGCGCAGGGTACACCCTGAACGCCTCGTCAGTCCATCACAGGGCCAACACACACAACCATTCACACTCACACTTCGGGGCGATTTGGAACCACCAATCAGCCTACTGTGAATGTCTTTGGACTGTGGGAGGAAACCCACCGGGAGACCATCCAAAATCCACACAGAAACACCCCGAGCCCGGGAATCGGACCCAGGACCTTCTTGCTGTGAGGCAGATGTGCTAATCAATGCACCACTGTGCCACTCGGGAAATTTGTTTATTTATTTATTATTGTTGAAATGTATTTATTTATTTTTATTTTAAATTTTTTTAATTCGTTTAATCTAGGGCTGAAGTTGATTCCACCCTTAAAGGAGCCATGCTATTCTTATAACACCAGCCTCGGATTCCCATCAATAGCGATACCTATCAGGATCTCTACCTTTAGGAAGTGTATATATCTGTGCATTATTCAACCAAAATTCATAATGAAATAAATAAAGCTCATCAAATATTCACCGCTGAAACTTTAAGCAGGATTTAGTATTAGTGATCACAAACACCTCAGTGTTCTGCACCGCTGCGGTGATGATTTATGTGGTTATTGGATATAGCAGAGAGGCTTGAGTGAGATTTGCGCTCTTTTGCTTGTGCATTTAGCAATTTAACTCAGTTCATTAGAGCTTTTTTCCAGATAATCACACAAGAACTCGGCCCCTGAGAGAAGGGTGCGTTTCATTGACACGGACGAGCTCTCAGATGCCAGTCCCTGAGCGTGAGCTTTGGTCATTCTTACTTTTTGTGTGGAATCCAAGAGGATAATAATTGTAATTTATTTTTATAGGATTTTCTTCCCAGAATACTGAATGCGAGGATAATGCCGTATGTATGCGTGTTTGGTGATAAGTTTTTATTGTGATTCTTCTTTTGGCTTGTTTTTATGAAATGTAGAGTGAAACGACGTCAGTATAAACTCAGTAATTTTTCTGTTGGTTTAAAGATAGACTGTCTGGTTTTGTGTTCAGCTGCTCATATTGAATGACACCCACCCCCTCACCACGTGCTCGCTCGGTGTGTGGCGTCTGCGGCTTCCCACACTGGCCTCGGAGTGGAGTGATCCACGCTAACCGAGCTGTGCTCCCATTAAGTGCCTGTTGAGGAAGGGGGTTACCAAGGCAATTCAGTCACAAGAGAGCTTTTATCAATGAGAGCTCTGTCTCACCTCAGCAGCATCCTAACCGCTATTGTCAGTTCAACTGCCTGCTCTTATGAAAGGGAACAACAGTCTGTAGAATTGCCAAGAGGCAGCTGATTGGCTAATCCGTGTCCAATCAGGGTGACTAGCTGGATTTACGTTTACAGCAGAGGCAAAAGTACAGAGAACATAGATGACTGATAATAATGTACAGTAATTGGTTTCATGTCAACAGACACCGTGTGCTTTTTTTATCCTTCCAAAATATAATAGTATTTTGTTTGTACCGTTGTATAAATGTTGAATGCCACTGCAGTCGGTGTTCTGGAATTATTTAAAACATTAGTTTCTCGATACGTTGGTGATCACGAACCAGGGTGAAGTATGTAAGGTGCACTGGAAATGTTGAAAACAGGTCTTAAGGTGCAGGTGTCTTATCCTGAAGGACTGAGTGTGTGTACGAGGATAATGCGTGTGTGTATTGTTGTAGTGGAGACTGGATGAAGTCAGAACCTCAGGCTGTTGGGAAGAGGGAGGATATGGAAGGGGAAAGGTTGATCAAACAGCTAATCTGCGCGTGTGGTTTTGCTGAGGGGTGTAAAATACACAGCAAGATCATCTGATATTCCAGACCAGGGTTATGAAGATCTTTAGGGTTAGGCTGATCATGCTACATGACATTGCTACATTTTTATATTAACACATCACAGTATTTAAAGCGATGTGGAATGTGGAGTTCAAGGAATTGAACAGCTGGAAGCTTTTTGTTTGATAATTAATTATCTGCTCTCCTAATCTTCTCACTTCTTTCTTTCACCTGTGTTGTCAGTCTGATGTATGGGAGCTCCAGATCCTCCCATCCGGACTCCGAATTACTCCATCGTCAAGCTTATGCCACACCACACCCCCTGCAGGGCTATGCTACTAATCACCACCCAGGCAGCTCTGGTCAGGCTGGGGCATGGGGAGCGGCTGGCCGGAGCTTAGGTAAGGGCAAAGAAGGTTTTAAAAATCTATATTAAATATATGTTGCTTTCCTTTAAAATGTGTTCTTATGTCCCTATTGAATCAAGCTGTTTTAGATTTTTTTCTGCTGATGCTATATTTCTGAAATATTGTTAATTTTAACTACTTTAATGTATCACATTGAACAACACTTTCACTTGGTGTTTCTCAAAACCCTAATATTACACCCTCATTTCTCTTACTTGCATCTCATCTTTGCGCCTTAGTCTCTCCCATCAAGGTAAACATGGAGAGACGTGCGGAATCGATATGCGGAGCATGGAAGTGAGGAAATGTGTTTTGAGAGAAATGTGTTGTTGTTTCCTTTGAAGCAGTACAGCTGACCTGCTGCATAAATAAATTTCAATCATATAAGAGGCGGGTTATTTATGTGCTGGCATGCACCTCTTCCAGGAAGGCTGCTCTCGTGTATCCTCCCTGTTGCTCCTCGATGCACAAATAAGAGAACTGGGATGGCTGGCAAAGATGGCAGAACAAAATAACTTCCAAAGTTCAAATGAGGATTGAGGAGCGAGGAAATTACAAATAAGGGTTTTGAGAAGCACTGAGTTTTTGGAGGCTGGTATATACAAATATACACTATTTCTACTTTTACAGGACTTTCGGGATTGTTCGATGCTGGGTTACACCATGCTAGCCCCTCAGGGCCTGACGCTTCAGTCATGAATCTGATCTCTGCTTTGGAATCCAGAGGACCACAGCCCCCACCATCTGCTTCCTCCCTCCTTTCTCAGTTCCGTACTCCATCATGGCAGACTGGTAAGCATCCAAAAATGTTTAATTTTCTGTCCTATACAGTATAGTGTGCATAACAATATTGATACAGATGTAGATTTTATTCTATCTGTCTCTATTTTTGTAGCGATGCATACTCCGGCCCCTGCTGAGCTCTTCATCTCTAGTGCTTTGCCTGGATCTGGTTCTTTTCCTTCTTCTTCTGCTCTGTCAGCATACCAGCATCCTGCCTCCTTCTCTGGGCGTTCATTCTCGGGAGTGACACCATCACTATCCCTCCAGGACACACCTACATTCAGCCCTACCTCCAATGGCCTCCTATCACCTCATGATCCTTTACTGCACATAAAAACACAATCCCAATCCAGCCTGGGCTTTGACCGTCTTCTCTCATCACAGAGTGCAGCATACAGGGGAACACAGGAACCCTCAAGTGGTCCTCAGACTCAAGTCCCCACATCATCCTCTGCCCGTCACTTACCACCCCCTCAATTTAACCTGCTTTCCTCCCAGCTTCAGGAGCAGTCCTCCCATCTATACAATGCCTCTGTATTCTCTTCAGCACCTGCACCCTCCCAGCAACCTTCTCCACAGGAAAGAGCAATTCCAAGGCAGGACAGTGTGATTAAGCACTATCAGAGACCTTCCCCTGTACAGTCTCAGTTGTCCTCAACCACGTCACATCCCCTGCAACATTACCTTAGCTGTGGAGCATCAGGCTATCAGCAGATCTCACACCATCGGCATGGTGGAATGAACTGCAGCCCTCTTGGTGACCAGAGCCCATCATCTGACCCCAAGCCCTCACCTCGATCAGACCAAGTGTATCGCCCCATAGTTCAGCCCCCATATAGCTCTTCCTCAACATCCTCATCAGCTGCCACTGGTGCTGGTATTGGGAAATCAGGAAAGAGTACTAGTTCAAGCAGTGGCTACTCATCCTCTAGCTCTTCTTCATCCAGAACTCCTCACACACCCCCGTCAGCTTCCTCTACTACTTCATCCTCTTCCATTTCCTCTAACCCAAGTGCTTCATCTAGCTCTTCCTCTGCGCCTTCAAGGCAGCAACCACCTCCCCAATCTGCACCACAACCTCCTCCACCACCTCCTCCACCACTCCCTGTTTCCTCCTCTGCAACACAACCCCCTTCTAAGCCCTGCATTCCCACATATGGCTCCCCTGTGGCTCTTGTTAAACCCACCTCTGGCCTCCCTGCCCAAACCCCACCCCAACACTCACAATCATATTCACCAAGTCATCCTCCATCGTCTCACCTATCCCAGCCATATGGGGGGTTCAGTTCCCCCCAGGCACAGGAAGTTAGCTCTGGACCTGGGGGATCAGGAAAAGGGTTTGGGGGTCTTGGAGCGACAGGGCGTTCATTTTCAGGGGACGGGGTATATGGGTCTGAATCAGGATATGGTTCTTTACCACCCTCACTTGGGGGAGCAGGCAGTCCTCCAATGGGCTATGATGGTACGGGACATTCACCTGCCCTGATTGGATCTGGAGGTGGCACTGGTTCAACAAGTAATGGTACTGCTTCCACAGGTGGTAGTTCAGCAGCTAATAGCAGTAATAGTGTTACAGGTGGTGGAGCTGGAGGATCATACCACCTTCCGGATTCTAGTCCTTCACCCTCGATTAACACTGCAATCATTAGACCTGGACTGCAGTCCCCTGCACCTACTCACCCTGCACAGTCTCCAGGAGGAACTGGGGGTAACAAATACCTGTCTTCAGTTCTCTCGCCTAACTTTTTAGGTTCTCCACAGGGTTACTCAGACACACGTGCACAACCAACACAGGCACAGCCTTATCACTCTGCACCCAAGAACAAGCCAGAGACAGATATGCTTGGTATCGAACAACCTCAAGAGGATGATGAAGACGATGATGATTTTCTAATACAGCACCTTTTGCACTCCCAAAGCCCAGCACCCCATCCATCTCAGCACCACACACAGCAGCAGCCACCGAGGGTGACTTCCCAGCAGCAGTCAGCACAGCAACAATCTATTCCACAAAGTAGGGAAGAAGTTAAGGGGATGTCTAGCTATGAAATGAACAAAGCATCTGAGGAACGCTACCAATTACAGAGTGTCATTCGCACCAATAATACCACTAATAATGTGGGTCCAGGGACAGTAAACAGTGCTGGACAAGGAACTGGACCGGTAACTGGCCAGGATAGTCAGCTGGATATATCGCTAAAGAAACAGCAAACAAAAATAGACAGGACAGTATCAGCAGCTGGAGCAAATGGAAGACGAGGGGGAATTGATTCACTCTCTCACTCCCACCAGCATGCTCGACACACTCACCAACCTGACTCCCTTGGTTCAGTGGTCCATTATGGGAGAGGGGACTCCTATGCCCATCAGACACACCAAAATCACTCTTCACACCCACAGCACTCCCAACTTCCACAGCACTCTCACACCCATACTCTGTCTCATGCCCATGTGGAGGTCAAGAAAACTACAGATTCATCAGAGCTACCCTACATACGGAAACCTCCAGACCTGCAGCAGCAAAGTTCCCAAACTTCCCTTTCCCATTTGGATTCACCACCTGACCAAACACAGCTGCCTCAGCAAACTCATCTTCTACAGTCTGTCCTTTCTCATTCTACACATAACAAAATGGACACTCAACAGGTCCCCCAACCAACACCACACCCTCTGAGTCAGCAGGCTTTAATGGGACCAAACGGAGGCCTTGGAAGTGGAGGTGGTGGGAATGTGGAAACCCAGTCCCAGGCATCTCAGATTCAACTTCAACTCCAATCCCAGTCTATGGAGGCCCATTATGGATGTGAGGCACAGCGGAACCAAAGCCAACCAAGTCAGAATTCAATCTCACAACTGGAAATGCTTGAAAGATCACTCTCTAGAGCAAACAGCCGTGAAGGCGTGGGACCCACCGAGAGGATTGTTGGTGGAGATAGAAGTGCTAACGACCATCAAAGACCACAGCTGCAGCAGCAGCATAGGATGCCATCACATCACCAGACCCACCATCCTCAACAAACACCTTCAGAGTTACATGATTTCCTGAATGAGTCAAATTTAAGCATGTCAGCCCCATCTCATTTGCATCACATGGCTTCTCACCATGGACACCCTCATTCCCATCACCAACCACATCACCAACACTCCCACCAGCACTCTCGCCACATGCCAACCAACACTGGACCAATGCAAACCCAGCCCCAGCCCGGGGAACCAGAGACCCAGCTTTCCCAGTCACAACTAGAACAACTTAAAGAGCACCAGTTTGACACTGAAAGGTCTGTAGGAAAAACTACACAGAATCAGGGACAGAGCCAACAGCAGCAGCAGAGGTTTGTGCCTCTGACCTCCATCTGTTTCCCTGACTCACTTCTCCAAGATGAGGATCGATCATTTTTTCCAGCAATGGAGGACATGTTTTGTTCTGAGGACTACAAACCAAGCTGTGCAGGTGTAGCAGGTGCAGGACAAGGAGATCAGGACATTGTGTCTGAAGCACGTGTCAATGTTCAAGATGGATTAGAGTCAGTTAAGGCAGGTGGAAGGGCAGGTGGATATGATATGATGGGCCACCATGGTGACCAGGGATATGGGCAGTACTGTCACAGTCTTTCTGAATCTGACAGTGGGACCATGCATCTAGATTTGGACTCACTGAAAACTCATGAACTCCCTTCTACTGTGAATACGGAGCAGCTGGGCCTTATCCAGTCACAGGCACCAGGCATGGGAATGGGTGGAACAGGGTCTAGCATAGATGGAACAGGGAACAAAATGATGGGAAACGCTGCAGTAGGAAGTGGTTCTGGATCAGGTGGGCTAACTTCACCAATCTTCTGTTCCTCTAGACCCAAGAAGCTGCTAAAGACCAGCTCCTTCCACCTCTTAAAACAACGGAGGGATCCCAATTCACAGTCACAGACAAAGAAAACTTTTGCTCAAGAATATGAATTTGAAGATGATGAAGATAAAGCAGATGTTCCTGCTGACATCCGACTGAACAGCAGGCGACTCCCAGATTTGCTTCCTGATCTGGTGTCTAGCTGCAGAAAGTCCAGTGGTGGTTCAGGGGTTGGTAGTTTAAGTCCCCTAATGGGTGACTTAGACTTTTGCAACCCCTCGGGGTACTCATCACTTGGACCTCCTCCTCAGCTCCTTCCTCACGATGGGCCAAAGAAGAGGGGAAGAAAGCCCACCAAACCCAAACGCGAAGGCCCCCCTAGGCCTAGGGGAAGACCTCGTATTCGTCCACTTCCAGAACCTGCTTACTGCAGAGGGTTGATGGGACCTGGTGCTGGGGAGAGCCGAAGGGGTCGTGGTCGAGGGAGGGGCCGTGGCAGGAAGGATGATCTAATGTTGGAGATGCATCGAGACATTAATAAAGGACAGAATTACCATCAGCAGTCTCACCAACAAGCACCTCATCTCCATCACCAACAACAACTTCAACAGCAGCATCCACAGCAGCAGCACTTACCACAACATCAACATCTGCACCACCATTCGCAGTCACAGCAGCATCTCCATCCACAGCAGCAGCAAATGCACCAACAGCAGCACCTACACACACAACACCATCAACACTTACATCAACAGCAAACACAACAACAACATCAGCCTCAACAGCAGCAGTATCAGGAGCCCATCAAACCGATTAAAGTGGGTGAAACAAAATGCTTAAAATTTCAAGATTTAACACATTAGATTGTTTCATAGCATCAATCTGTTTCCCCACTTTTAGATAAAGCTTCCTCTTTCCTCCATGCCTTCATCTGAATCTCTCCTGAGGACAGACTCCTTGTCGAGCACAGACCCAGTTCTGTCTGATGGCTCAGTGGGATCTGCACCATCTCTTGGTCTAAGCCCTGGACCCACATCTTCACTGGACATGAACAGAACCGATATGAACTGTGGTCAGGACAAGATGAAACAGAAGGACCAAGAGGTAAAAAAAATCAGAAGAAAATACAGGAACTCTGTATAAAGACTACTTGAAATGTATAAAGGAAATTCATTCATTTTCTGAAGCACTTAATTCCTGATTAGGGTCGCGTGGAGGCTAGTGCCCATCTCAGCCGACTCTGGGTGAGGGCAGAGTACACCCTGAACAGCTCGCCAGGCCATTGCAGGGCAGAAACACGCTGACGGCTATGCAGCTACTCTTTACGAAAGTCAGCAATAATTATTTTACATTCCTCTCACCACAGACAGTGAGAGACACGGCCGGACTTTGATAACCCAGTTAGCTGCACTGGGGGGACAGCAGTGCCCCAACCTGGGGATATTGGGGCTTGAACCCCCGACCTTCAGATCAGTAATCCAGCACCCTACCACCGGGCCACCACTGTCCCGTAAAAAGGAAATATTTAATTAATTATTTACATTTAGACTTCTCAAATTAATTTCAATAAATGCTGAACCCTGTGCAAAATAAAAACTGGTATTAGCACAATATTCGTTGCTCTAAGTAATTGTGAAATGTGCGAATATATTAAAGTTAACCATTCAGTTCCAGGTAGATTAAATAAGGATGAAGTACAGTGGTGTCTCTTGGAAATAAAATGGAATTGGATCCTCGGTGTCTTTCTGAAACCATCAGTTTCCTCCTGTACGCGAGTGTTAATGACCCCTCCACGGCCGCCACAATATTAATAACATCACCGTCTTTTTATTTCTCCTGAAATAGTTTCCCTTCTTCTGATTCTTATCACTCGATCTCAGATTTTTCCACTTTCTTTCCACTAGTGGTGCAGTGGTTAGCATGTTCACCTCACAGCAAGAAGGTTCTGGGTTTGAGTCCCAGGCTTAGCAGGGACACCGTCAGCCAGTGTCGGCTGAGATAGGCTCCTCCCCGCAACCCCAGTAGGATTAGGTGATTTGGAAAATGAATCTATGAAAGAATGAATAAAAATTGTCTCCTTTTGCCCACATTATTCCTCGTCTTCTTTATATATAAGATTCTATAAATACAGAACATTTGTACATTATATTATCTTGTATATTATTTAATATTATTAATATTTCTATAATTTTATATTATATAATTATATAAAAAATCATGCTGTGTATGTACATCGAGAATTAGTGTTTTCTATTCTTTTTTTTAAAGGTCCAGAATGCTGAAACTTTAATCATACGATCTCTTTCTCTATGCCTTTGCGTACAATTGTACTTGTGAAATTGGTCTTGTTGCCTCAGCAACAGGTAACCTCCAAAGAGAAGGAAGGAAGAAAAAAAGGGGGGGGGTGATGTGGATATCTTTAGTTATTGCATATGTAATGTGGCGATATCTGTGGATTTTCCTCCAGATGTCTTGGGAGAGAGACATGGATGAACAGTTGACCCCAGAGGCATGGGCCACCATGCAAAAACTCTCCAGCTCAGTAAGGCACATCTTCACTGTTTTGAGATTTGTTAGGAGAGAAATTCATGATGTGCATAATAAAGTTATAAGAAAGATGAAAAGTGATGTATGAATGACTTCAGACTCGTGTGTGTATATGCGCGTGCGAGAGAGAGAGTGTGTGTGTAAGAGGGTATCCATTGTCCTCAATGTGCCAGTGCATTTACTTCCACTAGAGGGAGCAGTGAAGTCTAAGAGTGAGATGATTGACAGCCTGCCATGATCTATCTGTCCTTAAAAAATGCAATAAAAGAAGGGGAGAGAGCTGGCTGTTGCCAGGGTAGCTGTTGCTACGGTTACCCATTCACAGTAACCACCATCCAGCCCTCCTGCTGTACTACCTCCCGTTAGACACACCTAATATACAGTGCCATGCAAAAGTACTCAGATTCTTCACCAATTTTCTTATTTTATCAGATTACTAATCTACAGATTTTGTTGCCTTGGTGATATTTTTTATTTGGAACCCTTTGAATCAAAATGAATTATTTAATACCTTATTGTTTTATAATAGAAAATATTTATAGGAAAATTCTATTAAATATATTGCATGCATAAGTTTATGTTCCTAAGTACCCAATGAAGGACGTTAAAATTGGTCACAGACAAATTCTACACTAAACACTAATAATAATAATAAAATTATTATTAATAAGATTATTGAATAAAATATGAATTAGGAAAATATACAACATAGATCCAGAAAGCAAGACTCAGAAAAAAAGTAAGAGAGAAAGTGCAGCACTGAACGAGAAGCCCCGGCTGGATGACGGTGGTGCCACAAAAGAATAATCACATACAGACCTTCCGTATTTGGAAAAAAAAATCTTTCAACCAAAAATTAAAGCAACATGTATAATTCTCATTTATACTGAACACATTTAAAACAGGATTTATAGAAATATAGGTGACAGTGGTGTAGTGGTTAACACGTCTGCCTCACGGCAGGAAGGTACTGGGTTCGAGTCCCGGGCATTTGTGTGTGGTGCTTGCATGTTCTTCCTGTGCTTGTGTGGGTTTCCTCCAGGTGTTCTGGTTTCCTCCCTCAGCCCAAAGACACTAAGCTGACTGGCTTTTCCAAATTGCCCCTAGTTGTGAGTATGAGTGTGAGTAGTTCAGGGTGTACCCCACCCTTACCCAGAGTGGGGAGCTGAGATAGGCTCCCACGACCCTAATTAAGTTTTTTGAAAATGCCTGAATAAATGAAGGGATGAATTTGGATGAACACGGTGTGAAAGCAGAGTCTGCATTGTGCTGTGAGCTGCAGCAGGTGCCATGTGAGAAAGCAGAATGGATGGTGTAGAGTACATACACATCCTGCAAGACTACCTGTTTCTGACTGCTAGGACACCTGCACAAATATTATCGGAAGGAGAAGCTGCTTAACGGTGCACAACATGTTTTTCTTTGACTATTTCGTGTCGTGTAACTACGTGACTCTTTCCTCTCTGACGTTAGGAGATCAGAAGAATGAAGTATAGCCGGCTGCGAGAGCAAGAGAGCATGTTTGTTGGCAGTCAGGGCGACCCTCACCTGTTGAGTCTGTTAGTAAATGTAATAGGGCGGTTAATCCTCTGCTCAGTTTGTCGCCGTCCTCCTCAGATTGGAGGAGTTTATTAGCATGTGTGAAGTAAACCGAGAGAGATTCTTTCTGTTCTCTCATCCATGTTTCATGAATCCATGAATCTTGTTCACTAAATTCTCTCTTCGTTCTTTTCCTCCCTGATCCCCCTGTCTCAGACCGACGACAAGCCAGCAGAGCTGAAGTCTGGCTTCATCACTTCCTTTCTGGACTTTCTGAAAACAGAGAAGAAACCCGGTTCGCTTCACATGGATGGTTCCAGCCCTGTACACGAGCCCTCTGTGAAAGGTGGGATCCGTCCGTTATCGCCACCTCCACCTCCACCCCCACCTCCAACTCCTCCACCTTTCGGCGAGACAGAGGGGGAAGGAGGTCTCGCACTAAGTAACTGCCCTTCACCATGTAAACGCCTGGATGAGGAGCTCAAGAGAAACCTGGAGACGTTGCCGTCCTTCTCCTCTGATGAAGAAGATTCTGTAAGCAAGAACCAGGATCTTCAGAAGAGCATTTCCTCAGCCATCTCCGCTCTCTATGACACACCCCACAGCTTAGCTGCCCTCCCACCCCCTCCCACACCATCTCCACCCCCTTCACAGGCCCCACCCCTAGACACACCTCCTCCACCTGCTGATTCAGAGACTTTCCCAGAGCTGGAGACTCGCATGATGTCAGATGAGCTTCATACACACTCTGAGCTGAACCTGCAGGAGAGAACACCCACTCCAGATGAGGATGATGAGCCCTTAAGAGGTGAGGGGTCGGAGGAGCTGGAGGAGAGCCTGCAGAAAGAGGAAGATAAAGAGAATGAGTTACAGGAAGATGGAGGAGAAGAAGAGGACATAGTGCAGAGTAAAGGAGAGGATGTGGAGAGAGAGGAGGATGCTGAGGAGACAGAGTTCCGTGTCGCCGATGCGCCCAAAATTGATGGTAAGTGCAGATGTTCTGTGATTGTATGTATTTGAACACTTTGTGGGTTCGAGTCTCGGGCTGTGATTTAAAGATGAAGCTTGGATTAACAGCACATGTGAACCTGGGAATCATAATCCATATCACGATATTTACATATTTCAGTAACAGTCCAGCATATAACACTCCAGTAAAATAACTATATTTAAATGAATTTAGTTCAGTCCAGTGTCTTCTAAATACACTGCATCCACTGAAACGCTCAATGCTGGCTATGATAGAAAGGAATCGGACGCACGGTGTATTAGTGGAACTCCTGACCTGTAGGCATGGAGCAAGGCTTGAATGGTTGTACTGTGTTCATGCCACCCACAAACCCACGATCTTCATGCTGTGAGGTGGTTGTGGTAGGCACTACACCACCATGCCTCCCTGAATTATACATGCAGTATATAAAGCCATCATTTACCCAAGGTGAGGTGGATATCACTCAGTAGTCCCCAAGGACGAGGAGGATAATTATTCTAGAATATACTAATAGGAAGGTAAGAAAAACAAACTAAAATAGATTTTTATGGTTTATTTTTAAAATGAGGCGGCACTGCGAGGTGTATTGGTTACCACGTCTGCCTTACAGCAACAGGACGGCATTTTATTGAATTTATAGGATTTCAGAATCAGTGACCATGAAAAATGTTGAGTTTCTTTCTGCCATTTTGATTTTAGCCAAGTCGAGTCTTTTATTATATAAATCCTGTATCTACTAAATATTAGTGCATATAATCAGTGTAATTCCTGTATATATATATATATATATATTCAGTATTATTGGTGTTCTATTATGTGGAGTGTGTATGTGATGAAGTCTCTGTTGTGTTCATTCTCAGACGTGACTTTATTAACTCTGTTATATTTAAAATTCGTCTCCCCTTTACGCAGATTCTTTGTGTGAGCCTTGTCTTGCTCCCGCACCACCCTCTCCTCCCACCTCCTCCTCTCCATCACCTCTTCCTCCTCCTCTTCTCTCTATTCCCTCACCTCTTCCTGCTCCGGAAGAGGACAGCCCACAATCACAACTACAACCACAACTACAACCACAACCACAACCACAACTTCCACCTCAGCCTCCGCCTCAGCCTCAGCCGGCTCCACTGCTCCATCAGTCTCTCCCTCCTAGTCCTTCTCCCCCGGCTCTCCCCTCCCCATCTCCTCCTCCTCCAACACTTCCTCCATCTGCAACTCCTCCTCCCTCCTCCTCTCCTCCTCTTCCCATGGAGTTACCCCACCCGTCACCTCCCTCACCCCCGACCCCAGAGGATGCCCCCACCCCTCAGATCACCTCGCTCCACCTGGCGAAGAAGCAGGACAATGCAGCCATCGCCGGAGAGAGTGAGGAGGAGGACAGTGAGAGTGGTGGTGAGGGCATTTTCAGAGAGAGAGATGAGTTTGTGGTACGCACAGAGGACATCGGCACGCTCAAGGTAAACATGCATCAACATCTGTTAACATCTGCTTCTGTCAACATCCATTCCTGCTGGGGATTTAAATTAGCAGAGTGTGTGATACCCTGTGCTTGTAATGGCTTGTACTTGACCTCCTATGTTCCTATGTTCTCTCTCTCTCTCTCTCTCTCTTTTCTTCTCTCTGTGTCTCTCTCACTCTTTCTCTCTTTCCTTTTCACTCTCACTCTCTCTATCTCTCTCTGTCTCTCTCTTTCCTCTCATCTTGCAGTTGGCGCTGCAAACGGGACGAGAACCTCCTCCCATCTGGAGAGTGCAGAAAGCTCTGCTGCAGAAGTTTGCACCTGAGATTAAAGACGGCCAGCGACAGTTCTGCGCCACCAGCAATGTGAGTTGTTTCTCTTTAATGATCTCCTCCATCGTTCGGAGATCTTCTCATCTTCAGATGCTCCTCTGTTTCTCCAGCTCTGAAGTGACATAAGATATTTTCCTCTCCTCACTTACCTGCAGTATCTGGGCTACTTTGGAGATGCGAAGATGAGATACCAACGTCTGTATGTTAAGTTCCTGGAGAATGTGAACAAGAAGGATTACGTGCGAGTGTGTTCTCGGAAACCTTGGCACAGAGCCGGCATTGCACTCAGGTAGAGAATTAAAAACCCAAAGACACAACCTTCAAAATGGACCAGGATACCCTCAGAAAAAAACAACAACAACAATAAAAATAAAAAGTAAAACATTTAACAAAATCTCAGCATTACCTCACATTAGCCAGCTAGCTAGTAATAGCAGTGAGAATTATGAATACATCAGAATATTTACAAAAAATACTTCGTCAATTAACTTCATATCTCATACTGTAGTTTCATAAGATTCATAAACAAGAGCCGTCTGAGCTCGTGGTAGTAAACTAGCTAATGTTATAAAGGAAAATACTGAACATTTAGCATTAGAATAAAAATCCCATCACATTTAGCTTATTGGCTAGTTAGCAATCCAGTCTCCTGACGTCCCTGGTAGGGTTAAGTGCTTCAGCAAATAGAGGGATGGAGGGATCGATGGAGGGATGGATGGATGGAAGAATGGATGTATGGAGGGATGGATGTATGTATGGAGGGATCGATGGAGGGATGGATGGAGGGATGGAGGGATCGATGGAGGGATGGATGGATGGATGGATGGAGGGATGGATGGAGGGATGGAGGGATCGATGGAGGGATGGATGGATGGATGGATGGAGGGATGGATGTATGGAGGGATGGATGGAGGGAGGGAGGGAGGGAGGAAGGGATGGATGGAGGGATGGAGGGAGGAATGGATGGATGGATGGAGGAATGAATGGATGAATGGAGGGATGGATGGATGTATGGAGGGATGGATGGATGGAGGGAGGGAGGGAGGAAGGGAGGGATGGAGGGAGGGATGGATGGATGGATGGATGGATGGAGAAATGGAGGGATGGATGGATGGATGGAAAGATGGACAAATGGAGGGATGAAGGGATGGACGGAGGGAGGGAGGGAGGGATGGATGGAGGGATGGATGGATGGAGGGAGGGAGGGAGGGATGGAGGGATGGATGGAGGGATGGATGGAGGGATGGATGGAGGGATGGATAAATGAATGAATGAATTATCCCGACACGTTCACTTGCTCTGTGTCTGAAATCACTCACTCATTCACTACCACCTGCTCACTATACAGAGAATTAGGTACAGAGAGATCACTGGTGGTGAAACACTTTCACACGCTACTCCCCATCGCCGTTCATTAATGCTGTCGCACAATCAGAAGGTGAGAGGTCAACATCAGCTGAACTGAGGGATCATCCTTAAGAAACACGGAGTTCTATTAAATCAGATTTGAGACTTTAGATCAGTTTCTTTTGCCACACTGTAAATTTATATTTTTATATTTTATTTCTTAATTTATTTTCACATTAGAACTCCTGAATTTGTCTCTCGCCGTTCTGTCATAAGGGAGAACGCAGTGCATGATGGTATAATAATTCTCACTTTACGTTCAGACAGCGCTACAAAACGCTGAGCTCGGTGTACAGAGCACTATAAAGTGATCACTGAGCGATTTCTGAATATCTCAATCACCATCTTTCTCTTATCTCCGAACAGGCGCCAGTCACTTGTTAAGCCTCCGCCCACCATCCGCAGTCAAACTCCACCCCGCATGGAACGAGAAGACAGAGAGAAAGCAAGAGAGAGGCAACGAGAGAGAGAGCAGCATGAGCAAAGAGAGAAGGAAAGGGTGAGAGAGAGAGAGAGGAGAGAGAGGGAGAAAGAAAGAGAGAAAGAGGCAGAACAGAGGGAAAAAGAAAAGCAGGGAAAAGAGAAAGAGTGGGAAATGGAACAAGAGAGGGAGCAGAGAGAGAGAGAGAAACAAAGGGAGAAGGAACGAGAGAAAGAAAGAGTAAGGGAAAGGCAGAAACAGCAAGAGAAGGAGAAGGAAAAAGAGAGAGAGCGAGAGAAGCAAAGAGAAAGGGAGCATGAAAAGGAGAGACAAAAGGAGAAAGAGAGGGAGAGAGAGAAACAACGAGAAAAGGAGAGAGAGGAAAAAGAAAGGGAGAGAGAACGAGAGAAGGAGAGAGAAAAGGAAAAGAAGCTCCAAGAGAGGCAAAATCAGGAGAAGATGGAGAGGAGAGGTGGAGCAGAACGAGGGAAACTGAGGGAGGAGAAGAGAGGAGGGGCAGGAGGGGAGAAGAGAGTGGAGAAAACCAGGGGCAGAACTGTGAAGATGAAGGCGGAGCCTCCACCCAAAAAGAGGAAGAAGTGGCTGAAGGAAGTTCCCTCCTCCGAGTCAGACTCCTCCCCGTCCGCCAGTGAGGATGAAGGTGTGTGTGTGTGTGTGTGTGTGTGTGTGTGTGTGTGTGTGTGTGTGTGTGTGTGTGTGTGTGTGTGTTTTCTGTC
>JAOUQZ010000024.1:25146305-25158805 GCA_028564935.1 Neosilurus hyrtlii | reverse complement strand
CAGGCATGAGGTCAAAAGAGAGAGGGCAGCGGTGTTGAAGCCTGTACGTAACATGACTATAATCTGGTTTCCTGTTTTTATTTTGCAGATGTTGGGATTAACACTGTGTGTGTGTAGTTGTACATGGTGTGTGTGTGTGGTTGTACATGGTGTGTGTGTGTGTGTGTGTGGTTGTACATGGTGTGTGTGTTTGTAGTCATATGAGCTGATGATGTTTGTAGAATGATGCTGTAGAACTGCAGTTTAATGAGAAATAAACTCTTTGTTTTGTGAACTGTATAAAAAACACTTCTCGGCCTTTTTTCTGTAGGTTTTATTTCCAGCCACCCCACAGAGCCACAGTGCATTTTATTAAAGTAACAAGATTTCAAAGTTCATCATGGTCCTTCACTAACAGTGTGCCGTAATCAGTGATGGTGCTGATTTTAACTTTCTCCATCTGGTTCATTATCTCAGTGATGGAGAGACGACCGTCCTGAAAGCGCACACACACACACACACACACACACACCCAAAACACCTCAGTGCAGATAACAGGTGATGAGTAATGCAGTAGAACCTTAAAGAACATCGGTCCAATTAGAAACTGATGTATAAACAGTTTGAAATAAAAGTTCTGTCCTGAAATCTGGATTCGTGAATATGCAAATAGGGCCCGCCCACAAACAAGATACACATTTACATAAAACTGCATCACTTTACAGTTTCAAGTCTTTTTTTTTTTTTAATCATGTTTTAAATTAAAGTTAAGAGTTAATGCTCACATTAAGCCCTGCCCCCAAATCTGTTTTTTTAAATTGTAGAAATACTGAAGTGTTTTAAATAGAAATGTGATGAATTTATCCATTTCATTCACTTTTTACATCAACGTTACAGTTGGACTCACGGACAGCAGGGGGCTTTAAACATTACACACGGCTCCTTTAAAAACCTGACCGCGGTCACACGGGGTGTTTAGGGGTGAACCTGGCGTGAGAGCTAAAGGGTTGAGGGTAGTGATGATTTTGGATTGTGTCACTGCCCTGTTACGCCTGGAACACAGTGTAGTGAAGATAGAAAACACAAACTATTCACAAAAATTACAAAAAGGATTCAGCTTTATTCGATTTGGAATTCACAGAGAAATATTTCACCAGTTATTAATAAGAACGATGTTTTCATGCACAGTAATATTCCACATGATCCCAGGATCTCGGGGTTTGAGGTTCGATGTGTGTCGTGTAAATGCTTTGTGTTCCGTCTGTCCTCAGGATGAAGTTCGATTGAAGACGAGTGGAACACGATGAAATGTGGAGCGCATTCAGAACACACGTCTCTGTCAGGATCCACTCTCACACACACCAACCACACAATCCTCCTTATTCATGAAAACTGAACATTTATCCGTTATTCCATGAAATCGGGTCGGCCGTGCTCTGATATCCGACTCGGTTCCGTGTACGGCGAGAGTGCGTGGAATAAGTGTTATTTGTATCCACATCTACTTAAAAATAACTTCTTAAATATGTATCATTATGATCATTTGAGGAACAATTCTTAAAATTTAAAAACGATTAATTCCATCAAATTATTTCATTCCAAAATTTTGTCGTAAGCTTTTTTTTTTGGAGTTCAATTTTTTGAGTCGTGTACGTTCAGCAAATTGTTCCACTGTTTGTCTTTCCTGACGGTACATGAGCTGATATCCTTAGTGCAGGAGCCAATAGTAACGCTCCACTGCTCATATTCAGTGGGTGTGGCTATAATAATAGTGAATCAATTTAGTAAGAATGTTTTATATCTTTTTTTAATTGAATAAAAGTAAAAAATGGAATATTTTATGCATGTAAACATCATGTCTCCTTCCTTCCAAACACCTTTTACACTTCTCTGTAACCCCCCACCCCACCCCACCCCACCCCACCCTGACCCCCCGGGAGTGGTCTCTGTACAGATGATGTGAACTATCTGGTGGATGTGATTTGTGTTTGGTGTGTAACAGTTCAGTTCATTTGTTTCTTCAGTGCATAACTCTGGTGTGTTATAGAAAAATACCCGAACCAATTACCGAGTGTGGTTAATCCTGACCTCTGACCTCATCCTGACCTTTTGAGTTTAGGTGGAGAGAGTAGATGTGTACAGGTGAAGTACAGGTAACAACAACCTCTGCTGTTAATGCTGTCACTCTGTGGTTAATGCGGTTTCAGCACCTCCTGGTGGTTCGGAGGCATTAATGAAACTCTGTCCCTAACCTGAAACAGCATCACCAGAACACAACAATCTTTCTGTGACCTGCAACCTCCGTCTTTTACAAATTTAAAGTCCTTTGTGGAAATCATGTTTTCTCTGATTCGCTTCTCAGACTGTTTAAACTGCTGCAGGAGAATAAACGATGGGTATCATTATTTATTTAATAATTCTCCATATTTAACTGATAAAATCTGTACATGTGAGTAAAATTCTCACAATAAAACAGAGGAAAGTCATGTGATTGTGTGATGTCATCGCTCAGTTTCCAGACCGTCCTGTTACAATAAGGAGCTGCACTGTGTTTGTTTTTCATGACGGTTAACTTTAACAGCAGCATTAAAAGAAAAAGAGGGTGGGAGGAGTCAGTGGCTGAGGTCACATGATTTATGAGAACATCCCACCTGTTTGATAAACGGTTTCATCCAACAACACTTTTAAAATATTATTTGTATTTAAATGTCACAAACAACAGAAGCAACTTCATGTCAACCACATTCGGAGTGTGTAACAATGAGTGTGTGTGTGTGTGTGTGTGTGTGTGTGTGAAGCTGGTTATTGTTCAGTAAAATGTGTGTGATTAAATAAATACAATCTGTTTCAGGTAAACTGAAAGTCCCACCCAGCATCCTGACCCCATCACTACTCTTCTGTTTTGACCCTGACCTTTAGCCCCTCCCCTAATCATCTAACCCGCCCCATTAATGTATAAAGTAATGTTCCTTTCTTTTTACTGTGGATTTAAACCCCGGCCCCGATACGTGTGTCTCTTTGACCCCCGACGCTGCATCCCTCGGGGTCAGATCAGAGCTCGTCGTGTTTCCGCGTCAAATCTTCTCCGTAATTCGTGGCTTGACTCCCAACAAACATGTTCCAGTTATCCAGAATCTCCGCCTTGGATATTTTGTCGTCCTGATTGATCAAGTGTTTGAAGGTCCATTGGTTAAATAATTGGGGGACATTAAGAGAAAAGATAAAGGGATGAGGGGAGAGAAAGAGAATTAATGACAGACTTTGTTGTCGATTAAAGACTGAATCAGAGCCGAGCATTCATTCTGATTTTTAGTTTCTGTGGCGCAGGGTCGGCGGTTAGCGTGTACTTACGTTGTTCTTGTCCGTCTCGTGGATCAGATGTTTGGCTTCGTTGTCAGCGTGATCGACGTCCTTCGGCAGGATCCACTGAGCGATTTCATCGGCGTCGAGAAATCCGTCCTAAACACATGAAACTGTATTAAATCAGTTCTGTGTGATGAGAGATTTTATTCACTGGATTCATTAAACAGAACTTTACGTATAAAAGAATCAGATTCAGAAAAAATATTTAAACATAGAAAAACTTCATTCATGAATTATCAGTGTGTTACAAAACTAAACTTCAGATTCGTCTGATTCCAAACTTTATTCAGAATCTGGAGCGAAGAGAAGAACGATCAGCGTCACAGCCCAACCTGTTCCTTTATTTATGCTTCCATTTAAAATTAATAGGTTTTTTTGATAATGAAGTTTTTCTGATTGCGGATGGAGCGAACGCTTTTATCTTCACCTCTTATCACCGCCTGGTTCGTCAGATCATCGTTACACCTCTCACTCCGTGCAGAAGGGGCGTATAAGAGCAGTTTACTAATATGGGCGGAGCTACTGCAGCCGAGACGATGACACGTACCTTGTTGAGGTCTCTGTATTGTGAGAACTGTTTCTTCTCCGTCGTCACCCACTCAGGTTCACTCTCACCCTCCTCAGGGGTGAACATGTCACCTACAGAACACACAGCACCAGTTACACTCTCACACACTCGCAGACGCGCGCGCTCTCTTGGTTTTTCTGTGGTGTGTATTTTGTCTCACGCTATTCCAGAACTCACCGATGTACTCCTCTAAATCAACTTTGCCGTCTCCGTTCTTGTCGATGTCCTCCATGGTCTCCTGTTGGGAGGGAAGGAACGGACAGTGATTGGAGGACAGTGGCGTTGTCCCTGTTAGCTTAGCTTGTGTCACTGATCGACAGAACACGGTTGCTATGCTAATGTGTTTTATGTGACTCACCTGCACTACCATGCTCTTCATGTAGTCGAACTCCTCCGGGTGGAGGAACGCGGTGAACTCCTCCCTCGTTGCGATGCCATCTCCGTCTTTATCCGCCATCTTGAACCTACGCTGGTCTCGAGTGAACATGGACATATACGACTCTCTGTCTTCCAAATCCTCAGAATCGTCATCTAATAAACAAACAGCTCACGTTAGTCTTTATCTTCCGGTTGCGGTGCGAACGTGTCCCGACTCACTGACCGCGTCTCGATTAAAAACGGGACACGATGGAAAGTCAGGCCTGTAATTTCCCTCCAGACACCAGAAGTCAGAGTGTGTGATTCTCACCCAGGTACGTTCCGTAGGTGGTGTTCTTGTACTCGATCCAGGAGATCTTGCCGTCCTTGTTCTGGTCGTACTCTTTCCAGTGCTTTTCCACGTTCTCCTCGATGTACCTCTTCTGTCGGTGTTTGATCCAGTGGTGCAGCTCGGCATGGCTAACGAAGCCGTCCTTATCCGTGTCAATGCGTTCTACGATTTTCCTGAAAGAGAAATTAAACACGTTAGGTGTTGCGAAGGCACGGCGGAAACTTGGAGAACGTTCTATATTGATGTTGCAAATACGGCTCCGTACCCAAGTCTGGCTTTGCTTTCCTCGGGGGTCAGCTGGTCGAAGGTCTTGGCTTCATCTTTGCCCAGGAAGGCTTCGTGGTCGTACTGGTAGCCGTGAGTGTCGTCGTGGGCGTGGTCACTCAGGTCACGCTGGTGATGCACACGTTTTTCCTGAGGAGGCACAGCGAGGCTGAGCGCCAACATCACAGAGAAGATCAGCAGCTGCATTTCCTGTAAAGACACCCACACACACACACACACACACACAGACACACACACAGACACCTGAGCTAATGTGGTTTACACTGGTGAGTTCTGAAGTTTGTGCGCCCCATCAGTTTTGCATGGATTATATTTTCCTGTTTTTAATAATCAACATAAACCAAAAAAAAAATCCAAAATGAGAGAATGACACTAATATTAATATTCATGATCCATTACAGGAAGGACAGAATAATAAATCACTGCTCCTAAAAGTGAGGATGGGACTTTAACAGCTGTTTATATGAAAGCGGTTATAAAACTTTATTTATGAAGATAAAACAATATTTCAGAGAAATGTTTCTCATTTAAACACTTCCTCAAAGTTTAAACCTGTTACTCAGTGGTGGTTACGGCTCTGCGGCAGAGGTCAGAAGGTCGGAGGTTCAAACCCCAGCACCACTATTGGGCCCTTGAGTGGGGCCCTCAAACACTCAGGTATTTATAAAGAATCATTATTAATGTCACTCTGGATAAAAGACTGTCAAATACTATAAAAATTCAAAAATTACAGAAATGTTGTTCCGTTAAAGCAGAAAAAAACCAGGAAAAACACTTTCAACTGAATTCAAATAAAAACAGAAACAAATCACAGCAGTTTACTACAGGTCTTTTACACACTCTCACACACACTCACTCTCTCTCTCACACACTCACACACACTCTCACACACACACTCACACACACACTCTCTCACACACACACTCTCTCACACACACACTCTCTCACACACACACTCTCTCACACACTCACACACACACTCTCTCACACACACACTCTCTCACACACACTCTCTCTCACACACACTCTCTCACTCACACACACACACTCTCACACACACACACACTCTCACTCTCTCACACTCACACACACACTCTCTCACGATTTCAGTTTTAAATCACAGGATTGTTTTGATATTTAAAATATTTAATAATAAAAGTTAAATGATAAAAATTCAAACTTTCCTCAGAAGCTCTTCATGTTTATCTGCGCATGAACTATTAATAATATAGTTTTTATTGAAGTGAGTAAAATAACTCACCCCGACTTCCTGAGGTTTCCTCCTCTGTCCTGCACGAGACACTGTGGGGTTTTCTCTTCGCCACGGATTCAGACGCGCTGGCACGCTGCCTCTTTAAATCGCGCGCAAGAAGAGGTGGTGCCGATTTCATACGTCATTCCCAGAAGCCCAACTGACACACAAATCGACCAATTACAGATCAGCCGGGGGCGGTTCATGAACACGACTGGCTACGAGACGCCACGTTGACACGCGAACGCGCATCTGGAACTGAGTGGTGGTATGGGTTAGCTCGCGCAGAGGATGTGTGTGTGTAACCGAGCGCGCGCATCCCCCTTCTGTACACCTCGCATTCTGAAGGACCCCTCTGGGTGTTGCTCCGGTTTTCGCCTGACTTAAATTCATCAAAACGCAAGATTACGAGTTGTTGGGTAGTCCTTTTTTAAAAAATATATTTATTTATTAAATATTTTTAAATAAATATTTTATATGCAGGGGTCAGTGGTGGCCCGGTGGTAGGGAGCTGGGTTGCTGATCTGAAGGTCGGGGGTTCAAGCCCCACCATCAGCGGGTCGTCACTGCTGTCCCACCGGTGCAGTAACTGGGTTATCAAAGGCCGGCCGTGTCTCTCACTGTCGGTGGTGAGAGGAGTGTAAAAGAACCATCGCTGATTTTCGTCGAGTAGCTGCATAGCCGCCGGCGTGTTTCTGCCCTGCGATGGCCTGGCGAGCTGTTCAGGGTGTACTCTGCCCTCACAGCAAGAAGGTACTGGTTTCGATTCCTGGCCATGGGTTGTATCTGTGTGGAGTTTGCATGTTCTCCCCATGCTTGCGTGGGTTTCTTCCGGGTACACCCGTTTCCTCCCACAGTCCAAAAACACAAACATTAGGCTGATTGGCTTGTGTGCGTATTGATTGTCCTGCGATGGCCTGGCGAGCTGTTCACGGTGTACTCCGCCTTTGCCCTTAAGTCAGCTTGGATGAGCGCCAGCCTCTCAGTGATTCTAATCAGGATTACACGGATTAGAAAGTGAATGAATGAATAATATAACATAATATTATATAATTAACACGTATGCAGCAAAGGTGAGGGGAATGAAGAAGAACCTTCTCAGAGATAGAATGTCTAGAGGAATATTCATTTTTGCATAAGGTGAGGTGCATAATTATTTTAAAACTACACAGGCACTTCAGCAAAAAAACGCATTCATATTTATTGATTGATTTATTTATTAATTTGGTCATTCATTCATTTATTTATTTAAAATGGGTGCATAATGGCATCTTTAGTAGTACCATGCAGAATCTTAACAAGAGCAAACAAAAAAACGATAGCTGCAGCTGTAGCTGCTAAGCCAAAGAGCTGTTGTTAGAAAGTGGGGAATAAGATAAAATGCAATTACAAAAATTAACAACAAAAATCTTATAAGTGGCAACCTGAAGTGAGTCAGGCAAGACACCCCCCCCAAAAAAAATATTGCAGAAGGCATGGAAATAGAGAAAAGTCCCAGAAGATTGGCAGCAGGCTATCTTAGTCCCTATCCAGAAGAAGAAAGGCAGCAAAAAGGGCTGCAGTATGTACAGAGGCATCTCACTTCTGAGTCACACCAGAAAAATGTACAACAGGGTCCTAAAACAAAGAACACGGTACAAAGCGGAACTCGTGTTGAGTAAAGCACAGATGGGATTCAGAAAGGGGAGAGGATGCTCAGACGCCATCTTCGCTCTACATCAACTTACCGAAAAAGGTATAGAGTATAACAGTGACCTGAATCTTGTGTTCAGTGACCAAGAGAAAGTTTTTTACAGAGTAAACAGTGAAGCTGTGGAAAGTCCTGGAAGACAATTATGTGATAGGACAACTTCTAGATACTATTAGATCTATTTATGTGAACAGTAGAACAGAAAGGTGTTTGTGTTTGAAGTGTGTGACATCACTGACTGGTTTCAAGTGACATCCAGAGTCAGGCAAGGCTGCGTTTTGTTTTCCCTGCTCTTTATTATCTACATGAGGAAGATCATAGAAGAGGCAAACCCAGACCCAGAGACCTTGAATGAATTGCTGTTTGCCAACGATCAGATTGGTGTCTTATAAATGAAGCATACGGCATGGAAGTCTAAGTAATACAGAAACAATAAAGGTGTGACGAACACTATGAGACCTTGCCGTCAGCATTTACATTTACAGCATTTGGCAGATGCTTTTTTCCAGAGTGACTTACAATTATAATTTTTTATACAACTGAGGAACTGAGGGTTAAGGGCCTTGCTCTAGGGCCCAACAGGGGTGATACAGGAAACAAGGAAACAGAAAGCTAATGACAGAAAACATCCAGATCCTTTTCAGGATGCATGATGATGATTTATTGAAATTTTTGGTTCATCAGTTTTATAAAGATGAAAAAAAAAGAAAACTACATTAAGACCTACATCAGTGTTTCTATAAATAGGTTAAAGTGCAAACACTGGCTCACAGCCCCATAACCATGTTAAAAGAGTGATCCGAAGGTCTAGTTCATCTGATCAGTTATTTTCTAATAAATTCAAATAAAGTGAAATGATATGACACAGAACATGAAGATCAATGGAGAAGCTTCATCAGAGCAGCTTTCACTCCTGGTTTTATTCACTGATAGGGTACAGATCCATCCTGCTTTTTAATTTATTTATTCAAGTAATCAAATAAAATTATCAAGGTGGTGTGACATTTTGAAAGAAACGTTCAGGATCACTCTTTTAAATCACACGATGATAAAATCATTCTTCATTTCTGACATAAATTCCCGAGAAGTTCCAAGAAGAGACTTCAGGACGTGTCCTTCAGCACATCTCCGGCAGCATCTTAGCAGCTCTGCAGCGCAGCACTTTTAGGAAACTGTCGATCTTGTGCGAGTCCCTACGGAAGCATGACAGCAGGAAGTGGAAGTTGACCAGGCGAGAGACGTTGTCCTGTCCCAGGTCGTTAATGTTGAATGGGAGAGAGGACAGAGACTCAGAGGACGAGCCCATCTGCAAAATGACAGAGGACATTACTATTTGTTAGAAACATTTACACAGGAAGGAATGTGAACTTTTGTAAAAATCTGTAAAAGGTTAAAGTGACTGAAGTGAAATATTGAAGAATTTCTTTTATCCAGAGCACGATGGTGCGATGATGTAGTGGTTAGCATGTCCGCCTCGCAGTAGGAAGGTCCTGGGTTCCAGTCCAAGGCTCGGCGAGGGTGTTTGTTTGTGGAGTTCGTATGTTCCCTCTATGCTCGTGTGGGTTTCCTCCAGATACTCCAGTTTCCTCCCATAGTCCAAAGACATGCACATTAGGGTAACTGGCTGCTCCAAATTGCCCCTAGAGGTGAGTGTGAACGGTCGTGTGTGTTGCCCTACGATAGACTGGCGAGCTATTCAGGGTGTACCTGCTTTCAGTTAGAGTGGGGTTGAGATCCGGCCTACCTCACAGGATGAACTCTAACACTGGAGATAGGATTAAGTGTTTCAGCAAATGAATGAATGAAGGAATGAATGGTGTAAAATCTGTATAAAGTATAAAATGTGGCGTAGCTGGTGCGGTGATGGTGGTGTTGGGTGGAATCAGTAATTTAGATTTTAATCACACTACAGTCTCAGTGCCGCAGTAGAACGACGTGTACCTTGTGGACAAGGTGTTCGAGGCCGGCCCCCAAGCTGTGGGTGTGGTCCTGCAGCTCTCTGGTCTTGGTGTTGATGGAGTTGCGCTCGGGGTGGGGCAGACTGATAGCCTCAGATGACAGCAGAGCGAGAGGATCTGACCAGGCCATGAGCAGAGAACGAACCAGAGACAGGAGCTCGTTCTCCTGCAGCGCACAGAGGAACCGGTGAACACAAGTCAAGGACAGAACAACATTTCTTATGCCCTCTAGTGGCCAGTTGCAGCATGGTTTATTTATTTATTTTTGCAGAATCCAATAGTCAAATCTTACTGGTACACTGAGGGCCTGATCCTTATCGTTAGGGATCTGCAGGGATGAGGTGTGGCACAAGGACGGCCTCAGGAGCCTTCCACCTACCGAGGGGTAATGAGAGTCCTGCAGAAGAACAGCATCAAATAAAGATGGAGAAATTCAAAAAGAACATCATACATCCACCTGTCTAACATCATCAATCTGATCTTACATCAAACACCTGTCTGTCTACCCTCCACCTGCTTCTTTATTCCTGTAATTCTCTCACACACTCATCCCCACAGCGCTATGATGCTCCTCTTCGTCGTGCTGAAAAAAGAACACCAGCATTTCCCCCAAACACGCACACACTCACATGCACACACTCACATGCACACACACAAACACACACATGAACACACACATGAACACACACATGAACACACACTGACATACATACACATACACGAACACACACATTCATACACATTCAAATGCACACACACATGCACACAAACACACACACACATACACGAACACACACATTCACACACACACACACACACACACACACACACACACCAGGTCATTGGTGAGCGAGGTGCTGAGTGAGTGCAGTTTGTCGGAGAGTTGTGATGCTCGGTCCAGCAGGTCGCTCAGACCGACTCCTTCAGTGCAGACGAGGACGCACATCAACACCGTCACTGAAATATAAACAATAATCACATTTAAACCTCTGTGCTCTGTAATGTTTACAAATCTCCCTACACCTCTAATCACCAATTCATTTAACAAACACCTCTGAATATCTTTCCTAACACTGTGACAGATAAAAGAAACTGAGTTATTTCGTAGTTTAATCTTCTGCTTATACTTTTAAACAGCCTGATTATTTATAGCAGTAAGTTTTTACATTCAAAACACATCAAAGAAGAGAACAAGAGGAAGAGCAGAACTGCAGGCAGACAGTAGAGGGAACTAAATATTACACACTGCGGTGTTCACAAGTTTAACCAGAAATGTGTGTGTGTGTGTGTGTGTGCATGCGAGAGAGAGAGTCAGAAAGAGAGAAAGGCAGAGAGAGAGGAGAGAGAGAGAGGGAGGGGAAAGACAGAGGGGGGGGGGGTTAATGAAAAGGAGAAGACAGGAGAATCAAACATTGACCTGCCAGGTGAAATCTGGTGCATTTACAGCATCGTGCCATCGTTCCTCTTCTTCAGTTCTTCAGTTCTTCAGTGGTCCACGCTCTCAGTAATGACTCTGTCTCTCAGGTTGAGTGTCACATCCTCCTTCTTCGTGTCAATGTTATATACTCTTCATGCTCTCTGCTCATTTGGGTATGTAGTGCAGGCCTTGCACTAGAGCTCATTGTCTCCAAACCGGCTTGCTCCAGAATTCCCCAAATGAGAAACATTACTGCCCCGGGGTCCGAAGTGATGAATACGTGTCGCTCCAGACCAGTCCATCACTCCTTTAAATGCATGAACAGGTTCTGTTTAATTATGTGCAGCAGGACGTAAAGGCCAGAAATAAAACACTAATCAGATGAGTTACGTGCATGTATGTGTGTGTGAGTGTGTGAGTGATTTTGTTTTTTATTGGTTAAACTCAGGGAAAACCTTTTTGCATCTCACTGATTGTTTTAATTTTAAACATGTGTTACTTTGGTCACATGTGTTTAAAATTAAAACAATCAGTGAGATGCAAAAAGGTTTCCCCTGAGTTTAACCAATAAAATAATTAGCAGTCTGTGTGTGTGTGTGTGTGTGTGTGTGTGTGTATTTGTGGGGTATCTGTAATGTCTGTAAGGACACGGGTGCTAATCCCACCCACTATCCAATCAGAAAGCAGAAGAATCCCAATGAAATGATGCTATTGGTTGAACTCATACCGAGACATTCTATTGTCGGCCGTTTTCTGGTCCAGACTGGTTGATGATGTCTGTAAAGTGGGCGAGGTGTTGGAGGGCATCAGGTTAAAGCTGTTTCACACACATCACCTCACCGCGCTGTGACTTTAAGATCAAATTCATTTTAAAGAGAGTGGCGTAGAGACCAACCTGTTATTCACGCAATTTAAACTTAATAACGAATAAAACTAGAACTAAACAAATCCTCAGCAACAGGCTAAAATTAGCACAATAAAATATAACACTGTATTATAAAATCAAACTGCAGCAAAGTATGTAATTATTTCTGTGTGTGTGTGTGTGTGTGTTGGTGTGTGCGCGCGTGTGTGTGTGTGCATGTTTGTTTGTGTGTGTGTGTGTGTTTGTGTGTGTGTGTGTGTGTATGTGTGCATGTTTGTGTGTGTGTATGTGTGCATGTTTGTGTGTTAGTGTGTGTGTGTGCGTAAGTGTGCATGTTTGTGTGTGTGTGTGTGTGTGTGTGTGTGTGTGTGTGTGCGTATGTGTGTGTGTGTGTGTGTGTGTGTGTGTGTGTGT
>JAOUQZ010000024.1:25057886-25071589 GCA_028564935.1 Neosilurus hyrtlii | reverse complement strand
AGATCAGGGCAGTTGTGCTTTTTTCATTTTCAGACTAAAGCCAGTTTCCTCCAGGCAGCTCGTTGAGACAGTAATCCACTCCTGTGTCACCACTCGGCTGGATGATCTAATGCACTTTATATGGGGAAAAGTGGCTCCTCCATCGCTCGTCCCCACATGGTTCAAAAACCTGCAGCACGTCTTTTAACTGGTTTTATTCCCCTATTATGGCCTCACACCACTGGCATTGTTCATTTCAGGATTCATTTTAAAATCCTTTTATTTACTTTTAAATCCCTCAGTGGCCTTGTAACCTCACAGAGGGGCGTGCTTCCACTGTTTCTGCTCCTATCCTAAAATGCACATCAGACTGTCCTCCCTGTTTATAAATCACAAAACCCACCTCTTCTCCCTGTTTATAAATCACAAAACCCACCTCTTCTCCCTGTTTATAAATCACAAAACCCACCTCTTCCTGGCATTTGAGACCAAAACCTTTGTTTTATTTCTTTATCACTGATTTTATTAGTTCTCTGTTGTTTTGAAAGTACTTTTTGAGTAAAGATGGATTGGATAAATCCAGTGGGTTTTCTCCAGGAAATTTAACTCCTTTGATGGCTGTTACTGTGGGCGTGGCTTATCTAACATATTTTTAGTTTTGATGAGAGACCGTAGTAACTACGTTACATGTAGTGGTTAGCATGTCCGCCTTACTGCAAGAGGGTCCTGGGTTTGAGTCCCAGGCTTGGGGAGGGCATTTCTGTGTGGAGTTTTCACATCCCGCCCCTTGCACTTGCATGGGTTTTCTCTGGGTACCTCGGTTTTCTCCCACAGACCAAAGACATGCACATCAAATGAATTGGATATTCTCGATCGCCCCAGGTGTGAGTGTGAACGGTCGTGTGCATGTTACTGCTGCGATGGACTGGTGAGCTGTTCAGGGTGTACCCCGCCTTCTCCCAGAGACGGCTGAGAAAGGCGCCACCCTCCCCATGACCCTAAGAAAGAATAAAGCAGTTTATAAAAGGAACTGAAATGATGAAAATGCTAATCATTGTAAAAATTCTACTCTCTTGTATTTGTGTGTTACGCTCAGCGTTGTTCTCACATCTGATTATCAAAGCAAGTTAAATATACCTGCTGCGTCCTAAGACACCAGCATGTCTACTGTTTTGATGTTTTTCCTCACATGTGGAGTGCGAGGTTAAGAGTACGGCTCATTAAATCTGTAATCAGAATCCTGATCCTTGTGAATTGTTTATTATTAGCATGTTACTTATTGTAGGTGTTCGATGCCTTTCAGGTTTATTTGATTAAGTTGATAGTTGATATTGATCAACAGTGTCTGGTAGTAATTAAATTGTAATTATTACTAAAAATAAAATGGATGCCAAATTAGCCTTGCGTGCGAGCTGCGTTGTTGGCGTGTTCATGCTATTTTCCTGGACATTAGTGTCAGATTTTATTAACCCACCAGTGAAGCTTCACGTTAAGTCACGTTTTTATAAAACTTTAGTGCCAGTGCTGAATAATCTCTGTAGAAATGCATACATATAGAATTGTACGCTAACCTTTCGTCGTCCTGCTGTTTTGCAGCCGAACTGCTACGCGAAGGTGATCACCATCGAGTCCCAGAAGAAGATCGTCATTTACTCCAAGCAGCCCATCGCCGTCAACGAGGAAATCACGTACGACTACAAGTTTCCCATCGAGGAGAACAAAATCCCCTGTCTGTGTGGAACAGAGAACTGTCGAGGAACGCTCAACTAATGCCCCGCCCTTACCCCTCCCCCCACGGCCACTGCAGGACAGGCGCACAGCATTATGGGTAACACGTTTCGGGAGTAAGTATCACAGCGTGGATACATTTCCACTTTATTTAGCTCATGGAAGTGACATGCCTTCAGTGTGTCTCCATAGCAACAGCTTTTCCAGCGTTTTTTTTTTTTTCCTCTACTGGATCGAGACCCAGAGCTCTGATTGGTGGATTCTGATTATATTTAAACTTTTTATTTTTTTTTTTAACAAGGATCTGTTTTTGAAGGATTTTATGTTTTGTTTTTTTTTTTGCTCACAATCTTCTCCTTCCTCGTGACTTGTGCAAAAGTAATGGCACCTCCAGTAGGTTCAGAACAACACGACGCTTCTTTCTACTTCCTGTCTCAGGCGATTCCTTCAGTCTCGAGGTGAACAAATTCAGAAAGACCCATTATTATTATTATTATTATTATTATTATTATTGTCATTATTATTTTTTTGTATAATTTTCATTATTAGCCAAGACCGAGAGAAAACGAATTGGACCCGATAAGCGAGGCTGTAACAGGAACGCTACTCTGTTCTGCTGCTCGTCTCTGTCCTGTAGTTTACATTTAAATTTAGAAACATACGCACTCATAGTGCAGTAAACTATGCTAGAAAACGGAGTATCACCTCTTATGTTTGTATTTATTTATTATTTTTCTAAGTTTCGTGTATCTCTCGGCTTAAGTGAGTTTAACACTGTTTTTTTCTGAGAACGTTCGTACTGAGCTGTTCACTCCCAGAGTTTTTATGCTATCGTAGCTAAAGTAAGCTAGCAAATCTAACCAAGTGCATTTGGCCAGCTGTTTATTTTTTAGCTAATAAACTCCCATTGTAGTTACTAGCCAACAAATAATTAGCTGTTATCAGACTAAAAGGGAAACATCCTGATTTTATACAGGATTTGAAACTCAAATAAATGTTTTATTATTAAAAAGAAAAGTTTCAGGCAGCTGCATGATCGCTGTAATAATTTACACAGTGGATAAACTGCTGGACTGCAAAGCGCTGCTGTAGCCTGGCTTCATCCTAAAAACTAATAATAATAATAATAATAATAATAATACTGGAGGTTTTCTGGGTTTTCACCTTCACGTGATTTTATTTTATCAGCAGTTCAGGTGTCGTTGGGGTTTTTTTTGTTTGTTTTTTGTTTTGTTTAGTTTTTTGGTCCTGCAGGATTAAGCTGCTCCCACTTTTTGTGTTGTTCACAATACGGCGCTCAGCGACTTCTCTGAACGAACACCATGAAGTGTGTGTGTGTGTGAGAGTGAGTGTGTGAGAGTGAGTGTGTGTACATAAATATAAATAATATCAAAACAGGCTCGCACATAAAAATAACAACGAAAAAAAAAAAAAAACAGGTCAAAAATGAGTGTAAATATTGTAGAGGTGTTTGTTTCTCGTAGAAACGCACTGGTTCCGCTCTGTAAATATCTTCTTCCTTTTCCTACTTTTCCCATCGCCAGAAAAATGTACATACTGATCATCACTTATGTTTTTTTTTTTTTTATTTGATGTATTTTAATATTATTTGCAATATTTCTCTTGTATTAATGCGTTGGATTCTTTATTAATGGTGCATTAAAATATTTTTTAGAAAAACTAAAAACCAGACGGTCGTGTTTGTTTTATTTTTCTCTATTTTGTGGTTTTGATCATGACAGAGCTGAAGTTCTGAACACATTTCCATGTTTTTAGAGATGGCAAACTGGGATTTAAGGGAAATTCCTTCAGCCCACTTTAAAAAGAACAAGCACTGTCTGGAAAAGAACTGAACATCTCTTCATGTCGTTCCATTTCCCCTCACTGACAGGATTAAACACATCTGGAGGAAGAAATGTGAGTAATCTGGGGCCCAGGAGGAGTCGAACTCTTAGTCGCTTCACGCTACAGAAACTCGAGACTCGGGTGTAGAAGCCTGGCAGACTTCCCAGTGGATTACTGGAGCATTTTCACGTCACAGCGCTGGCAAATCCTGCCTTCTGATTGGTCGGGAGGTATTTATTACTTCTGTGGATCAGGATTTCTGACAGCAGTACAGTTCCCTCCACCACTTTATTTAGAACTAATGCACTCGGTGGGATCCGTTATCGCTCAGCGATCTGTGACGTGTGATGGACGTGTTCTCGCTGCAGTACCGGAATTTAAACTTTCCATCAGAAATGAAGAGGTTTTGACCTCCATGATCACTTCAGTGGAGAGTCTGTAGTGTAGCGTGAGGTGTAGAACGAGCTCTGAAAATGATTTTCGTATCATAAGATGTCGTGAAAAATATCATCGCTACAAGATACAAGATTTGCTCGTATTGTCCAGCCATGTGCGTCGCTTGATTGCACAATCACCACATCATAGTCATCATCCCTCCCGTGTGTGTGTGTGTGTGTGTGTGTGTGAGAAGAACAGAGGAGCCAAAACCCAGAGAGTGGGAAAGCCAAAGCTGGTGTGGTCTTGGGGAGCAAAGCACAAAGAATGTGTTGCTTGTTCTTGTTTGTAACCTCCCCCTGCACCTCTGCCCCACTTCCACCCCCAACCTGGTGGATTGCAGAAAGCTGAGACAGAAACAGCTGATGTGTGAGGATGAAGCTCAGAGAACAAAGATGCAGCTGAAGTCTTTTCTTAGAGACGGATTTAGAATAAGATCCTTACAGGGCGCAAAGCGATTAGAGACGAGGTTCACGTCAGTGCCAGGGTGAAGATACGCGCCGGTTGCTCAGCTCGATCCGAATGTACCTTACCCCTAAAAGAGCCATTGGCGTTAGCGTGTGTGCTTAATGACCAGTTAGTATCTCTCTCAACCGACGCCGGTACAGAATCGAGTGGCCCCTGACTCCACCCCCTTTAAAAGAGATTCTGAAATCTGTGAAACTCCCTGTGGCCTCTGTGACATCATCATGGGAGTGGCTACTGTACGACGGCGCTCTGTTGTATTTTCTTTTAGGGTTTTGTTATTTCTGCAGCTCACGATACAGAAACAGCTGTTTAATTCTCTTCCAGCTTTAGGGTTAAAAAAAGGGAAACGAACACAACAACAGATTTCATTGAAATAAGCCACGCCCCCCAGTCCATCGTACTGTCTTAACGTGTGACTCAAATCTGTCATCAGTTCATTTTCATTCACATCTGAAATCAGAGAAATGGCTGAGACACACACAGAGCGGAGGATTACGTAACACTACAGCGGATTGAGAAACTGGGTGTGTGGTGTGTACATGAACGTTTCCCCGAGTTTAGAAACTAGGCTAGAGTTTTCCTGGTCTTACAGACCGAAGATCACAATCTTCACTGTAACGTTACAGAAATAACGTTCCTGCAATCTTCTCAAACATCATGGAGCCTAAGCAGCATTTTAACAGGGTGCGCTCTCCAACAGGCTTCCTAAAAGAATTCGTGTGATGTTTATCAACAGATCATGTGCCGAAAGTAACGGCGCCCTACAGCGGGACGGCGTAAAGGGGCTCTGGCTCACATTTCCCTCAAGCCTCTGTGCTGGTGTTCAGCATTTCACCTGCTTCAGTGTTCAGAAAGCGATCCGCAGCAGTGCACCGTGTGTTCAGAACCTCCAGGTGAGTTCCAGGTGAGAGGAACATGGGCGGGTGAGTCGCTCCTGCAAAGTTCCTTCGTTTGTTTCTGTTAATAAATCACTGATGTGATTGAAACAGAAGGAACAGTTTGTGCTTTGTGACATTTTCACTTCGTTACAAACAAAACTACTAATTAGGAACCGAATGAGTTTCAAGCAGACCACGAGAAACAGGTGTGACACACACAGACTCTTGTTTCCATGACTTCAGGGGACCGTACATTCACCAGGTTGAGACAGGTTAAATTCCAGCCAATCCGGATTCACCCCTCCACCTGTTTAGAGTAACTGGTCTTGACTCTCAGGTGTGAATCCTGATTGGTTGAACTGACTCCAGTCCTTTGTGGGTAACGGTGAATGTCCTGGCGTTCACATCCAGCAGCGTCGCTGTAATAACTTCTCCCGATTCCTCCTGACCCCAGCACCAGCCCAACCTCACTTATCTCCGAACCCTGAATCAGGTCTTCGCTTTAAACTGGAACGAATCACCTCACAGGGACGTGTGTTTTGTCTGGCGGCGCGGTGGCGTGGAGGTCAGCACGTCCGCCTCACAGCAGGAAGGTTCTGGGTTCCAGTCCCAGGCTTGGCGATGGTGTTTCTGTGTAGAGTTTGCATGTTCCAAATCACCCCTAAGTGTGACTTTGAATAGCTGTGTGTGTGTGTGTGTGTGTTGGCCCTGTGATGGACTGGCGAGCTGTTCAGGGTGTACTCCGCCTGAAATGGGCTCTGGTCTCCCCGCGACCCTGATGGTTCGACAAATGAGTGAAACATTATCTGAACACTAATAGAAATAATTAATGAATTAGTAAATAAATAAATGATTGTTAAATGTAAGTCTTTTTGACAGAACAGGAAAAGCAGTGGTGAGTTTGTGATCTGTTTTTAACCCTGTCTCAGTTACACAGCGCTCAGTGTACAACTTCCTGTGTGAGAGAGCGCGAGAGAGAGCGAGAGAGAGAGAGAGAGTGTGTGTGCGGTTGATGCGCTGTGTATGAACAGAAGTGTGAGAGAGGAAGCAGGACGCTGCAGCAGAACTTGAGCCTCGTTTGGTTCCTGAGGTGAGAATTTTATACGAATTGTATTTTGTGTGAATGAGAGACGCAGGATTATTTATATCTCTGCTTGTGAATGTGTGAGAGAGAGAGAGAAACAGCGAGAGTAACAGCTGAGCACAGGCTGTGTATATTTAGATCCCGGTGTTGGGATTCGATCCAGGCTCTGGGGGTGAAGCTCTCACTGTATGGAGACCAGTCGGGTTACGATGAGATTACTGTACAGGAACAAATCGCTACTGAGGCAAATCTTTCATCTGAACACTGGGAGGTGACTCACAGGTGCGAGAGGGGGTGTGAGAGAGTGGTGTGTGCGAGAGCAGTGTACGGTGTGTGAGATGCTGCGTATACGAGAGCAGTGAGAGATTGGTGTGTATGAGAGTGGTTTGTGCGAGAGCAGTGAGAGATTGCTGTGTAAAAGCTGTGTGTGAGAGCAGTGTGAGAGTTTGGTGTGTAAAAGCTGGGTGCGAGAGCAGTGTGAGAGTTTGGTGTGTATGAGACCGGTTTGTGCGAGAGCAGTGAGAGATTGGTGTGTAAAAGAGTGCTGTGTGCGAGAGCAATGTGTGGTGTGTATGAAAGTGGTGTGTGAGAAGCTGTGTGCGAGAGCAGTGAGCGTGGAGTGAGAGATTGGTGAACTGAAATACGGTCCGACTGCTGCACTGAATTCTGGGAAGTTACAGGTGAAACCAAAAATTTGAATATCGTGCAAGTTCTTTTATTTCAGTAATTCAGAGGTGAAAAAAGATGAAACTAATATGTGGACTCATTACATACGAAGTGAAATATTTCAAGCCTTTATTTCTTGTGATTTTGATGATTTTGGATTACAGTTTATCAGAAAATTAGAATATTGTGAAAAGTTTCAGTATTTTATGCTCAAAGTGTCCCACTGTAATCAGCTGTTTAATCCAAAACCCCTGTGAAGGTTCCTGAGCCTTTAAAGGCCTCTCAGTCAGGTTCAGTAGAATTCACCACCATGGGGACGACTGCTGACCGACAGTTGTGCAGGAAACCATCGCTGACCCCCTCGACAAGGAGCGAAAGCCTCAAAAGGTCATTACAAAAGAAGCTGGATGTTCTCAAAGTGCTGCATCAAAGCACATTAATAGAAAGTAAAGTGGAAGGAAAAGGTGCACAAGCAGCAGGGATGAGCGCAGCCCGGAGAGGACGGTCAGGAGAAGGTTCAAAAGTGTGGCGAGCTTCACAAGGAGGGGACTGAGGCTGGAGTTGGTGCATCAAGAGCCACCACACAGAGACGGATCCTGGACACGGGCTTCGAATGTGGTATTCCTCGCGTCAAGCCGCTCCTGAACAGCAAACAATGTCGTAGCGCCGTACCTGGGCTAAAGAAATAAGAACCGGTCTGTTGCTCAGTGGTCCAAAGTCCTCTTTTCTGATGAGAGTAAATTCTGCATCTCATTTGGAAACCAAGGTCCCAGAGTCTGGAGGAAGAACAGAGAGGAACACAACCAAGCTGCTTGAAGTCCAGTGTGAAGTTTCCAGTCTGTGTTGATTTGGGGAGCCACGTCATCTGCTGGTGTTGGTCCACTGGGCTTTATTAAGTCCAGAGTCAACACTGCCGCCTACCAGGACATTTCAGATCACGCTTCCTTCAGCAGACAAGCTTTATGGAGATATCAAGTTCATTTTCCTGCCACACTGCCAAAAGTACCGAAACCTGGTTCGGTGACGGTGGGATTACTGGACTGGATTGGCCAGCAAACTCGCCTGACCCGAACCCCATAGAGAATCTACGGGACATCGCCAAGAGAACGACGAGAGACATGTGACTGAACATCTTCAGAAGAGCTGAAGGATCTATTGAAGCATCCTGGTCTTCTGTAACACCTCAGCAGCGCCACAGGCTGGTCGCATCCACGCCGCGCCGCGCCGCAGTGACGCAGTAATTCATGCAGAAGTTTCCCAAACCCAGAACTGAGTACATACATGATTATCCTTCCAGAGGGCCGACATTCCTGTATTTAAAATCCCTTTTAATGATTTCACTGGCTTCAAATATTTCACTTTGCATGTAATGAGTCGATATGATATTAGTTTCACCTTTTAACGAATTGCTGAAATTAATAACTTTTGCAGGATATTCTAATTTTTCCAGCTGTATGAAACATCTGCGACGTCTCTGTGAAGCCTCAACTCCACTTCTCCAAAACATTCGTGTTGCAGTGGTTAGCACATCCGCCTCACAGCAGGAAGGTCCTGGGTTCAAATCTCGGCCTTGGCAGTAGTGTTTCTGTGCGGAGGATGTTCTCCCTGTGGATCCAGGGGTTTTCTTTGGGTACTCCAGTTTCCTCCCATAGTCCAAAACCATGCACAGTAGACTAACTGGCTGTTCCAAATTGCCCCTAGGTCTGAGTGTGAATGGTTGTGTGTTGCCCAGCGATGGTCTGGCGAAGTGTTCAGGGTGTACCCCGTCCTCGCCCAGAGTTGGCTGAGATGGGCTCCGGCCTCCCCACGACCCTAGTAATAGTATCAAGCGGTGTGATTAATGAATATATAATATTTTGGCAGAAAATAGAGATGAAGCAGCTGTGAACAGTAATAACGCCGTCCTGTGACATCAGTGACGCAGGATTAACGAGAATAATAAACAATCCCGCCCGAGTCACTAACACAAACCTGTGAGAGAGAAACACGGTTCCTGTTTCAGGGGGAGGTTTAACCCAGAACACAGCGGAATCGAGCGAGCGAGATCTTTATCAGGATAATCGTCTCCACAGCAGTGAACGTTCTCGCCGTGTTCAGGATCGACGCCGTGAACACTGTACGCCTTTGTTTGTTTGTTTATTTATTTATTTGTTCGCCTTTTTCTTGCTTGTGCTTCTGATTCGTGTTCCGCTTTCTCCGTCTCAACGGAACACTGGTGTGATTTGCATGTTGAAGGTCGCATGGTGCCGTTCTGTTTGCGTGCTCTGCTCTTTCCCAGAATGCAAAGCGTCCCCTACAGGAGCTGTTCATCTCGAACCTGGGGTGCACAGCTCACCTGACATTTCAGTCAGATAGAGATCAGATCACGTTTCCGCCGCACGCAGCCAGACTGAGACCGGATCCTCTCAAGGGTCTCCGGACGATTGTTTCGGGTCTCGCTCGAGTCTGAGGACGGTGGGAAACCAACCGGGACCGAAGAGCAGTTCGCACGACTATCTCATAGCAAGAACGTCCTGGGTTCGAGTCCCGGGCTCGGCGATGGTGTTTCTGTGTAGAGTTTGCACGTGCTTGCGTGGGTTTCCTCTGGGTACTCCAGTTTCCTCCCACAGTTCAAAGACGTGCGCATTAGACTAACTGGTTGTTCCAAATTGGCCCTGAGTATTTTTATTTATATATATAATAACCCCCTGAATGGTTGTGTGTTGCACCTTCACGTCTCGCACCTCGACCGTGTTGTGTGTGTGTGTGTGTGTGTGTGTGTGTGTGCGTGCGTGTGTGTGTGCGTGTGTGCGCGCCCTCAGTTTCCAGATGATCTAAAAGGCTCCTGCGTGTGCACACAGTTAAATATTTAAATAACCCCCCCGAGGAATCTATTCAAACCGGTGTGAGAGAGACGGAACCTGATCCCAACTCCGTGTGGATGTTTTACAGACGACCCTGTGAAAGTCTCCTGAATAAATATTTACATTAATCTGTGAGGAGCCCATGTGGGCTTCTGTGTGAGAGAGAGAGACAGAGAGAGAGAGAGAGAGAGAGAGAGAGAGAGAGAGAGAGAGAGAGATCCAGGTCTTTCTGTAGAAAGGTCAGTGTCACCAGTTCGGCTAAAAATTAATCTAAGTAGGTTACGCAAGTGTACTCGTTATTCTCTCTCTCTCTCTTTCTTACACTCTCTCTCTCACACACTCTCTCTCTCTCTCTCTCTTACACACTCTCTCTCTCTCTCTCTTTCTTACACTCTCTCTCTCACACACACTCTCTCTCTCTTACACTCTTACACTCTCTCACACACACACACACACACTCTCTCTCTTACACTCTCTCACACACTCTCTTACACTCTCACTTTCTCTCTCACACACTCTCTCTCTCTTACACTCTCTCTCACACTCTCACACACTCTCTTACACTCTCACACACACTCTCTCACACACTCTCACTTACACTCTCTCACACACTCTCTCTCTTTCTCTTACACTCTCACACACTCTCTCTTTCTCTTACACTCTCTCTCTCACACTCTCACACATACACTCTCTCTCTCTCTCACACACTCTCTCTTACACTCTCTTAAATACAAATATCTATATATACATACAGATACCTACAAACCCACATGTATATTTATATCTTTATATAAAAATCTGAACTGCGATGTTGTTAATAAGGTTATAAACTGATGCAGGATGAATTCTGTCGGTGAGTAAAAGGTGCCGTATGTGAACAGATGTGACGATAAGAATTTCAGACGCTCAGCCTTGTTTGTTAGGTTAATAAAAGCTGCTTCCTACAGTACATTAAGTCATGAGGGACATTTTCCACCAGCATGTCAGAACACGACGGTGACCCGGAGATCAGACCCGAGTCATTTCCTGAAAAATGGCTTCTACAGAAATGAGGGCACTCAAGGAAGCAAAAGGAGCTCCGTCCGTCCGTCCATCCATCCGTCCATTTATTATTTGTAGCACTTATGGGTCAGGGTCACGGGGAACCCCAGCTGAGTTCAGGTGAGAGGGGGTGGTGTGTCTTTAGACTAAAGGAGGAAACCACAGTACCCAGAGGAAACCCACACAGACATGGGGAGGACATTCAAACTCCACAGTTTATTTATGGATGGATATCCAGGCTGACCGTGTAGAGAAACTGGAGAAGACTAGTGTTGTTTCTGACACCAGCTCTGCACCAGAAATCAAAATCCAAAATCCCATGGAGACGGATAAACAAGAGCAGAGTTCGGATGAGTAAAAGGGGAGGGACCTCAGACCAGTCTGAGCCGTCCATTAATAAACAATAATCTACTGAGACCTCACAAAGGGATGTGTGTACCGAGGTACGTCAGACCGGAGAGAAGGTCAGCCATTCTGAGCGAGTCTGCAGCTTTGTTTCGTCTCTTCTAATAATAGAAACATCCGACATCTTGGTGACAAACAGCAGAGGCAGGGAATGTTAATGAAAGGCCAACGTGTCAGATGGTATTCCGCATGGAAACGGTTTCCAGAACCTGCTGAGTGACAACTGCAAAACATGTACACCATCAGCAGGAGTCGATGAGTTCATACACCTCACGTCGCCTCCGGGACAGACGAGGGCTCGCGTGGTCGCTGTGGTTTCTCACTAACGGGATGGAACAAGCTCCATTTTTATCTTTCATTAACTAGAAGAGAGAACGGAGTGAGATGAGCGTGAGAGGATGTTTGTAGCTGCTATAACGTGAGAACAGGAAGTTACACGTTTCATTGATGCGTAAAATCGTGCGTTACCTTAATAAACTTATAATTACTGGAAACTTGTGTGTAAGAGGGGTACAACCCTGTTACGGTAAAATAATCCATTTTAGGGTGGCAACATCACACACACACACACACACACACACACACACACACACCACTGCTAGTGATTTTTTATGCTAATTATAATAACAGTGCTACTGTAATGAACTCTTTCTATTCCTCCGATCATGCTGCAGTAACACAGTGGTGTGGTGGATAACACATCAAGAAGATCTCACAGCAAGAAGGTTCCGCGCTTGGAGAGGGCGTCTCCGTGTGGAGTTTGCATGTTTTCCTCATGCTCACATGGGTTTCATCGGGGTAATCTGGTTTCCTCTCAAAGTTCAAAGACCTGCACAATAGGCTAACTGGCTGTTTCAAATCGCCCCTGTGTGTGAGTGTGAATGTTTGTGTGTTACTCTGTGACGGACTGGTGAGCTGTGAGCAGGGTGTACCCCACCTTTGCCCAGTGTTGGCTGATAAGCTCCGCCCTCCCCGTGACCCTAGTAGGACTAAGTGGTTCAGCGAATGAGTGGCTGATGCTTCAGTAACAGTTAAATAAAAATGTGATGTCGTGATCTTTCTCTGTTCTTTCTGATAACTTGAGTGAAGTTTGAGACGTTACGAAGTCCCCGGAGTTGCTGCAGGGAAAGAACGGAGCACAGTGCGGCCCTCCATCACGCTCGTGCACGTGCGGCCTGAGTGAGCGCTAAGTTTGCGCTGTTAACGTTGAAACCTGTGTTCGGTGTGTTTTTGTGAGCGGCGTGTGTGTGGAAGACCTTTGAAACGCTTCAGAAGTGATGAAACACTGAGCCATTAGAGGTGGGATGTCTCTTCTCTAAAAACGCCGCGCCTCACTCATCGCTTCATTCCTGAAAGCGTCCTGAAGTGTTTCGAGGGTTCTGGGCAAATACACATGAGCACGGCATTACAGGATGTGTGTAGAACACGTCCGAACGTGACACGATAGCATGATGTCACTCTGCACGCCCACAGTTCCTCACCACGCCATGCTGGGTTCACCACCACGCCATGCTGGGTTCACCACCACGCCATGCCGGGTTCCTCATCACGCCATGCCCAGTTCACCACCACGCCATGCCGGGTTCACCATCACGCCATGCCGAGTTCACCACCACGCCATGCTCTGTTCACCTCCACGCCATGCCCTGTTCACCTCCACGCCATGCCCTGTTCACCTCCACGCCATGCCGGGTTCACCACCACGCCATGCCGGTTTCCTCACCACGCCATGCCCAGTTCACCACCACGCCATGCCCTGTTCACCACCACGCCATGCCCTGTTTATTCCCTACAGCAGCAGTTCCTCAGGGTTCAGGTTCACCTCGTTCCTGTTACCTGCTGCGGAAGAAAACACATCACTTTAATCTCTCCAGTAAGGTTAGATAGAAACTTCCAGATCATCAGTATGGATATAACGTGTGTGTGTGTGTGTGTGTGTGTGTGTGTGTGTGTGCCGCGCTTCCACCAGGTGGCGCAGTTTGTCCAGTTCCTCGAGGCCGTTAAACTTAAGGATGATTTTGGTTTGAATTCAGTGTGAGATTATTTAATACATTCATTCAGTAAACTGTAGCTCTCTCTCTCTCTACCTATACCTCTCTGTCCCTCTCTCTCTCTACCTCTCTCTGTCCCTCTCTCTCTCTACCTCTCTCTGTCTCTCTGTCCCTCTCTCTCTCTACCTCTCTCTGTTCCTCTCTCTCTCCTCTACCTCTCTCTGTCTCTCTGTCCCTCTCTCTCTCTCTACCTCTCTCTGTTCCTCTCTCTCTCTCTACCTATACCTCTCTGTCCCTCTCTCTCTCTACCTCTCTCTGTCCCTCTCTCTCTCTACCTCTC
>JAOUQZ010000024.1:25042760-25057594 GCA_028564935.1 Neosilurus hyrtlii | reverse complement strand
GGTTGTATTGAGGTTGTATTGAGGTTGTATTGAGGTTGTACTGAGGTTGTATTGAGGTTGTATTGAGGTTGTATTGAGGTTGTATTGAGGTTGTACTGAGGTTGTATTGAGGTTGTATTGAGGTTGTATTGAGGTTGTATTGAGGTTGTACTGAGGTTGTATTGAGGTTGTATTGAGGTTGTATTGAACATGCCTCAGAAAGGTTGTGAAAGGTAAAACAGAGCAGCAAGATGCTGTGACACGGTTTTGAAAACCGCCATGAAATTTCTACCATTTTGGAAATCTTCAGCTTATTGTGGTCAGTGAACAACATCTCTGTGTCAGGATGATGTCACTGTGGTGCAACATCAGCATCAGAACTACCCCGTGTAAGGCCTGATTTAGGTGCAATGTCCTTATAAAGATTCCTTACCATTCATTCAGTGGAACTCTTCAGAACTGAGCTCTCGTCCGTCGGTCTCCGGCGTCTGTCTCCGGCGCCTGCCGTCATTCATTACACTGCTCCTCTGTCAGCTGTAAATAAAATTTTTTACATCTGCTATTTGAAGATACGATGTAATGATAGTTATTTGTTTTAGATGACTGAAGGAAAATATGTGCGTGCGTGCGTGTGTGTGTGTGTGTGTGTGTGTGCGTGTGTGTGTGTGTGTGTGTGTGTGTGTGTCCTCCCTCTCTTTTTATCAAGTTATGTTCAAAGCACTCTTATCTTTATGATGTTATCTTTTTATTTGTTTTGCTCCTCAGTACTTGTATCTGATGTGGAACCTGTATGTCAGTTTTATTTGTATAGAGTTTTTTACAGTTGACATTGTCACAAAGCAGCTTTACACAGTGAAATGTATGTCATCACCATCACATGATGAAAGCAACCGTGTTGATAGGAAGTACAGAGTAAATTACATAAAGCACTTCCTGTATTACTGTCAGCAACCTGACAACGTCATACAACACCCCCCCATCCCTCTCATGCTGTCTCTCTTTGACAAATGTGTGTGTCTGTGTGTGTGTGTGTGTACATGTGTGTGTGTGTGTGTGTTCACGAGAATCATGAGCTGCTGTGTGGCTGACTTCCTGAGCGCTGACGTGAACTCACTGAAGTGGTCTGAAGCGGTTGACCACTGAAGTGGCTGAGTGGTGGACTGCGGCGGGTCTGGTCTTGTAGGTGGCCATGATTCCATGTGAGCTCTGATTCCGTGCTCAGCGGTGGTGAAGTGTGATGATCTGATGATCACATGGGACAAACCCACCAGTGCCTGGACTGAACAGCCTAAATAAATATAAACAGAGAGAGAGGGGGGAAGGGGGGAAGGAAAGTTAATGCTTTTAAAGATAAGAATCCTCTTCTGATCTTCTGGTTTATAAAAACAACACACACACATCTGTCTTTATTCCAGTGTTTAGTAGAACTGTCCTCTCCGGATACTCCATATTCTTACTTCGAGGGGGGTTGTGTGGGTGAGAGAGAGAGAGAGAGAGAGAGAGAGAGAGAGAGAATAAACACTGAAAGGAATAAATATAAATAAATGTTTATAATCACTCGTATAAATCAGAGGAATAAATAATATATGACTTATATCAAACTTTTATCCGTCCTCGATGTAAGAAGTTTCAGCACACGGCATGTTGCGCTCATCTTCTGAACTGGGGTCAGAGGTCACTCACTGGTGGTCGCGCTCTGTTTACTCTGTGTTTATTCTGGCTCCAACAAACTCATGGTACTGAGAATATACACTTCAAACAGACCAAAGACACCATTCATCCATCCATCTATCTGCTCGTTCATCTATCCGTCCGTCCATCCATCTGTCTGTCCATCCGTTCATCCATCCATTCATCTGACCGTTCATCTATCCATCCGTCCATCTGTTTATTCATTCATCCATCTGTTTATCCATCTCTCTATCCATCCATCCATCCATCCATCCATCCATCTATTTACTCATTCATCCATCTGTTTATCCATCTCTCTATCCATCCATCCATCCATCCATATGTCCATCCTTATTCATCCATCCATCTATCTGCTCGTTCATCTATCCATCCGTCCATCTGTTTATTCATTCATCCATCTGTCCATCCATCCATCCATCCATCCATCTATCGTCCCGTTCATCTATTATCTGTCCATCCATCCGTCCATCTGTTTATTTATTTATCCATCTGTCCATCCATCTCTCTATCCATCCGTCCATCCGTCCATCCATCTATCGTCCCGTACATCTATTATCTGTCAATCCATCTGTCCATCTGTTTATTCATTCATCCATCCGTCCATCCATCCATCTATCTGCCTGTTCATCTATCCATCCGTCCATCTAGTTTACTCATTCATCCATCCGTCCATCCATCCATCTATCTGCCTGTCCATCCATTCATTGATCCATCCATCTACCAGTTCTTCCATCCTTCATCTGTCTATCCATCCATTTATCCACCCGACCTTCCGTCCATTCATCCATACATCCATCTGCCTGTTCATCTGTCTATCAATCCATTCATCTGTTTATCCCTTCATTTGTCCATCCATCCCTCTAGCCATCCATCCTTTGATGATATCACTTATCCATCTGACTTTGGGTGAGAAGTGATCAACTTCACACCTGTGGACAGTTTAAAGTAGCCAGTGGACCCAATGCACTACACTTCTCTCTCTCTCTCTCTCTCTCTCTCTCTCTCTCTCTCTCTCTCTCTCCCCCCTCCCCTACTCCCTCTCTGTCTGACTCTCTGCGGGGACTCCTGGTGTGTATGAAGCGCTGCGAGCGCGTGGCTGAGGAACACAGCAGATGTTCCTGGATGCAGATGCTTATGTAATATTCTCAGGAGGAGTCTCATGTGTTGGTATGTGGAGTGCTGTGGTTCCAGGATGTTTTCCTGATGACTCTGCAGAAGATCTTGGCCACGTCGTTGAGTTTCTCTTCCAACATTTTCTCCTGACTTTCCGATGCACCGCGCAGGACTTCAGAAGGCGGGGTGAAACGGATATTTTTCTTAAAACACTATGAGGGGATGAGACACATGTCAGCGATATGAAGTAACTTTCGGGAAGAACGAGGAAAATAAAAGATCAAATAAATTTCTTTTATGTCAGCCAGATCTCCAGACTGAAGAACCATTAAAATATGCACCGAGGAACTCAGGAACCGTAAATAGTCTTGAAAATGAATTTGATTTTTTATTTTTTAAATTTTTTAGTAATCTGGAATTCACTTTTCGAACGATTAACCCTTTAATACCTTACAGAGTTTCAGTAGACGTAGTGTCATCACCAGTGTTGTTTATTTGTCAGTCTTGGCGGGTACACTACCCCCCTGAGTCCCAGACACTTGATTTGATTTTGGAAAGTGAAGGTCAGAGCAAGGTCACAAACAAAATAAGATAGAGCGCTTATACCTTTGAGACAGATGCTGATAAACATACCGTTACTATGGAAACTAGTTAAATCTCCTACTGAGTCGTATTCAGTATGGAAAACACTCGTAAACCCTGAATAATATCTGTCCATCCCACAGGTCTTCATCAGAGTGCCCTGAATTCAGGGATAAAACTCAGAACATCCCCACGGAGAGCGAGATTCCTCGACCTGTATCAGGCTCTGAGGATCACGGGGTGGGAATAGAAACGTACTGTTTGAGATGGTGTTCGTTCTTAATGATGTTTTTAACATTTCAGTTGTTTTCAAGCATTTATTCCTGAAAAGAAACCAAACGAATCTGTCGGATAATTAAACCTGACAAAGAAACATTTCAGGGCAGGCGGTTCTTTTCTAGTTACGGGTTTAAAGACCTTATCTTTGTTATAATCACAAAATGAGAAGAATTGGATTGTATGCTGTGTGAAATCACAGGAATTGATGCCACTCTGGTTTTCTTTCATATCTACAGGAACAGAAAACGTGATAAAGGCGTGTAAGGAACTCGGGATTCAGCACCTGGTTTACACCAGCAGTATGGAGGTGGTTGGACCCAATGTGAAGGGAGACACCTTCATAAGGTGAGTTGGTCTGCTAATTCTAATAGACCATAATACCCCTTAATAAACCGTAATACCCCACAGTACATCACAATACCCTGTAATATACCATAATACCCCATAATACATCGTTATATACCTAAAATACTGTAATACACCATAATATACCATAATGCACCATTATACCCCGTAATATAGCGTAATACCCCATAATACACTGTAATATACTCCACTACATCGTACTACCCCATAATACAGTATACCTAATATACCTAAAATACTGTAATAATTCAATTCAATTGAGTTTTATTTCTAAAGCGCTTTTTACGATTGACATTTTCACAAAGCAGCTTTACGTAGTAAAATTAATTTAGGGAGGAATCTAAGAATTTTTCTACAACCCCCTACACATCCCTAATGAGCAAACCCGCGGCGACAAGGCAAGGAACAACTTCTTCAGTAATGGTATTACACCATAATACCCCATTATATAGTGTAATACCCCATAATACCCCATAATACCCTATAATACACTGTAATACCCCATAATACCACATAATACACCGTAATCTACTGTAACATTGTGTAATACCCCATAAAATACCACAGTAGCCCATAATATGCCATAATAAACTCTAATGTACCATAATATAACATATTATTCTATAATACAATGGAATACCCTGTAATATACTCCACTACATTGTAATACCACATAATACCCCATAATATGCCATAGTACCCCATAATACACTGTAGTACACCTGAAATACTGTAATACGCCATAATATACTGTAAAACCCATATTACCCCACAAGATCCCATAATAACCCACAATACATCGTAATATACTGTAATATATACAACATATCGTAATATACCCCATAACACAATTAATACACATAAAATACCCTAATACACTGTGATACCTTGTAGTATACTGTAATAGACCATAACACGGCACATGATGATGTTATGAAGAAGATTCTTTGTTTTTCTCTCTCGTTCTTTACTCTCTATCATATTTAGACTAGACTTAACTAGTCCTGGTCTTGGACTTGTGTTGGACTTGTGTTGGACTTGGCAGTGTTGATTTTGTCCTCAGTACCATTTCACGGTTTACTCTTTTTCTAATGTCCCTGTTTACAATGTGGCAGATGTTGGACTCTGGACTGCGGGTCTTGTATGACTAAATGTTTCGCTCTATATTGGTGTTAAATTAATTCAGTCTGGATTTCAATGGTGGCTTTGGGTTTGTTGCCGTAGAAACAGGGATGTGTTAGAATGAGTGTTTTATTGTTGATTATAAATAAAGTAGATGTTTATCTCGAAACCGAATTCAGAAATTATAGCACTTTTATTGTGGGGAGGAAAAACATGTAAACATGTAAACATTCCGCCCTCACTGACTCGCTCTGTCCGTATCTCACCCTCCCTCACTCCAGTCCTCCCTCACTCTTCCCCTGTTTGTTTAAATCTCCTCGGACGTATGAGGCGTATTAAAGTCTCGGGCACGTGGCTGAGGAGCGCTGCATGTGTTTGAAAATATCTTAGCAAACAAAAGCTCAGAACCATCTGGTTCTCGTGCAGGACAGAGGAATGAAGACACCGAGATAATCAGAATGAGGTCACTGCTTTAGGAATGCAGGGTAGGGCGTGTCTACATTTTTAAAGTTTTGAAATGAACGCTGGCCAGGTTTTCATCGTGGGCCATATTGGGAGAACAAAAAGCGGAGTGGATTTAGAAGTTACACTATATGCAGCACATGGACGAAAATGAAGCTTTTATTTGTAAAATGACACGATAAAGAAAACAGTGTTTATTGGTCATATCATTAATGTACACAGTGTAATATTTTGTCACATTTAAAATGAAATCATGGATATTATTCCATCGTTATGATGCAGCAGTAGTGAAAGGCTTTAAATATGGACCACATAGCATATAAAAGTATAATTACATATTCTGTGTATACAGGACCCATACAACGACTGGTGTAAATACAGGTGATTAAATAACAATTATTTAAGGTACAGTTCTATGAAATAGATGTAATCATGAAGCGCATTATAGTCTCGCGTGCTACACTTGGCCCCTAGATGCTAACCTTTGGCCTTGTGATAAATACTGTAACCTCGTATATCAGTGCAGCTGAACACGTTAACAAGCCGCCCCTCCTTCAGGGTGATGGGGTTTATTTTTCTGGTCCTGGTACTCGAGGAGATTGCGACAGGAGTTTGTTATTGGTTTTCTAAGGTATTTTTGTGTTTCTGCACGAACGCCGCACAGAGCCGTGAACTCCTCATGGCGAGGTTTATTAACCAGACGATGATGAAGATGAAGAATCTGAATGAAATCTTCAGATGAAGTGAAATGATGAGAAAGTGTGTGTGTGTGTGTGTGTGTGTGTTAAATCTGATGCAGTAAGAAAACTGAGCTCCAGAAACCACGCTGCGCACTCGGAACGCTCAGCTATGAGCGGAATGTGTTTGGAATCTGCCCAAAAACAATCTGTGAGCGAGTTTGAATATACACATCAGTGCCTCTGTGCCTTCAGGGCATCAACGCACACCAGGGTTTAAGATATGGCTATAAAGTATGTGCACCCCTGACCATCACACCCACATGTTAAACATTCCAGATTTATTCCCGTCTTTACTGTCCCACTGTTCTAGAAAGGCTTTCCGCTAGATTTTGGGATGTAGCTGAGGGGAAGTTTGGGCGTGGCTGTAGGGATTTTAGGCCATAGTTGTGGGGGTATTGGGGCATTGCTGTTGGGATATGGGGTGTCTGTGAGAAAGTGCGGTGTGTCTGTGAGAATTTAGGGTGTGGCTGTGGGGATTTTGGGACATGGCTGTGGGGATGTGGGACGGGGCTGTTGGGATTTTGTGGCGTGGCTGTGTGGATTTTGACACTGTCACATGTTGGAACTACTTCCTGTGAAGGGAGAGTGTAATGCTGAAGACTCTCTACGATCGCGTGCTTCTACCTTCATGCTGTTTGGAGAAGAACCACATACAGGGGTGATTTTAGTGTGTATATATTATTGTAGTGTGTGACTATCGGCACAGTGCTGTTGGATTCTGGGTTTCTGTTAATCTCCATTCGCAGGGACGCGTACAGCAGACGCTGCGCTAATCATAAGGAGATTAAAGGTTTCCTGTGAGGAGGTGTTTACTTTATACTTATGGAAGGAGTCTCCAGTGTGAATCCTGTATAGTGAACAGGACGTGGTTCAGGACAGGACTCTCACCATCACAGAAGCAGGATATGTGTATGTTGGTTATGGAACAAAGCCACGCCCGATAATAAAAACTTGTTTCACAGATTTCACAGATTTTCACTGTGTGTGAAAAAACCTTCGCACTCGTTCCCACAGCCCCCAACACACCCTCCACTTTTCTTTATACGTTCATACTCCAGCTCTTCCTGTCTGTGTGTAGAAACACTAACGGACCTCACCGTCTCTTTAACGCAGGGGAGACGAGGACACGCCATATAATGTGTGTCATGACATGCCGTATCCCCGGAGTAAAGCCATGGCAGAGAAACTGGTGCTGGAAGCCAACGGTACCGAGGTACTCCACACACACACACACACACACACACACACACACACACACACTTACACACACAGGGGAAAGTCAGAGCAAGGTCACAAAGTGTTGGAGACTGCTTGTAGACATGCAGTTACCATGGAAACACTAATAGGAAACCATATATAGACTTTCAAATGCGACTCCTGGGCTTGGTGCGAGCATTTCTGTTTTTCCTCGTGCTTGTATGGGTTTCCTCTGGGTACTCCGGTTTCCTCCCACAGTCCAAAGACATGCACATTAGGCTAACTGGCTGTTTCAGATTGCCCCTTGGTGTGAGTGTGAGTGGTTGTGTATGTGCTGCCCTGTGATGGACAGGCGAGCTGAGATAGGCTCCACCCTCCCCATGACCCTAACAGGATGAAGCGATGGATGAGTGCATGGATAGATTGAGTTTTAGGTTTTGGTGCCGGTGTGATCTCGCTCGTGTTTGTGTTAATACGACATGGCGTTTACACCCCCTCCACCCGCACGCCGCGTTCCAGCCGCACGCCGTGTTCAAACAGCAGGTTCTGAGAAACGTTCGACTCCTGAACGCTGCACACTGACATCTCGATCATGTGGCTCAGTGAAGCGTGAAGTATCATGTGGACCATTTGTCACTGTCTGACAATAAATAGTTGCACTTCCTGTAAACAAGGCGTTTCCATAGTAACAGGATGCTGACAGGGAATGTTGTTTTTTGCATGGCATTACTGCACATCTGTCCAACAGGGAGAAATCTCACGTGTTCATTTCTTCTTGATAAAAACTGCACGGGTCGGTGTTGGTGAGACTCATCTGTATTCCTCATGTTCGTGACGCCAACCAAAACATTCCAGTCCTGTATCAACACATGAGCTAATAAAAAACACGCTGCCATCATCGAGGTTTAACACTCCGTCCGTCTGATACCTCGAGTCATCATCACTCAGACACTCTCTCTCTCTCTCTCGCTCTCTCTCTCTCATTCTCTTGCTCTCTCGCTCTCTCCCCCTCACACCCTTTCATCTGTCATGCACGGATATCGCTCAGTGTAACGCCCCCACAGCATGGTTGAATTCCTGGTTCTGGTCTCTGATTGGTCAAAGAGGTGTTCATTTGATTTCTATGACAGTAGATCTGATGTTAGATGTATTTCTGCAAGAAAATGAGCGTGAACAGAAAAGATGAGTGCGGCTCATGAGTGGATGATGGATGGATGATGGAGGATAGATAGATGGATACATGATGAAACTGGAAGGTAGCTCCGCCCCACAGCAGGGGTAACGTAGCGAACGCACCTCATAAGGTTTTTGTTTTAATTGCTCATGTACTCATTTTATCAAATGATCTCTAGTATGTGGCCATGAACGAACTGGTGGAAATAATAACATCGTTAAAGGGTTTTATGAGATGGTGGGTGTTTGATCTTTCAGGGTCACTCGCATAGCGTTTCCATAGTAACGATATGTTTATCAGTATTCATTTCAATATTATAATCACTCCAAAAAGTTGTGACCTTTGACTTTGACTTTCAAAAATTCACTCAGGTAGGGTAGTGTCCCCACCAAGTTTGGTGAAAATCTGTGCAGGGGTGTGGTCAGAATCACAAAATTAAAGCGATGTACGAGCACAATGTTCTGTTCATTCACGTGACGGTGCTGAAGGGGATTTGGGGGGGCGTGTGTGTGAGTAGAGGGTTTTTTTGCGTAGCTACAATAATGACGACGTTGTGATTTCTTTCCTGTTTGTTTGTTTGTGCAGGTTGCAGGCGGTGCGTCTCTGTACACATGTGCTCTGCGTCCTACTGGGATTTACGGTGAAAACCACCAGCTGATGAAGGAGTTCTACATGATGGGTGTTCGCACAGGCGGCTGGCTCATTAAGGGAGTTCCGCCGAACACTGAGCACGGACGCGTCTACGCAGGTATACACGAGTTACACGATTGTACACTCACTTCACATCAGCCAACACGATGCTCAGGGAGTTTCTGTGTGGAGTTCGCATGTTCTCCCTGTGCTTGTGTGGGTTTCCTCCAGGTACTCCGGTTTCCTCCCACCATCCAAAACCATGCACAGTAGTTGTTCCAAACCGCCCGTTGGTGTGAGTGTGAGTGGTTATGTGTTGCCCTGTGATGGTCTGGTGAACTGTCCAGGGTGTAACCTGCCCTCGACCCTAATTAGGATTAAGTGGCTTACAAAATTCTTTAAAAGAAAAAATTAATGACGTCTGTGAGTTTTAATGAAATATTTTTATTTGTTAAGCTCATGTTTTGAACCTGAGGAACTCAGTGATGATTGTTTTTGCCGGCAGGAAACGTGGCGTGGATGCACGTGTTGGCAGCGCGGGCTTTGCGTGAGCGTCCCGAGCGACTCGGCGGTGAAGTGTACTACTGTTACGACGATTCTCCCTACAAGAGCTACGAGGAATTCAACATGCAGTTCCTGTCTGCGTTCAACTTCCGCTCCCTGCGCATGCCGCTCTGCGTGCTGTGGCTGCTGGCGTGTTTTAACGAGCTGCTGCACTGGCTGCTGAAACCCGTGTGCGACTTCACGCCGATGCTGAACCGTTACACGCTGGCCGTCGCCTGCACCTCCTTCACCGTGCGCTCGGACAAGGCGCTTCGCCACTTCAGCTACCGCCCGCTGTACGACTGGCAGCAGTGTCGAGATCGCACGCAGAAGTGGGTGGACACGTTCCCTCTGGACGCCGCCAGCAAGGACACATGAGGAGACATGAGGACCTGATATCATCATCATCATCATCATCATCATCATCATCCTATAGGCTGTGAACAAACGTAACACACAGCAACACAAACACAGAGGAACCAAGATATCGTTATTACACTTCTGAAGGATTTCTAACTACTGTGAGGACACGCCCACTTTTAATTAGAGGATAAGAATATATGCAGCTTTAATGATTGGCTTTTAAAATAGAGTTAGGAGAATAACGGGATTAATTGGGCTTATTATTGTTATTATTATTATTATTGTTATTATTATTATTATTGTTATTATTATTATTGTTATTATTATTATTGTTATTATTATTATTATTATTATTATTGTTATTATTATTATTATTATTATTGTTATTATTATTATTATTATTGTTGTTATTATTATTATTATTATTATTATTATTATTATTATTATTGTTATTATTATTATTAGTATTATTATTGTTATTATTATTGTTATTATTATTATTGTTATTATTATTATTATTATGTTTATTATTAATTTATTCATTTTCAAAGCCACTTATTCCTATTAGCCAATTAGCCTACTCTGCATGTGACTGTGGGAGGAAACCGGAGTACCCGGAGGAAACCCACGCAAGCACGGGGAGAACATGCAAACTCCACACTGAAACGCCCCGAGCTCCGGAATTGAACCAGTGAGGCAGACATGCTAACCACTGCGCCACTGTGCCGCCCTATTAATATTATTATTTATTCCATCATTCATTCATCTTCTTCCGCTTGTTCTGGGGTCGGGTCACGGGGGTAGAAGCCTAAGCAGTGAGGTACAGATGTTCCTCTCCCCAGCCACTTCCTCCAGCACTTTTTGGGGACACCAAGGCGTTCTCAGACCAGCCGAGAGACATAGTCCATCCAGCGTGTTCTGGGTCAGCCCCGAGGTTTCTTCCCGGCTGAACATGCCTGAAACACCACACCAGGAAGGCATTTGGGAGGCATTCTAATCAGATGCCACATTAACTGGCTCCTCCCAACGCAGAGGAGCAGTGGTTCTACTCCAAGCTATTATTATTATTATTATTATTATTATTATTATTATTATTTATTTATACAGTGGCACGGAGGTGTAGTGGTTAGCACGTTCACCTCTCAGCAAGTTCCCTCCTTGGTTTCCTCCCATAGTCCACAGACATGCACATTAGGCTAATTGGCTCTTGCACATTGTCCCCAGGTGTACATGTGAGTGTGCATGGCTGTGTGTTTTTAGTCATATGATGGTCTGACGAGCTGTTCGGGGTGTGCCCCGCCTTCTCCAGGTGTTGATATTGGGGTCAAGAGGCGGGGTTACACCCTGAGCATGTTGCCAGTCTACAGTCAACAACTGTTCACACTTACCTTTACACATACAGGGAATTTAGAGTAGCCAGTTGACTGAATGTGCATACCTTTGGATTGTGGGAGGAAAGTGGAGTACCCGGAGGAAACCCAAGCAGGGAAAACATGCAAACTCCATACAGAAAAGACAGAGTTGGTTCTGAGGTTCGAAGCCAGAAGCTTCTTGTTGTATGTCAGCAGTGCTAACCATTGCCCCCACCAAGCCATCTTTTCTGTTTTTTTCTATTTTTTTTTCCTCTTATTCTTTTTAATCAAGAATTTCTTATCCCAGAATGTCCTGCTGCTATCAGCACAATACCAATGGGTTAATGCACTTTGGTTCTGTTTTTTCTCCTATTAAAAATGATATTCCTATCACAGAGTTCATATTCAGTTCATTTTTAACTGAAAAGAAAAAGGACATGGATTAAAAATAACCATAAAGTTAGTCCCAAATAGACCCAGCATAACCAGCATGCTTACACAGCTGCGAGCAGGGTTGTCATTGACATACTCAGACAAAATAAAAGTAGTGCACTCTAATATTTTTTGGACCGCCTTTAACCTTGATTACAGCGGGTAATCACCATGGCATTGTTTCTGCAAACTTAAGCAACATCACATTTATTTAGCTACGGATGGAATTGGTTCGTCTGTCTGATGATGAGAAATTTGACGAATACGCTGGCGTACGTTGAATAAGTTATGGATAAGGTATGGGTAGGTTAACAGCATGCTGGTATAAGTCGTAGTACAGCGAGGCCGTCGAAAAATTTTGTGCATGCAAAAATAGCTCATACATCCCACGTATGCTGGCCATAGGTTGCAGATGAGTTATGCGATCGTTCACATATGTTATTTGTAAGTTACTCATAAGTTGAATATAACGTGTAGCGTACTTTAAACCTACGTACTGCCTATCATGTTGGCAGTGTTCGCAGTGTTAAACGACAGTCTAATTTATGCATGTGTATCCCCGACGACTGATCACATGACGTAGCCTCGCCAATTCAAATCAGATCTGCACTAGACATCGCAGTATCAACATCACTGTCATACCGAAGAAATCAATGACATCATGCTAATGGGAAAGCTAGTAGGTATTCTCATTTCAGCCTTGGCAGGTCCTCCATCTTTCGGATGACATGGACATATGTTCCCCATGGAGTCTCGAGGAGTCCTGACCAGTTCCTCGTTTGAACCCCATTTGCATACAAATCCCCATAAGCGCTGCCAAGATGCCGTTAATGCGCTAGCTGCAAGTTAAAAAGATGTTCAGTAAAAGTTCTGTGGACTTCCAGAACACGTAAAATCTACGTCTATATACGTCAATATACGTGGCGTTAAGTTTGATATGAGTTGCTATAAGTTTTTAAAAAGTTCTGGATAAGTTACTAATAACTAATGCATACGTTCAAAACATGAATAACATCAATAGTTCAGCGTATGCCAGCATTTTATAGAAATTTGTCATATGTCGGCATAAGTTCTGCGAATCGTTAATATGTGACAGGGGCCTAATCAAAGATATTGATATATTCAAAGAGATTAATAAACTATAGCACCTGACCAACAGTCATTAGATGGACAGACTTTTCCAGAATGGCCAGATGGACAATCCAGCCCTTGGCGTTTAGGAAAATGAAGCTCACAATGATATTCCGTCCCCTTCTTTTATCTCCACACTGGCACACAATCAGTAATAGACTCAAGTATGGAAATGGATTTTGAGGCTCAATTTCAATCAGGATTTTTACCTTCAGTATTGCTTCCATCACATAAAGAACAGTAATTAGAATGCGCTCTATCATTTATCAGTTGGCCACTGGTAGAGTACCAGTGGTGCCACACATTGAGACTTTATTTCCTACACAAACAGGACTAAATGGAAAGGGAAATAATTACATCACTTTCCATGTTGGATTTAATGATTCTGTCAACACACCATGTTTCAATTGTTTCTCAGATGTGTGGAAAATGAACCAACACCCCAATTTGTATAAGCTCTTTTGAGCTCTCAGTTTTGAATGCGAAGAGTAGATAGCAGGAAAGAATGAAAGAAAGAACACCCACTGTTTTTCATTGAGATGAACAGAAGATTGATTGCAGAGATTAGAATCAACAATTATGCTGTATTGGTATACAATCTGAAGTCTAAAGTACTACTGACAATCTGACGTAAACTGGGTCAATAGGAGGGAACATTGCTAAGTAGTGCACACTACGCCAGCAATAAAACAGCAAAAGCAACTCCGGCGCAGACTTTGTCAAAGGAAAATACAAAGTGGAGCAACCACAAATAATGAGGCAGTAGATTTTCCCCCCATAAAATCTGCATAAACAGGATCCAAACACAAGCCAATGAATAAATGAAATTTTGTCAGTACACACTTTGAACTGAGGAAATTCTGTTTACTGCTGTAACGGACAAACATGAATAATAAGGGTATGAAGAGCGACCAAGACTTTTCATAACCATGAAAATGACATTTTCTTCAAGGCATAACGATTTGCATTTACTAGACACACATATTCACCAGCCATACACCCAGTCATTTATAAATCACATTATTATCTTTAATTCACCTCCTCTCCCTCTCTCTGGCTGAAGGCTCTATATTCACAATAATGGTTCACACTCGGAATTGCTGACATGGAAATGCATTAGTTGTCACTATAACTATAGTAAATATCACCTACCACCTGTTTTTAAAGTTCATTCATTTATTTATTTATTTATTTATTTTGGAAACATGCACATCAGAGCATCTAAATGCAAAGCAGTAACTTTTAAGACAGTTGGCTGGTGATCATATGTGGCTCCCCAAAAATAAAAACTACCTATTAACCAACTATGAGGTCACCGCAAAAAAAATTCCAGACCAATGCTTGGATGCATTGATGTATGCATCAAGGCAGAGGTCTGGAATTTCTCTGTACTGACCGAATCAACAAGGTTTAAAAACATGTTGTTGTTTTTTTATATATGAGCTGTGTAGTGGTTAGCGGGTCTGCCTTACAGCAAGAAGGTCCTGGGCTTGGCGAGGGTATTCCTGTGTGGAGTTTGCATGTTTTCCCTAATGCTTGCATGTGTTTCCTCTGGGTTCTCTGGTTTCCTCCCACAGACCAAATACATGCACAGTAGGCTAATTGGCTGTTCCAAACTGCCCCTAGGTGTGTGTGTGTGTGTGTGTGTGTGTGTGTGTGTGTGTGTGTGTGTGTGTG
>JAOUQZ010000024.1:25017164-25028978 GCA_028564935.1 Neosilurus hyrtlii | reverse complement strand
ATTTCTCTCTCTTACATCATAATTATTCACTGAAGGCGAAGTGGATATCAGTCTTAGTGGATATAACAGTATAACAGGCCATCGCAGGGCATCACTCACACAACCATTCGCTCTCACACAGAAACGCATTTGCTGAGCCCGGGAACCGAAGCTTGGACGCTCTTGCTGTGAGGCGGACGTGCTAACCACCGCACAGAACATTTAAAAGAGAATAACAATTTTTATGGTTTATTTTTATATTTTTAAAAGTTTTTTATTTGAGCTTCATCCTGAGTTTGTGGATAATGTATAAGTTTTATCCCAAGATAGTGAACCAAATAGATTATCACGTTGTATGTATTAAATTACATTATACTGGTTTGTTAATGGTCACATGGCTGGTTGGTCACATGATCCATGAATGCACCAGTTTATGACTACCTGAATGTGGATCATTAATCTTTCCACTTTGTTTTTATTTTGTATCACCGTGTTTGACTTTATAGACTTAACTTATCACATCCGTTGTGACATCACCACAGTTCTGGGGCGTGGCTTATTTTATTAACACAATAGATTTTAACTGTTTACTTATGAGAGCCCAACACAGGACTGCTTTTTTTGTTGGTCTTATTAAGTTTAAGAGAAAAATAAAGAGAGGTGGGGTGACAGAACGAGAGTTTTCACGGCTGTAACGTCGGTGAGATCAGAAACTAACTCATTAAACGTAACTAGAACTGTGTAAGAGATTTAAAACCTTTCTCTCTTTCTTCCTTTTTCAGAGTTAATGACTGTAATGACGAGAGAGAGTTGAATTCTCACCTGGTGTCACACGATCACGTCCCTTCAGCCCACAGCGCCACCACTGGGGGGGGCAGCAGCAGTCCGAGCTGCACCAGCCCCGGCAGCCGTGGTTCCGGCTCGGAGAACTCTCGCTCCAACTTCAGCCTCGCACGCCAGCTCTCCAGTACGTCTCCGTAACGCACCACGGCAAGAAACATACAACCAGGGTGAAAATCAAAAAAGTTCTGAAGGTTCTGTTTACGTCAGATGCACTTCAAATTTGTGTTGTTTAGAATTCTAATGGAGTTTAATAGATTAGAAAGAGAAAGGAGATTAAAGGAGACTGCGTGATGATTTAAACACACTCTGCACAAAAACTCCACGAGCTCCGATAGCCTCAGAGCTAGAAACAAACTTCACACAGGAAACGTCTCCTCTGATGCACTGCGTTCAGCGAGACACAAAATCTTGAAAACTTTTTGAAAAACGTTCAAAACTACGATTTTGACATCAGCATGATTCAAAGTGTATTAAGATGATGATGATGGTAATGATGAGTTTTTTTATTATTGCACCAAATGTGTAATTGTCTCTGTGTCTCAGGTCTGGACTCGCGGCGTCCCAGCTCCCCATTGGTGGACACCAAGCCCATTGAGTTCTGGGCCATGTCCCCGAGAAAGGAGGCAGTTCAGCCCCTGCGCAAACCACAGCATCCTCCGGACGATTATTTCCGCAAGCTAGAACCGCGGCTCTACTCGTTGGAGTCCGGTGGGGATGACGTAGAGTCCCTGAGTGACGAAGAGCTCTTGCTGCGCTACCAGCTCGGCCTCCTGCACTTTAGCACGCAGTATGACCTTGTGCGATGTCAGCTGATCGTGCGTGTGATTGAGGCGCGAGATCTGCCTCCTCCCGGTGCGGGCGTGGCACATTCCAACCCTTACGTCAAGATGAGCCTCTTGCCTGACCACAAGAACTCGCGGCAGACCGGCGTCAAGCGTAAGACTCAGAACCCTGTATTCGAGGAGCGCTTCACCTTCGAGCTGCCTTTCCTCGAGGCCCAGCGCCGGACGCTGCTGCTCTCCGTGCTAGACTTTGACAAATTCTCGCGCCACTGCGTCATCGGCAAAGTGACGCTCCCGCTCAGTGAGGTGGACCTGGTGAAGGGGGGACACTGGTGGAAGGCTCTCGTGCCCAGCTCGCAGGTCGAATCCTTTATATCTGTTCCTTGTTGATTGAATGGAATCAGGTTCTCTTTTAGGAATCGATGAAGAGTTTATTAAATGCTCTGCCTCGCTAGCGTTCACTGATCTATCCACACCGATGAACAAACTGCTGGAGTTTTTTCTTTATCACAGGATAACGTTTTGCGTATTTGCCTTAAGGAATATAGCATTTCAGTTGTTTTGTATCTGAATGTGTAACACAGTGGGCGGAGTTATTGCAGGTGTGTAGATTTATACCACCAAGGGGCAAATAATACATTAACAGAAGCTCATTTCACAACGTGTCGTTTGTTCCTTTATTCATTCACCTGCGGAGCCCTTTAATCCTTTAGGGTCACAGGGAGCCTATCTCAGCCCACTCTGGATAAGGAGCTCGCACACACAACCATTCACAACTTGGGGTGATCTGGAACAGCCAATAAGCCTGAAACTGGAGTACATGGAGGAAACCCACAGAACATTTAAACTCCACAGAGAAATGCCCTTACCAGGCATGGGACTCGGAACCAGGACCTTCCTTCTGTGAGACAGATGTGCAGACCACCACACCACACCGACGCACCGCGCTGTACAAAGTGTGAATATTTCAAAACAATGTCATAATTCCACAAAACAATCCGGAAGTTTCTCAAAACCCACAACGTATTACACGGATACCTGAAAAATACTGATTTAAAAAGAATTTTACTGCTCCTGATAAAGAAATACGACTACTATAATTATCCAATCAGAATTCAGTATTTAAATCTGAACTCTGCAAATGACGACATTCATGCAGTTATTTTGCATCGACAGCATCCGGAATCCGATCATTTACATTTACAGCATTTGGCAGACGCTTTTATCCAGAGTGACTTACAATTATAATTTTTATACAACTGAGCAATTGAGGGTTAAGGGCCTCACTCAAGGGCCCAACAGGGGTGATAGTGAGGATTGAACTGCTGACTTTCGGATCAGTAACCCATCACCTTAACCATAGTCAAGCCATAGTTCTGATTTTCTGGTTTAGTTTCCAGTTTCCGGTTTTAGATCCGGTTTTCATTCCACTTTCCACCCACACCTTCACAAAACAAAGCAATAAATAACCGGCCCTGTGTTCTTCAAATCTGGTTGGAATTATTAACAGTGGGATCTCAGGGACGGCACGGTGGTTCAGCGGTTAGCACGTTCGCCTCTCAACATGAAAGTCCGTGTCCGGGTCTGTGCTCGGGTCCCGGGCCCGGCTCGGCGAGTTTCTGTGTGGAGTTTACATGGTCTCCCCGTGTTTGTGTGGGTTTCCTCAGGGTACTCCGGTTTCAGAGTCGGCTGAGATGGGCGCCAGCCTCCCCGCGACCCTAATTAGGATTAAGTGCTTCAGAAAATGAATGAATGAAGGTGGGATCTCAACATAAGTGAATATTCCAGGAATCCTGTAAAATTGGGGTAAAACTAAATTCACCAGGAACTTTTTTTGTGATATTTTACTGCGGTGATTATTTGGTTATAATCTGGAGACATTCAGTTCTCCAGCTCCTCACGGTGAGCTTCTCAGATCTGGTGAATAAACTGTTACCATGTTTTCACCAGCTGAGACTGATCTCTTTTATCAAGAAGTGGTTCAGTTCTAGAATCCCCGAACGCTTCTCCAAACTGTCCTCGAACATTCCCAGACTATCCGCCAACCATCGCTAACTCCGTGTTAAGTCTTCCCCATATATTATTAGCCTTTATTTGGCGTTTACAGGAGTCCGTTGTGAAAGTCGGGTATGGGGTTAGCAACCCTGGAGAACAGTTTGGAGATTTAAATTTCCGCATTTGTTGCCAGCTTTTTTTTTGGGAGGTGGGGGTTTGACCCTGGGGGAGTGTTTAGAGGATGTGGCAGATACTTGAGAAGAGTTTAAAAAGTTTTATGGTATTTTTGGAAAAAGTCAGTTTACCAACATACGCCATCAGTTTGGTGAGATTCCACCTGAAGCTGTTGGGAAAAGTGGAGGAGATGCAACCTTCAGGAAATTCCAACAAACTCACAATCATATTTTCCTCTAAAATGCTGCTGAGTGTCAGAGGAAATGCCGTGTTTTGGTTCTCAGTGTGTGTGTGCTGATGTATGTGTGTGTGTGTGTGTGTGTGTGTGTGTGTGTGTGTGTGTGTGTGTGTGTACAGAATGAGGTGGAACTTGGAGAACTGCTGCTGTCTTTAAACTATTTGCCGAGCGCCGGACGACTCAACGTGGACGTCATCAGGGCCAAACAGCTGCTGCAGACTGACATGTGCCAGGGTTCAGGTACGTCCTGCTTCCTCTAGTCAGCGTTTCCACTCACTTGGTCCATGATCGCAACCTGCTGCTGAGGGTTCTGCTGCGTTACCCACAGAGCTGTAATACCTCAGATCTCAGAAATCAGGAAACTGAACTTGGGATGTAATGACTGGAATTCAGGAGCAGAACTGAACTCATTAGAGTTTGGACAGGTAGACTGATCTCCAGTTTGCAGGGTTTTTTTTTTTTTTATTATTAATATTATAGGAGGAACATGCTGGAAAATGACACATGACGCAGGTGTGAATGCTTTTATTTATCCACAGTGAAGGTCAGTACACATGAAAGTGACACCGAATGAGAATAGTCCATTATACAATCATTATTCACAAAGAAACAGAAATATCAGTCATAAAGACACAAACTAATTAAAGGCTGAACCATGGAGACTCTGAGGGGGTGGGGCATAATCACTCACCTGTCAATCACAGTGATTCTAACCATTTATGGTCATAAAGACACAAACTAATTAAAGGCTGAACCATGGAGACTCTGAGGGGGTGGGGCATAATCACTCACCTGTCAATCACAGTGATTCTAACCATTGATGGTCATCTGTGAGTTTGTGATAAGAGAGGGCTTTCCTCAGATCCTCAGGTGTGTTATACTTCAGCCTTTCGTATTGGTTTCATGTGATGGGGCGGAGAAACCTGGAGGAAACTGGGAAGAAATATAATAAAGTGTGGAGCCTGAATTGCAAAAATTCTAATGAAAGAAGCCGACGTGCACAGCTGGAGTTTTGATTAAACAGAATGCCGTATTTATGTTGCTAATTATGATATTTATGTTAACTCGAGGCAAAGTCAGGCATAACAATAATATAACATGAGGTCCAGGATACGCCTCCAACTTCTAAAAGTGAACAATAAAAAAAACAACAGCACAGAGAGTGCAAACCACCACCAAGACAAAAACAAAGAAAGAAAGAAACAAAGTACACAGTCCCTTATACAGGCTCTGCTGTAATGCTACACTTCAAACAAAATCTCACATGGTTAAAAAATCTGTTAAAAATTCCAGGATCCTGAAATTGAACCGGATCGTCTCCGGAATCTAATGCACTCTTCCTTGTCCAAAGCCCCACAAATGTAATCCTGCCAACACACACACACACCAAAAATTTCCTTGATAGATGTAAAACATCACTCACTGGGTGGTTTGGCTCTGTACTGCCCCGAGTGGTCATGGGTTTGTGGAACAGTCTGGTTGATGTGAACTGGCGTCCCAGTGTGGAGAATATTTCAGCTCTGTTTTTTCCAGATCAGTAGAAAGTGCTGATTAAACCTGATTTTCACGTCAGATCCGTTCGTGAAAGTTCAGCTGGTGGCAGGACTGAAGCTGGTGAAGACAAAGAAGACATCGTGTATGAGAGGAACCATCGACCCCTACTTCAACGAGTCCTTCAGCTTCCGGGTTCCTCATGAGGAACTGAGCGAGGTTAGCCTCGTGTTCACAGGTAAAAACAAAACACCCTCGTACTCATGGTAAACCTCACGGCATTTCATTAACCACGGTCTGTCATCACCATCGCTGAGGCGAACACAAACCAACCCTCCCACACCGGAGCTGATCCTCTCCTTAATTACACCACTCAGCTTCTCCTCCTCGTTAGGACGCAACATGACAGAAACGTCTCTCTACTTTCTTTAATTGGCCTCAAAAACACTCCTGAACACACACACACACACACACACACACACACACACACACACATACACACGTTTCCCTCACAGAAGATCAGTGTCAGATACGGGGACACACAATGTGATACTGATCCATCTGCGCCACGTAAGCTTTCACTAAAACACCAACCAGATTTTGAATTTAATTGGAATTAATTAATCCTCTCTAGTAAAAACATCAAAACATTCACTGAGGAAAAACTACTCTCTCTCTCTCTCTCTGTCTCTCAATCTCTTTCTCTCTCTCTGTCTCTCTCTCTCTCTTTCAATCTCTCTCTCTCTGTCTCTCAATCTCTTTCTCTCTCTCTCTCTCAATCTCATTCTCTCTCTCTCTTTCTCTCTCTCTCTGTCTCTCTCTCTCTCTCTGTCTCTCTCTTTCTAAATCTCTTTCTCTCTCTCTCAATCTCTCTCTCTCTCTCTGTCTCTCAATCTCTTTCTCTCTCTCTGTCTCTCTCTCTCTCTTTCAATCTCTCTCTCTCTGTCTCTCAATCTCTTTCTCTCTCTCTCTCTCAATCTCATTCTCTCTCTCTCTTTCTCTCTCTCTCTGTCTCTCTCTCTCTCTCTGTCTCTCTCTTTCTAAATCTCTTTCTCTCTCTCTCAATCTCTCTCTCTCTCTGTCTCTCAATCTTTTTCTCTCTCTCTGTCTCTCTCTCTCTCTTTCAATCTCTCTCTCTGTCTCTCTCAATCTCATTCTCTCTCTCTCTTTCTCTCTCTCTCTCTCTGTCTCTCTCTCTGCCTCTCTCTCTCTCCCATCGGAAAATGGGCACCAGGATCATCACTATCAGCATCATCATCATCATCATCCTCACTGTGAATGTGACCCTGTAATTTGTATCACGTGGGTAGTTATTAGTAAGCAGTATTTGTGTGTTTTGTGTTGCATTGTGGGAGTGCAGTAACAACGGTAACAAGGAATTAAAGACAACATCGAAAGCACACACATCTCTCCGAGAGTCTCGCATCTTCTCTTCCTCCGTCTGTCTTTTCCTGCCTGACATCAGGGCAGTCACACATACTAATGATGTCATCACCTCGACCTCACCCGAGTGACCAGACCGGGCACCGCGCCCTGACCCGCTCCCTCCGGACCTCAGGCAGGGATGTGACTTTATTCCACACTCCCACGCTCCGTCATGTCTGCCTCCAGAGTGAGGTTGTATAACTTCGAGACAGACGTGTGTATTCAGAAGAACCGTAAACTCTCGCATGCTGAGAGAGAGACTGTGTAATGAGAGAGCTTTTCAGACTGCCGTCTGGCGGAGTCTTTGATATTAAATGTGAAGATGAGCAGAAATGTCTAGCGGCCGTCCCTGGGGGCAGGGTGTTCTGGTGGCGATGGATTCTTCGAGTGCTGCTGTTGCTCGGTGATGAATACGTGAGTCATTATTCCCTTAATGACTTCCTTCCACCAGCAAAACCTAAATAAACTATGAACACAAATCTCTCCAGCATTAAGATCTAATATTTATAATATATACAGTATATTACGTATTATGAAGTGTTAGTATAATGCATTATAAACAGTGTTAATAACCGGTCGTGTCACAAATCTGGAGAAACCCAGACTCCCTCAGTAGAGGCTTTAGTTTTATTAGGGTTTTAAAAGTCCCTCCCTGTGACATCATCTCCTCATCATCACCATCACTCCTCTTCATCACTCCTCTTCATCACCACTCGTACTCTTCACCACTTTCTTTGCTTGGACCTCAGGAATCACTGCATGTAGCTATATTAATTTTTTTTAACATTAATTACACCAGAAAGTTCTATCATACACACGAACATGTTAAAAGCTTTAATAATGTAGTTAATAAACTCATATATTTACTAAGATCTGATAAAGTAATCATATATACGGTAGGTTTTTCAGTCAAAACTCAGTGGGTAGGTGTGTGTGTGTGTGTGTGTGTGTGTGTGTGTGTGTGTGTGTGTGTGTAAAACAGTGCTATTGTCTGAAGATACCCAGTGACTCAGCTGTCCGGACATTAAGAGGAAGTTCATTCCACCACCTTGGTGCCAAAAGAGAAGAAGAGTTTAGATGCATTTCTCCCTTGACCCTTGGTAGAAAGGACCAGTTTAAAAATGTTAGAGGATCTGAGTGAACGCGGTGCAGTGCGGGGTGTGATAAGTGTGTTGAGGAAGAAGGGTGCAGGTCCATTTTTGGCTTTGTAGGTGAGCATTACTGTTTTGAATCGAATGCGAGCAGCTACAGGAAGCCTGTGGAGAGATCGTAGCAGTGGGGTGGTGTGGGAAAATTTTGGAAGGTTGAAAACAAGCCGTGCAGTTGCATTCTGGATTAGTTGCAGAGGTCGAATTGCGCTCAAAGGTAGACCTGCCAGGAATGAGTTACAGTAGTCTAGTCTTGAGACAACAAGGGACAGAACAAGTATCTGAGTGGCCTCAGTGGAAAGAAATGGGCGAATCCTTCGGATGTTAAAGAGAAGAAATCGATACGATCGAGAAACATGTGATATGAGAAAAGAAGGACAGGCGATCGTCCATGGTTACTCCAAGGCTTCGTGCACTGACCGAAGGAGAGATCACAGAGCTGTCCAGGGAGATTGCAAGACCTTGAGCTGGTGAAGTGCCATCCATGTGGAGATACTTGCCAGACATGCAGAGATCCGGGCAGAAACACCAGCGTCTGAGGGAGAACAAGGGTCACCTGCATTACAGTGGTATCAGAACCCATATGAGGATATGACATCACTGAGGGACCTAGAATAAAGGAGGAACAGAAGTGGACCAAGAACTGGGGAACACCAGTGGAGTGTTTTTGTCATAAACAGGGTGGAGACAGAAAGAAGACAAATCCAACAGAAGAAATAAGGTCGTAGTATAAACAGGCAGAGTTCAGGCGTTCAGGCTCGTGTAGACTCGGTGGAATATTGACCTCAGTGATCCATCAGTAATATCAACCTCTCCTTTGGGGAATATTAATTAATGAAATCATTAATTTCTTTATTTATTTCACATGACTTCACTGTTGTGGTTGATTGAGTTAATAAAATAATGCCGGTGGATTTCTGTCCTTATGAAACCTGTGTTTAGTTTCGGTGAAGAAATGAACCGGTTATGTTTTTATTTTAAGAGATTTTATGAGTCTGTAAAGTTCATGTGATGATTAAAAATATATAAATAAATTAACACTCGTCTAAAAACATCCTGTCAGTTTAAACGACTCTGGATGATGTTGATTTTCTGCTCTCCTCTTGTCTTTAGTTTACGGCCACAACGTGAAGAGCAGCAACGACTTCGTGGGCCGCGTCGTGATCGGTCAGTTCTCCACGGGGCCGGCCGAGACCACGCATTGGCGGCGTCTGCTGCGTTCCCAGCGTACGCCCGTGGAACAGTGGCACAGCCTGCGTTCCCGCGCCGAGTGTGACCGAGTCTCTCTCGCCTCACTCGAGGTCACGTGATCCTCAGGCAGCAGGCCGGTTGGTGGAAGCAGGAAGTGAGGAATATTTAACAGGCTTCAAACCTGAAGGACAGAAATAAAGAGGAACTGTGGTGACCTGAATAAACGCTGGGTTCTGAAGCCACCTCGTGTTCTGCTCTGGTGCTTGTGGACTTTATTCCAGAAGATGGACTGATGAGGAAATGTTTTTCTGGCAATGCATCAGAGCGTTTGTTCTTTACATCAGAGATACGAATATCATGGAGAGCTTAATAATCTCATCACCACCTCAGCTCGCGCTGATCAGCGGGATCGTTCCTCCTCTTCCTCCAGATGTTATGGAGGCAGAGGTGCTTCTGTTGATCCGCTGATGGTTTTTAGGGATTTTGGAAATTAATCAGTAATAATCTTGCGGCTGCTTTTAGTTTCACATAATTCTTAATATAAAACTTCCTCAAAAATTACTTATAAAATTCAAATCTCATGATGTTAAAGTGGCCTGATGGTAAAAACAACTGTCCAATCAAACTGCTCCTCTCCTCCCCTTTCAAAACGAGTGTCCACAGGTACCACATTTATACCTGCCAAAAATCAGGGGTTTTGGTGAAACATCAGAACCGAAATGTTAGAGTTGAACCGTGAGCCTGGAAATAGTAAATAATGAAGAATGAATTTCAGGTGAAACTGAATTAGTTCTAACAGTAAACCTCACGTGAACTGAGCTGAAGACGTGTTATTGTTCCTCGTACTCAGTCCTGCGGTGTGTTAATCTACAGAGTGAATGTTTACGTGTTTCCATTAATTTTGGAAAATATCTCCGCCTGAGATGAGATTGTTTTTAATGTTAGAACAGATTATAAAAGATGCAGACGTCTGGGTCTGTTTTTAATTTACGTGTTCTAGTAGTGTCTCTAATCCTGCCTCGTCTCTCGTCCCGTCTCGTCTCCAATCCACACGTGTGTCTGGTTCATAAACATTCCGTATCGCAGGAATCAACGTAGCGTTCTATGGTGCGTGTCTCGTTACACTGTGTGTGCCTCGTAGTGAAACTGTTCACTCTGTATGTACGGATCCCACTCTTCATATGAAATGAAAAACCCTTAGAATAATGAGAACTGTGCCAGTGAAGATATTTATTCAGATAAATTTATTGCTAAACATATAGATGTATATTTATCGCCAAAAAAATCTACATACAGTGTGTATAAATATATCCAATATATATATATTCCTTTCCCTGTACGATAAGAACTGAACAAATATATGATGTGTGAGATTTAAGAGAATGAAATACACAATAATAAATGAATAAACAAATAAATAATAAATAAATGAATAAATAAGCAAAAAGGTGCTGAAATGAAAATGCGTTCTGCAATGCTGCTTTTTGGTAATCAGTACTGTTGCTAGGCAACCGGCAAACCAGAGATGCTAAGCTTAGCTACACAGGTAATGTTCGATACGAGTTGGGTGATGTTGTTGTTCTTCCCGTGTTTTGTGTGAGTTTCCTCCAGGTACCCCGGTTTCCTCCCACAGTCCACAAACATGCAAATTCTGGCTGTTCCAAATTCTGTTCAGGGTGTCTATGCCCTTGCCCAGATTCGGCTGAGATGGGCACCAACCTTCCTGCGACCCGAATTAGGATTAAGCGGCTTAGAAAATGATTGACTGAATGAATGAATACACACAGCTTGATCCAGCGACGGCAGGAACATGACAGAAGCTTCCAGATGCTCTACACTTCTCTCAGATGGGTTATTATTTATTACACAGGTATTTTCCTGTCCATCAGCAATATAATATGGTGTAATATGGTGCAGCCCGGGAACACAGGAACCCAACGAGGGATGTGATGTCGTGACTCAGCGCTTGTTTGTGAGCGAATGTTCTCTCAGACCTGTTCATTACTCACATAATGACTTCACACAGGAGCAGATCAGCGGCTTCACTCCGCTGGGAGCGTCTCAGGGTCGAGGTCCAGGTCACCATGTGACAGCGGTGCGTGTGTGTGTGCGTGTGTGTGTGTATGTGAGAGTGCGTGCATGTGTAGGTGGGTGCGTGTGTGTGTGTGTGTAGGTGGGTGCGTGTGTGTGTGTATATGTGTGGGTGCGTGGGTGTGTGTGTGTGTGTGTGTGTGGGTGTGTGAGTGTATGTGAGGGTGCGTGTGTGTGTGTGTGTGTGTGTGTGGGTATGTGTGTGTGCGTGTGTAGGTGGGTGCATGTGTGTGTATATGTGTGGGTGCGTGTGTGTGTGGGTGTGTGAGTGTGTGTGGGTGGGTGTGCGTGCGTGTGGGTGTGCATGTGTGTGTGGATGGGTGTGGGTGGGTGGATGTGTGTGTGTGTGTATGTGTGGGTGTGTGTGTGTGTGTGGGGGGGTGTGTGTGTGTGGGGGGGTGTGTGTGTGTGTGTGTGTGTGTGTGTGTGTGTGTGTGTGTGTGTGTGTGTGTGTGTG
>JAOUQZ010000024.1:24967146-25012544 GCA_028564935.1 Neosilurus hyrtlii | reverse complement strand
CACACACACACACACACACACACACACACACACACACACACATATATATATATATATATATATATATATATATGAAATATCAGTTCATAAACTGTGACCTCAGAGTCACCACAGGAAAAAAAATGGAAAAGGTCATGACTCATTTGAAGCTAAAGCTAATGCTAACCGGCCTGTTTCTTTAAGATTCCATTAAAACGTACAACATTTGGTAGAAAACTATTTCATAATAAAAACATTTTTTATTTTCATGATCGACTTTTTTGGAAATTCCGCTAGTTCCGCTAGCAAACCAGAAGTGCCACTAACTCCCTCACAGTCTATACTGGATCCACAAAAAGCAAAATATAGAATTAGAGTATTTGATAGTAAGAACATCGTTTTTATTTTTAAGCTTTAGACGGGTTTTTCTCAAGAAACAAGACTTTAATGGACTTCTGCCCTTCAGCTAACCAGCTAGCTCCGTGCTAACCATGAAAAGCAACAAAAAGTATGTTATAGTAGGAATGCTTTTTGTTAGTTTGTTTGCAAGAACTTTAAGAATCAAAAGCAATAATAAAAATGCTGAATTTCTTACAATGCAGAAGGTGAGAATATAACAGTTATTCTTCTCCCTCGGATCGGATCTGAATGAATCATGCACTCGGTTTCACCTCGCGAGGTTATGGGCTCATATACAACCAGAGATCTTGCAATAACTATTAGTTCTATACCCGTGAATTGTTATCATTACTAAAAATGTTTTTATGGAAATTATTTTTTATATTGAACTTTAAATTTAAAGTAAACATTCACACATTTACATCTTTAATAAAACAAAAGCATCACAACATCTTGATGATAGAAAAACTTTCATAAAGGATTTTGGTGTAAAATAATTTCTTTATATTTTTTAAAGTGAAGAAAACCCCATGCACCGTTTACAGTAAATGTTTTACAACAGAAATTGGAAAATAATAAAGATTTGGGGAGAAACATCTCTGTAACAAACTTCTATTCTAATGAGGAACAGGAATGAAGGGAAGAAGATTTCTGGTTCTGAATATAAAAGGAATATTTTGAGGTAAACTTTAATAAAATACCATGTGGTTTAATGAGTGAGGTTTATGAAGGAAACTGATGCCAATATAATGCCCCCCCCCAAAAAAAATGGGAGGAGCCTAAAGTCTACAATGGATTTTCTGTTTTCTGTTCATTCCTAATATTTTATTATTACGATATAAACACATTCGAGACACAATTTCTCCAAATAATGTGAAAATAACTGATGTGACCAAATTTGCAGTGTCTTGCCTTGAATAAAATAAGTGTAAATAAACACGCCTGACCCTTCGTAGTGTGCACTCTGTACTATAGAAGTATACGCCTAAATACTGTATTACAAAAACGCTGGATGAAGTGACATGTGGAATAAATGATGTGTTCTGGTCACTTTATAACTGTATGTGTGTGTGTGTGTGCGTGTGTGTGTGTGTGCGTGTGTGTGTTTGGCAGGAATTTATTTTATGATGTCATCATGTCATGCCTTCATTACAGTTATTGTAACAGCAGACACTCGGGACACCGATTTCATTTACAGATTGCTACATAAACATGGTGAGAGATGGAGATTAATGTGTGTGTGTGTGTGTGCAAGTTCACAAACAAATCAGATTTTCGGTGACGGAGCAGACGGCTGGATGAGGGTGGAGGCCACTGACGAACATCTGTGAGGAAAAACAAGCCCAGGCTCTCTCTCTCTCTCTCTCTCTTTCTCTTTCTCTCTCTCTCTCTCTCTCTCTTTCTCTTTTTCTCTCTCTCTCTCTCTCTCTCTCTCTTTTTCTCTCTCTCTCTGTGTGTGTATGTGTGTGTGTGTGTGTGTGAGTCACGTTCCAACTGGAACCCCAGCTACAATCACACACAACATCAAACCACAGGGAAACCCAGAGCTATAATAAATCCCTTATTAGAAAACAAAAGGATACGAAAGCCTTGATTACACACAGAGACGAACGTCCACCAATCATTTAAAAAGAAAGTTTGTTCCAGAAGCAACAAAAAGGCCAAGGATGAAGCTACCACCCCCAAACTTCACAGTGAGGAGGGAACTCTCAGGATGTAGTGCAGAGTAGAGTCACTCAGTAGGAGGAGCTGGAGTGTTCACCAGACAACCCCAGCACTGGAGTTCCCCCCTGGTTCTACCACAGTCCAAAGACGTGTACAGTAGGCTAACTGGCTGTAGTCCTGTGACGGACTGGAGAGCGGTTCAGGATGTACCCCACTTTCTCCCACAGTCGGATGGCTGAACTAGGCTCCAGCCTCCCCGCGACCCTAATAGGATTTAGCAGTTCAGCATATGAATGTATGAATATTATGGGGTGTAATGTGTAGATTGATGACGTTCTAAAGTATAATACTACACCAACAGGGAGAAGGTTCAAGGGGTAAATACTTACACAAACCACCGAGTGTGTGTGTGTGTGTGAGATGAAATGAGTCACTAGATTAAATGAAGCCCAGATGGACATTGCTTTCGCAGCAGTGGTGTGTGTGTGTGTGTGTGTGTGTGTGTGTGTGTGTGTGTATGTGAGGGCTGTGTCTCAGTAAATGAGCTCAGTGCAGGACGTTAGTGCTCCAGCATGGGGATTTTACACACAAAAGGAAAAGTCTTGTCACAGCTGTTGTCATTCCAAGACCTAAGTGCTGAAAAAAGAGAAAAACAAACACACACACACACACACACACACACACACACACACACACACACACACACACACACACACACATAACATCATCATTCCGTATACACCATCAGCACACACACACACACACACACTGGTCTGATGATGATGGAGATTGAGGTGTGAGACTCACCGCTGTTTTGTCTGTACCAGATCTCCACACAGTCCTCCTCCTCAGAGATCCGGTGAATCCCGTCATCCGGTTGGTTCCCGTCCCAGTAGCTGTACTCGTACTGAGACCCGTCCGTCCACTCCATGGTCCCCTCCTGCAAATTACGTCCACACGAGAATATAACAACCAGCAAAAAGTCTGTGGCACAAATCCACTTCCTTTATTTTCCACCAGCAGCCCTCTGTAATTAAACGTCTCTGTGCTGACAGCGTTTATTTATCCTTAGCGAACATCCCAGCGCTGTTTCAGCTTAGATTAGCTTTGTGCTTGGTGTTAACCGAGAGCTCGCAGTACAGCTGCCATCATGTTTTAATTACAGAAGCTGATTTATGAAACGTCAGAGATTTATGGCTACGTTTTACTTCCACTTGCTAACAGAAGAACTTATTCACCTGTACTTAACATGTTTAAACATTATATGCTGGTTAGCTAGGACGCTAGTCAACATGGCTGACTATTTCAATGTTTAATTAATTTTTATTTATAATTACACAGTATAATAGTTAGCTCAACATTATCTCACTTGCTATTTATTACTGGTTTACACAATAAACAGTTAGCAGAGTAATAATAGTTAGTATAGTAGCTAGCCCAATGCTCTGTAGAATGATTTAATTCGATTTATTTCCAGTTATTTGCTTTTATGATGCATCACATGCGGACTTGCCTTTTCCTACTGGAACCTTACTTCAAAATGACCCAATTTGGCATGAAAACCACATCCCTGGCAACCCTGTTGCACTCAACCTAAGCTCCACGCCTCCTCTGAGGTCTTACCTGTCTCCGGTCGTGCAGGCCGATCCAGATATCCGTCGGTATTCCTGGCACGCGGCTGTTCACCAGATCGTACACGAACACGTTCTCCTCCCAGCTGAGCGTAAACACAGGTGTGTCAGTTCTATATCAGGTGTGCTGAACTGTTACCTGTGCTTCGGATGATACAGCCACGTGTCTCTGCTGTACCTGTGTACGGAGGTGAGTTTCCCTGACCGGTAACCATTAGAGAACTCGGCGCAGTACAGGTCAGCCTCGGCCCACGTGCGGTTCAGGGGAAAGAACCGGTAGCAGTAGCCTTCGAACTCGGTCCAGAAGAGTGGACAGACCGCAGGCTGACCCGAGTCAGGAAGCTGCAGGGGCAGAGCTGGAGAACAGAGAAGAGGTACAGGGTAAAACTGGGATACCTGCAGACTTCTTCTGTTTACATTTATATATCCAGAGCAAATGGGTTCTAACAAGGTTCTCCCACTCCTGTTCTGTCCCACATCCGTCCATCCATCCGTCCACCCATCCATTCTTCCACTAGGGTCACTGTGAGGCTGGAGCGACTCTGGGTGACTCTCGGGGTACATCCTGAACAGCTTGCCAATCCATCACAGGGCCAACACACACACACACACACACACACACAACCATTTACACTCACATTCACACCTAGGGGCAATTTGGAACAGCCAATTAGCCTAATGTTCATGTCTTTGGACTGTGGAAGGAAACCGGAATACCCGGATGAAACCCAGGAAAGAACGGGGAGCACATGGAAATTCCACACAGAAACACCCTCGCTGAGCCCGGGACTCGAACACAGGGCCCTCTTGCTGTGAGGCAGACATGCGAACCTTTACACCACCGTTCCACCCTTGTTATAATAATTTATTTATATTTATGAATGTGATGCTATTTGGAGTTTTAGGGAATTTGGAGTATCTGGAGAGAGAGAGAGAGAGAGAGAGAGAGTACTGCCACCACTAACATGGGAGTCTCTAATCAAAAATGCGGTCCTGTTTTTCAGTATTTGGGTTTTCATGCTTGTTAACGAGCAGTGACTCGGATTCCTCTCCTTTCTTCTTCTTCATCTTTCTCCAGATATTAAAACACCAAACATAAAAGGCGCCCTCTGGAGGTTTGTCCATTCTGGGATACTGGAGCGGCGCAACATGGCGGCTCTGTGGAATAGTGCCCGCCCCTTAGGATATAAACGGCTTATTCTAATTTAATGAAAACATACCAGCTAGTATTTACAGATAATTACAAACTTCTGCTGATGCATAAATCCTCCAAAATCCTCTACACGGGGGTTTATCTGGATCATTCAAAATAAAGCAAATTTATCTCTTTTAAAATGAAGTCAGAGACAAATTACAGATTTAAAGCGTGTTAGAAACAGATAATAATACGTTTATTTGAGTTCCAGAGACTGACAGACATCGAATGAACCAATCAAATTGCAGAATAAATAATCAGTACAAATTAAAGTTGGATTTTTTTGGGGGGAGGGGGGTGTATGTATTTTATTTTCATTGCATTGTTTTATTTTTATTTTTAAATTTCTAACACGTTTTAATTTATAGCAACTCTGATGGATTCTGTATGAACACAAATTAAAATACTTTTATTTTGAATAAATCAATATGGTGAAAAATGATGTCGTAAAGCCGTTCTTTAGAAGATCAAAGCTATATTTATTTTTATTTAAACTCAGACTGATCTGCTCTCAGAGTAAAACTTCCTGAGAGTTTTTTGATTAACTTTTTGAAAATGATTATATTTATTTATTTATTTATTTATTTATTTTAGTAATTGACTTAAAAACTTTTTTTTTGTGTGTGTGAATAAAAGCCTAAAAAATAAGAACATTTATTTTACCAGACTAAAAAATTTGAAGTTAAGGTTAAAATAATTAATAATGGCACAAAATCAAGAAGTATTTTAATTCTATAAATGTTAAGGACTCTCTAATAGGAAGTTATTTGACCCTGGAGATGAAACTCGCTGCTGTTTTACTGATAAATTGAAGATAAATGTTTAAAACTCAGAATGTGACTGAAGATGAAACTTTTTTTTTCTGGAGTCGGTCGGAGTGAAGGTTCTCGTAAAGCAGGGGGAGGTTCGTGTCCTGTACTGTTCACAAATGCTACACTGCAGGGACGTACATGCTCTCTTAAAAAGAAAGAATAGAAGAGAGTGAAAGAGTGAAGGAAGAAAGAGCGATGGAGTTGAACTCACCCTGAGTGATCTTCATGCTGGTGGAAGGAAGAGCCCAGAGCGGCACGCTGCTGAGCCCCAGGGCCAAGAACAATCCACACCAGAGCATTTTCACACACTGCAATGGGGCTGAGCGTGTGTGTGTGTGTGTGTGTGTGTGTGTGTGTATGTGTGTGTGTGTGTGTGGGTGAAAACTGGGATCGATCAGAGGGTGGGCGAGACTCCTAAACCTTCTGCCAGACTCTTCCTACTCAGATGGGGAGAGAGAGAGAGTGAGAGAGAGAGATCAAAAGAAAGAAAGAGAGAGAGAGAGAGAGAGAGAGAGAGAAAGAGAGAGACAGACAGACTGCTGATTAAAGGTCTTCATTCATTCCTTCATTTATTTATTTATTCCTCATCAGTCAGCACTTTGTTCTGCTCAGGGTGGTGTTGGATCAGGAGTTTAACCGCGGGAAACACTGGGCGTGATACGGGAACGCAGCCGGGGTGGAAACCCTCAGGTTAACGTTAATGAGGAATTAGAGATACACTGAGGAGCGGCGAAGGGGTAAAACAGGCAGTAGGAGGCTGGGTGTGGTTTAGTGGGAGGGTGTAACCTTTGGGGTGGTTGAGGTGTTTCTGATGATCTGCATGTTTCTGTTGCTCTCCGTCATCCAGTCGTTGATCCACCTACAGGATCAGGAACAAGAACATCCGTTCTGATGTTTTTTCTTCTTACCTGCTCACACTGATCTATTGGAGCGCACACAGTCGCTCCTGGCGCGGTCGTGAGAAGATGAGAGAAAAGTGGTTGAGGAAGAGCTGGGAAACATTCTGGATCGGGGAATGAAACAGATGACCTTCGGTGCCAGATTTCCTTGAACATAATTCCAAACTTGTTACAGCGTGCATTCAGGATTCTCAAGGACCAGATTCTGTACGGATGACCTCATCATTTACAGTAAAAACAGTCTCTTGTGAAAGCCGTCTTGTGGCCCTTGAGGTGTGTGTGTTGCTCTGAGATGAACCTGCACCTCTCTAGACCAGGTTCCCATCCCACAGGTTCCTGGAATAGACTCCAGATGCTTTGTGACCCTGATGAAGAGGAAGGAGGCAGGAAATAATCTGCATTACAACAGACCAGCTCAGAACTCCTCTCTCTGTAGCAGAGTCTTCATCGTTCCTCCTCCAGTCCGCCGTCCCACGCGCCATTGTGCTGCTGTCAGCTTTATCGGGAGCCCTGCAGAGCCACGGCGCTATTAAAGGCTCTGGATCTGTCCTTATCTCTCCGAGGAGCCACGACTGACACAGTGAGAGACAGGACACACAGATATGAGTCATTCTTCAGCCACTTACGGCTGGATTCTATTCTCAGACAGGCTGCTGCTGCTGCTGCTCTCTAAAATAAACCACAGAATAATTACATTCCAGGAGGCCACGTTACCTGAACGTGGTCAAGAGGATGCAGAGAGGACGGAAGTGAGCATCGGATTCATCTGGATAAACTTACTTAGTATCAAAGCATTTTAAATGAAAATCATTTACTGATGCACTTAACCCTGCTAGGGTCATGGGGAGAGCAGAGCCTATCTCAGCTGACTCTGGGCAAGGGCGTGGTACACCCTGAACAGCTCACCAGACGATAGCAGGGCAACACGCACACACAACCATTCACACTCACACTCACTCCTAGGGGAAATTTGGAACAGCCGAAAATCCTACTGTGCATGCTTTTGGACTGTGGGAAGAAACCAGAGTACCAGGAGGAAACCCACACAAGCACGGGGAGAACACGGAAACTCCTCACAGGATCCCCCGAACCTGGGAATCGAACCCACGACCCTCTTGCTGTGAGGCGATCGTGCTAAACACCGTGCAATCATGCCGCCCTGTTCCAGTTCATGTCCTTTTGCATGTTCTCCCCATGATTATATGGGTTTCATCTGGGAACTTTGGTTTCCTTCTACAATCCAAAGACATGCACTTGGCTGTTTCAGATTGCCCCTAGGTGTGAGTGCGGATGGTTGTATGTGTGTTGGCTCTGTGATGGATTGGTGAGCTGTTCAGGGTGTACCAGAGTCGGCTGAGATAGTCTTCACCCTCCCCGTGACCCCATAAGGGGTAAGTAGTTCGGTGAATGGATGAATGAAGGAGTCTCCAGTGTCAGCGATTTTATTTATGTATTATTTTTTTCATTTTTTGCTGCTGTGACAATCAAATTTCCCTCACGGGATTAATAAAGTCATTTATCTCTCTCTCTCTCTCTCTCTCTCTTGCTCTCTCTCTCTATCCATCTCTATCCATCTCTCTATTTCTTTATCTCACTCTCTCTCTCTCTCTCTCTCTCTCTCTCTCTTGGGTAATCACTTGAAGGTTGCTGTGGTATAAGAGGAATAATCTGGTGAAGATAACAGTAATCCGCTTCGTCTCACCTCCCTGTCGTGATGAATTTACTGTAACAGAACCACACTGTGATTATTATAGTAGAATCAGATCTATAAGTTTCGACATCAGAATCGGATGGTTTTGGTGAATAATTCAAAGCGTCACATCTCATGATCATCTTCACTGCTCCTCATCATTTAGCACTGTTGCCTAGCAACATGATGTGGCAGTCAGATTCCGAGCAGGCCTGTGCGCTGGGACGTGTTCTGTTTATCCGCGAGGAGATGGATGTGACTCGGACCCGTACAGTTGACGGACGGAGCGGAGGAGAAGAGAATAACAGAAAGGGAGGATCTTCTCGTGAACTGTGTGGTGAGCATGATGGGGTTTGGTGCTTGCTTCCATCTTGTGGCCAGTGCTGCCAAGTCCACTTATTATAAGTGACTTTGGGTTTGTTTTTCTCCAAAGTCGCTTGCCAATCTCTCCAGTTGCGGGTTGCGGTTTTTGGGCTTGTTTGTACTTCACTTGTAAATGTAAGTTGACTTTACTAACAAAAGTGAGTTAACATGACTTGCAAAATGAATGTTGTACAAACAAACACGACTCTTGTTTGATCCACGTGATAAAAATTTCTGTCCGATATAAAAACATCTGAATGACATTTTTGCCTGATGGTGCGAGAAAAAATGACGTAAAATTAAGGGGGTGAATTTCGCTGGAAATCACAAGTACACTCAGCAAATTGTGCGAGAGTTTCAACTAGAGTGAAGGTCAAAGGGTCACCGCAATCAAAAGGTCATAAGTCACCAGAATTTACATACTTTATTGCAAATTTTCACAAAACAAGTTCCAGATGTGTTGTAATATTTTAGTGCAGTATAGTACAATTTTATGACAGCTTTAGTTTCTTTTGAGATTACTATTTTTTCATGGCCTTCCTGTCTGGTGAAAGCCATGAAAAAATAGTAATCTCAGAAACTAAAGCTGTCATAAAATTGTACTGTATTGTAGTCAGTTGTACAGAAGTGAAGAAGAATGAAGACGCGTGTTACTGTGTCAGAGTAAATTCATCAGGAACACAGTGAAAGTCTACATTTTTCATCTCAGCCTAGAAATAAGACACATCATTTAGAGTCAAATCTCCCTTTGAATAATGGGATAGTAGCCAAGTGAATCTGAGAATTAGTAAAGTAATATCTCGTGAGTAACTGTGCAAAAGTAGATGCTAAAAAAGAGAACCTGAGCCATTTTACAGGTTTTAACACAGATATGTCCAGGTGGAATTTGACCTTTCTCAGGGACCAGACTGGAACCTTCTGGTTGTGAGGTGACAGTGATACCCAGTGAGCTACCGTGGCATGCCCCTGTTTTGACATTACACATGAAGTAAAATAAAAGTAAATTCCCTGCGGAAATCACCCAAGTTCACCCAATTCCAGCAGGCCATTTAAAAAAAACAGCACAGACAGTAAATCAGAAAATGTTTTAAAGAAAGTAAATATGCAACTTTGACTGAGACTTTTATGATCACTGATTAATGTCATGGCAGACAGTTTAATTCACCAAGAGACGTGGATTCAAAATCAGGAACAATTTTATCATCAGCGCTTTAAGCGGTTCATGCAGATCCTTAAATGAGCATTCGAAGACCCCAACCCTTCTACAGCAGCTTTTGTACTCTGGTTAGTTCTGTCTTACATTTTGCCACTATTCATTCCTGGCCTATTGGATAAGACACTGGCTGAGGCTGTTGACTCCAAGCTTTCTCACTCTGTTGAGGTTGGTGTCCTTGGGCCATTTTCCTAATCCTCTCGGATGCTCAGCGAAAGGCCTTCGTTCCCAGGTCTCATTTAAGCAACCCTTTAATTATTCTTAATGCATCATATCATCCTGTTTTAATCATTTACCAAGTTCAACCACAAGTTTAACAATCATGATCACCTTGTAAGCTAACATGGTTAACATTCTATAGGCCTTCCTTCCACACTATGTAGAAAGAAAATGTAAAGATTAAATATTTCAATTCTGTAACAATCCTACACTGTAGTCAGAGGTGCATTGAGACGTTCTGGCCGTTAGGTGGCACTGCTGCAGCGCGGCGAAGCGCTCACACAGGACCGCAGAAATAGAGGGGAGGGTCAGGCCGCATTGCTCGCACTTTTCAAACACGGTGCTGTTTGTTGGCCGTTTGAATCGTGGTTTACCAGTTTATGACTCGATGTAGATTAGACACTCGAGGTTCGGTCAAATTCTATGGACGTTTCCCCGTGGTGAAGCGGGTCATGCAGTCCTGGCGAAGGTAATGAGCCGCAAAGCCCTCGGGTCTCGGCTTAGCAGCGCCCATAAACTGCACCGGAACTGGAATGACTGGCAGCCCAGGTTGGTATTGCTCTTTCAGCGGGAAAATTTCTAGGAAAATGCGGGGATTCAGCGAGGCCTACTTTCGTTAATATCATAATTGACAGCGTTCTGTCTGGGTGGCGTCGATATAATCTTTTACTTTTATTATGAACTATGTTAAAATTATACAGCTGCACGCATGTTTAAATAAAATCAATTATTTTAGTAACTAGCTAACCATAAACATCGTCTGTTAGCTAGCGACATGTAGCAATTCACCAGTCCCACAAGGTTAGCTTGTTTGTTAGCATTGAGCAAACGCTTTAGCAGATGGTAAACATGTATGAATAATATTCACAAAATTGTACGGAATCGTTTTAACAACCATGGGATCCGTATGTAGGGAAGATTTTATTTTTCTTACTTTAATTATTATTATTAGAGACTTTCGCGTTTGTGGGTAAACCATATCAGTGGGCGGAGTCCCAAACGAATCCACACTCCCCTACACAAGTGCACTACATGGAAAGTGGCATGAACCGCTCGTGCACTCGATCTAGTTCACTGCGGGCTGAAAGTCTTCGTTTTTGAAATGCAGCCGCTGTCTTGCCAGTTTTTCGAAAAGGCTATATTTAATAAAAGTTCGGAGACATTTATATAATTAAGTTTAGTTTAATCAGACTTGTAATGTTAAATATCGTAGCGAGTTGTTGTTTTTTCTGGTGATTAGATAACAATTGTAGTTCTTTATTTTTTAGCAAATGAATTAAACCTCAGCGAGCTCACGTATTTCTATAATTGTTTTGTAAGTTTATTAAATATTTACAGCATTGATTATGCAGTCTTTAAAAAAAATACAAGCGTGAATACACGAGTAACTTCGGTTGTGTTAGCTAGCTGGCTGAGGTAATGCTAACTAACGCTCGCGCTTCACAAGGTGCCGCGTACTGAAGGAAAATTAGCTTGGTAGCCAGTTAGCTAAGCTGGCATTGGTTCCCACCTGCTCAGACATTTACTTGTTAACGTTTCATTAACATTCGTGTTTGTACGAATAAAGGTTTCGAAGCTGAGTGACTTTAAATGGATTTTTTTTACATTTGTTGTTTGAGAATAATTAGATACCTGAAAAAGAATTGAACTAATAGTTCGGTAGCGCGTGCTAGCTTGGTTAGCTTTAGCTAGCTGTCATGCTGACGTTTAACTATCCAGACAACCATTTTTTTATTATAACGTCATAACTTTTAGCCCTTTAATACATTCATGCGTTAAATTAAATTATTACTTTCTAATGGGCTTTTTAATTAACACTTCACCGCTATAAATGACACTAACAGAGCTAGCATACAAGTTCGCTATTGTTTACAGGCGCAATGTTAGCTAACTTTTTCATTAATTTAAATTTTTAAGACTCCAGCCGGTTTGTTTGAGGTAATTAATAGAAGGATGTAATAGAGTTTGAGGTAATTAATAGAAGGATGAGTGTAATAGCAGGAGAGGAGTTTATTATTCTGCTCTTCAGGCGTTGCTTCAGTTTCACTTCAGCAGAGAGAGAAAGTTTAAAGTCCTGAGTGCCAAAGTTTTCACCCCTAACAGGACCTGCCTTTCTTCTCTTTCCTGTCGTCTTTTCTTCCCTGATTCTCATAGGACTCTTTCATTTCCTTGTATTTTCTTTCCATTTCTTGTCTTTTGTTTCTTTCTCTCTCCTGCTGGACATTCAGTCTGTTTTACTTTCTGCCCATCTTTCTCTTTCGTCCATTACTCGATCCTCTCGTTTCTTTTAGCCCCCTTTTGACCTGTGACTTTTATAAATGTTCCATAAACGTCTCATTACCAGAAGCTTGTATATGTTTCTGTCATATGAGCAGTTGCTATGGAAACGGTTTGATTCACTGTGATGCGCTGCTGACATTATCCACTTGAAGTCCCCAAGCGTTTTCGAGTCCAACTGCCGCTTCAGTGTTGTCGACATTGTTGCAAGACATTTTTTTTCTTTAGTGAATATAATCTAAAAAAGAGCTTAAGGGTATCTTTCAAATTGTTCAGCCCGGGTTAGTGATTGTCTTGTACTTGGTAACAGCTCTCAGCTTACATCACAGCCACTGTTAAATGAGAAAGTGGGCACAGCCAATCACTGATGGTGTTCCCCATTATAGGTGAGTGATGGTGTTTTTCAAGGCTGATACCGATTATTAGTTCATGAGTTCGATAAGTTGTATGATGTTTGGAACTGATATGCGATATTAAAAATGAAAGTCAGGGTTTTCAATTTACTATTCACACACGTGACTGGCGTGTGTGTGGTGAGGTCAGCTGTGGTGAGGCACCATCTCACCTTGTGTGTTCTCGGATGTGTTTCAGAAGCGACAGCGTGTCAGCCAACCAGGAAGGTGTGAAGTACAGCATTTCCAGAGACCACGGTTCCGCAGCTGTCTACGAGCCCACACCCTCCGAGCAGCCGGGAACACCGCCGCTGCACCATGACGCCTACATCACTCACGGCTCACTGGAAGAAGGAGGTGTGTGTGTATGTACATCACTACGCTCCATATCACAGTCACACCGAGCAGATTAAAACACCTCCACTCTCAATCTATCGACGTTTAACATGGAGGCACAGAGCCTCTGGAATTCTCTTTATTTTCGTTCTCTTTAACAAACCAACCAACGAATACATTTGTATATAAATTATAGAGTTTACTATACGTCGCTCATTCCCTCCGCCTGTAGCAGCCTAACTGCAATCTAAATGAGAGTTTTTCACGTGAGGAGACGTGTTGTGACGTGTCACTTCAGGTCCTAATAGAAAACGAAACTGAAATTACAGCCAGGTTTAGAGAGCACCGAAATGAATTCTGTGTGTGCGTGCAGTCGGCTTTGAACGTTCGTCTGTGTGTTGAATAAATTGCAGGTGTGTACGATGCTGATGGAGGCCACAGTGAAAATACGTTTGGTTGGAAGTCGTTGGGGCAAGAGTTGAGGATCAACGATGTGACGGTGGATTTACCCAGTTTTCAGCATGGACACCGTGCTTTAGCTGCAAAGGACATGAGGAAATCACAGGGTGGGTGTGAACAAAAACACGCAGTATGACCTTCACGACAATAGAAACACAGTGAGGACAAGGTGATAAACACTTAGTTTGGAAACTAAATCCAGATTCGTTTATTAATTACACACAGGATGGAACTCAGATCTATAACTGAGTGACAACTGTACAAATATACCAGATTTATAAAAGCGTGTAGCGTCATAGAGTTAAGGTAATCTGTGATATGAGGCGTGTGTGTGTGTGTTAGAAAACGTATAATAATGGGCATAAGAGGATAAAATGATTGTGTTTTACCATCTACAGGTATTATAGTTTATAAAGAGTAAATTATGCTGTTTTACGCTTTAAGGAAATTATTCATTAAATTGTATTTATAAAATAAACTTATTACAGTAAATTGTAATGGAGATAATCTAATTCATGATGCAGATGAATATCAGAAGAGACCTGTGGGTTTATAAGAAATCATTGTAACTGACACAACACATCTGATCTCCCTCTGTCTCCGCGTCCGTCTGTCTGATGCTCTGTCTCCGCGTCCGTCTGTCTGATGCTCTGTCTCCGCGTCCGTCTGTCTGACGCTCTGCCTCCGTGTCTGTCTGTCCGTCTCTCTCCCTATCTCAGACCGACCGCAGGCTCATTCTGATGAGTCTCGGCTCGCCAATCTTCTGCGGAGGGTGTCGCGGGAGGACGACCGGGACCGCAGACTGGCTACCTTGAAACAAATGAGGGAACTCATTGTGCACTCTGAAAACAAGGTGGTAAGTTTTGGCACCCGGCAGCACAAATCCATCCCTGCGTGAGCACTTGTGTTTACTCCAGAATCCTTTGTGGTGTTTGGGGAATGTTTCTGATCTGATGGTTCATTTGGTTTCAGGTCCTGGTTAAACAGTTGGATACCATTTTGAGCACCCTGAATGATATTTTGAATGAAAGGTAGGTGTATGGTTATTTATTTGGATAAACATGTGCCCTAAACAAAGCTGATGGTGCCAATACTTCAATCCTGTCCCCCATACAGAGTCTGATTTGTATTGGTTCTACAGTCCTGTTGTAGGAAGTGCATATAGTGAGCAGGAAGTGATGTGATGTTTATTTAAATGCTTATTTGCGTAAATCTTGTTGGTTTCTAGGTTTCATGTCAAATTTTATTATTGAACCAATAAATTATTGGTAAATAAATTAAATTGGAAAGCTTTCAGTGGTGTCGTTTAGGTTCCCTGTGTTTCAGTGCAGTGTTGCAGGTTTATGAATATTTAAAATTTATGTAAATATCGCTCAGTCAGTTGCTTCGATCTTGCTGTGAATCCTTTCAAAGCAAACTTTACACACACACACGTCAGGTTGTTTATCATAAGTGTAAAATGAGTGTTTAGTATTGGGTGACTATGTTAATGGTGTGTGTTTATAAATGTGTCCTTATAGCAGTAAACTCCTCCATGAGCTGCGACAGGAAGCAGCGTGCTGCATGGGTTTGCTGTGCGCTGCCCTCAGCTACGAGGCTGAGAAGATCTTCAAGTGGATGTTTGTGAAGTTCAGCAGCTGCAGTAAGGACGAGGTGAAGCTGCTCTACCTGGTGGCCGTGTACAAGGCTCTGGAGACGGCGGGGGAGAAGAAGGCATTCTCACCTGTCATGCAGGTACCGCCATGTTAAAGTAGGAATTTCATGGTGATTATTAGAGATTTTCAGTCCTAAAGTGAGGGATTTGGCTGATTGGTTGGTCAGTGCTGTGGGATCAGCTCTGATGGTGTGTGTGTGGGTCGTGTGGTGGGGTGTTCTGCCATGAGAAACCGTTAAATGTTTGGTTTTGGTGTAGCTGGTGATGAGTAACCTCCAGTCCATTCTGGAGAACCTGGACACCCCAGATCTGCTGTGTCAGAGTGTAAAGTGCATCCTGCTGGTGGCTCGCTGCTATCCGCATGTCTTCAGCACCAACTTCAGAGTAAGCACGGCCCGCTTACACACACACACACACACACACACACCCCGCCCCGTCTTCCGTCCCCCACAGACTAATCATTATCTGTTCTCCTCAGGACACGGTGGACATCCTGGTGGGGTGGCACATCGATCACACACAGAAACAGTCTCTCACCCTGCAGGTGTCGGGTAAGAAGTGTGTGAGAGAGAGAGAGAACCCGAGTGAGAGCTTCTATTTAGCGAGATGTGCACTCTAAACTGTGTGTGTGTGTGGACAGGCTGGTTACAGAGTCTGGAACAGTTTTGGGTGGCTGATTTGACCTTTTCTACGACTCTGTTGGGTCAGTTTCTGGAAGACATGGAAGCGTACGCCGAGGTAACACGTTACATCATATTTATCTAAATCTGGTTCAGTTTTCTGTTTCTCGCGGCTGTGATACGGTTCACACAGGAAGTAAAACCTGTAACTGTGGGTTCATCTTATCCTGTCATGGCAACCTTACCTTAAACATTTCGTAGAGGTGTAATGAAGTTCTGTTGTCAGGACCTGAGTCACGTGGTGTCAGGAGAGGTGGTAGACGAGGACGTCCCCCCACCCGCCGTGTCTCTACCCAAACTGGCGGCTCTTCTGCGGGTCTTCAGCACGGTGGTGCGCAGCATCGGGGAGCGGTTCAATCCCATACGGGGTCCTCCCATCACCGAGGCGTACGTCACTGATGTGAGTATCTCACACACACACACGCACACTCACACTCTCTCTCTCTCTCTCACTCTCTCTCTCTCTCTCTCTCTCACACTCTGTCTTTTTCTCTCTCAGGTGTTGACCCGCGTGTTGGCGTGCATCACTATGGCGAAGCAGGTGTTCTTCTCGGAGGCCGTGCTGACAGCGGGGAATGAGTGCGTGTGTGTGCTGCTCACCAGCATGGACTCGAGCAGTCAGCTCACTGGGGCGGTCATTTCCTACGGCTTGGACCAGCTGGAGACCTGCCTGTCCTGTAGTGCTGAGTACAGCATGGGTGTCCTGAACCTGCTCACACTGGTGATTTTTCCAGTCTCTCTTTTCTGTAGCAGCAACCCGTTCACATAACTATTCAAATATTCGTATCTCGCTGTTTAAAGCGAAAACAAAAAACGTGCGAGTTCTGATGTGTAAGAGGAATAAAGCGTTAGCGCTGGTCCTGGTTATTTTCCTCCAGCAGCATTTCTCTGAAATGATTTATTACGTGTTTTATATAGTAACAGTAGCTCAACTATAGCAGTTTCCCATCATGTACTTATTTAATTTGTTGTGTGTGTAGAGCTCGAGATGTTTCTGACTGAAGGAATCGTACAGAGACGTGTATAAATTTATTAATAGTTTGATTTTATTTGTAGATTGTTGAGCAGATAAACACCAAGCTGCCTGCTACTTTTGTGGAAAAGCTCCTGGCTCCAGACTCCCAGCTTCTGGAGCTGCGTTTCCACAGAGAGCGAGAGGTACAGGGCGAGTTATCCATTTCGGCGATATTGACGCGCGTGCGTTTGAGTGTTCTGAGCTGGTTTTTCGGTGTGTTTTTGATGACAGGTGATGGTGGCGGCGCACAGTGTGTACCAGGCGGTACTGAGCCTGAAGAACATCCCCATCTTGGAGGCGGCATATAAACTGGTGCTGGGGGAAATGGGCTGTGCTGTCAATAGCCTGTTGGCCGCGCTGAGGCTCCCGCCGGCGTGTCCTAACATCCAGCACGCGGCGTTCAGCCAAATACAGCTCAGCCCCAACCAGGCCGAGTTTGTCCTCATTTTCGACCTCAGCACACTCACCACCATTGGCAACACCAAGAACTCACTCATCGGGGTGGGTGTGGCTTTCGGGCTTGTCATTTACACTTTAGCTCCTTTGTTTTGTGTTCTGATTGGTCAGCAGGGTTTAATTAGTTACAATTATCAGTGCACTCGTCATGACATGGTATTGTTTCTATAGCAGTAGTTGGTTCTTAGGGAATGATGGTGTGTGTGTGTGTTACAGATGTGGGCTCTCTCCCCCACCGTCTTTGCGCTCCTCAGTCAGAATTTGGTGTTGGTTCATAACGAACTGGCCGTACACTACCCCGCGGTGCAGTATTCTGTCCTCTACACACTCTACTCTCACTGCACCAGGTACGTACACACACACCCTAACACTTCCTTATTTTTTCTTATTAAATTAACTTTTTTTTTTTTTTCCCTGTTTGAGCCAAAAGCTTTTTTTCTCTCTCTCAGTATGTTAATAGTGCTCTCTCAACTGCCCCCACCCCCTCTTTCTCTCTGACAGGCATGATCACTTCATCTCCAGCAGTCTCAGCTCCTCGAGTCCCTCACTCTTCGATGGGGCGGTCATCAGCACTGTTACCACGGCAACCAAGAAGCACTTCAGCACACTTCTCAGTCTGTTAGGGATGCTGCTGAGTAAAGAGCATCTCAACTCCGAGGCCAGGTATCACACACCTGTCTCTCTCTCTCTCCCCCCGTTCTCTTGTTCCTTTCCTCTCTGTGCTTTACCTCTATCTGTTCCTCTTGCTCAGTTCTCTCTCTTAACGAGTTTTTTCCCCCCGCCTCCAGGAAGTTGCTTCTCACCTGGTCCCTGGAAGTGTCTCTGATGATGAAGAAATCCGAGACGTACTCTCCGCTCTTCTCCTTACCTTCCTTCCACAGGTTCTGTAAAGGACTTCTGGCGAACGGTGAGTGAAAGTATCCACACTGAGGGTCCTGACACCTTGGGGGTGGGTGGGTTGGTGTGACCATCAGATAATTATAATGTCTTCCACTGGCACAAACCTGAATGACTCATTTTAATTTTTTTCTCCTTTTTCCTTCAGCGTTGAATGAAGACGTGACAGTGTGTCTCCAGACGTGCAGCAGTCTCCAGGTTCTGTCCTCGTCCCTCCCTGTGGAGCTCCTGCAGAGGTCAGTGTGTGCACACAGACAACGTAATAATATGAGGGAGAGAAATGAGCATGTGGAGTACGGTCTGAGTGTGTGTGTGTGTGTGTGTGCATGCAGATGTGTGGACGTGTGCCGAGTGCAGCTGGTTCACTCGACTGTAAGAGTCAGACAAGCCTTCGGGAAACTGCTGAGATCCATCCCCATGCATGTAGCACTGAGGTGGGTGCCACACACACACACACACACACACACACCCCTCAGTATGAGGAGTTGTATATGTATATCTAAACTCGTGTGTGTGTGTGTGTGTATAACCCCCCCCCCCCCCCACCCCAACCATGGCAGTAACCGCAGCTCCTCAGAGATTCACGAGAATTCTCTCGCCATCCGGCGACACATGAGCAAAGCGCCGAGCAACACCTTCCACCCTCAGGACTTCTCCGACCTCATCAGCTTCATCCTGTATGGAACAGTCCACCGTGGGGGGTGAGTCTCACTGCACCACCTACAATCACAAGTTAAATGGAAATTAAACCCAAACGTAGTATAATAAAAGCTTGTATATATCGTTAACGCCTTTTTGCATCAAAACGCACTATTGTTATTGCAGTCGTCTTTGTGGAGGAAAAAAGAGTAATAAATCCTCACACAGGGGCGCCATTGTTCTGTGTAAAGTCACACGTGACTCACATATGATAGGCAGCAAACAAGGAAGTGCATTGCATTATATTCAGTGAGGTAGGTAGCATGTGTTGATGTAAACGAGCAGACGCCTGTGTGATGTAGCGTTGTAGTAAGTGTAATTGTGTAAGTGTTATCTAGCGTAATGTGAAAATGTGCCGGATATTTTATTCACAAGTTCAGTAGTTTATATCTGATTTGTTGGTTTAATATTTGTACACTGATATTGCCCTTATCTTATGTTATCTTATCTTATCTCCCATGCATTCGTGTCCTATTCTCGTGATTACACGCATTCACAAGTGATACATCAGTCTTTTTAATCAGGCTAATGCAAACTACTGAACACATTTTAGCAGATTGTAACTTTCCAGATGTGAGTAAAAACCACCATGATAAAAATATACAGGTGTTCAAATATACAGGAGAGTTTGGGAGGATTTCCTTTCATTTCACTTTTACTCTTAAACTCGTTTGAGTGAAAGTTCTGATAGGATGGTGGGGGTCTTTATATTTTGATGAATAATTAAATTGTGATCTGATTTCTTATCTGTGTGGTGTAGAGTCTGATAATGATACTGTATGTAATACAGCTTAAACATGTAAAGATATAAAATGTAATAAATATGCATTCAGTAAATGTTTAAAATATGTATTTTAAATTGTATTAAAATACCATCCTTTCCCCCTTTAAAACAAAAACTTGTAATTTATTATTATTTTAGTTTTCTTACTATTTTTGTTTACAGCAAGAACTTTTGCTTTGTAGGGTTCAAGCTGGAGTTTTTGTTCTTGGTGAGATGCTGTGATGTAGATTTTGGGGTATAAAGGGTTAATGACAGGGATGTTTATGTACAGTTAGTTGTAGTTAAAATAAGATCCCAGACTTCATCCTGTTTCTGTTGTGTGTCCATGTAAATGAAAACTGAGCGATAACTTTAGGGTGGTAAAAGACACTTCGCCTCCTCACCACACCGTGCAGAGAGGCTAATCACTCACAGATCGTGTGTGTGTGCGTGTGTTTGTCAGGAAAGAGCCGTGGTTGGAGAGGTTGTACCACAGCTGTCAGCGGTTGGAGAAGCGGGAGTGTGGCGTGGTGCCGCGCGCCCTGCTGAAGACGGAGGCGGTGCTGTGGCAGTGGGCCGTGTGGGAAGCCGCTCAATTCACCGTCCTCTCAAAACTGCGCACTCCTCTGGGACGAGCTCAGGACACATTCCAGACCATTGAAGGTCAACACACACTCACACACACTTACACTGGCTTAATGCCTGTTTATTTTTGGATAACAGTGGAAAGTTTTCAGACTCTTTTTTTTTTCCCTTGTTCAGGATGTCATCACTTGCTGCATTCCTCTTTATAAGAATTTGGTTTAAATTTAATATTTCAGTTTGTTTTGTTTTTTATTTTACTTCCCAGTGTTTGTTTTTTTTTTTAATATGTTGTATAAAATGCTGGTGTAGGCCCATTTCCTGGTTGTTTCACTGTATCCTGGTTAAAACCTGCTTATTCACTCTAGTGTGTGTGTGTGCGTGCGTGGGCGCGTGCTGTAGGGATGATCCGCAGCCTGGCGGCTCACAGTCTGAACAGTGAACAGGAGTTAAGTCAGTGGAGCGGTGGAGAGAGTGATGAAGGTCACCACACCAACCAGCTCCGCCTCGCTCTGCTGCTGCAGTTCCTCGAGAACCTCGAGAAGCTCATGTACAACGCTTATGAAGGCTGCGCCAACGCCCTTACCGCCCCGCCCAAGGTAACACGCTCACCTGACCCTCTCACTCATCCACGCTGCACATGTCTGTTATTATAGTTTTATTATAACATTTTAGACTTTATTCTTCAGGATTTAATTTCTGCTTACTTTTTCAGTATTAACTGTATGTGAGTAGTTTCATCTTTGATTTGAGGTTTGTGTTTTTACTTATAAAGTTTTTACTTTGCTCATTACTGCCACCTTCTGGAAGGAGTCTGTTAGTGTCTCATCTTCAGCTTTAAAGTGCAGTGGCGACCACATCGCAAATCTAGCAGGAAAACGACCTTATTCAGCAGTTCATAATCCTGATTTCTGTTAGTGTGTGATTGCTCATTTTTAATTTTTTTTTGTTTGATTTATTTCAGTCAACATGCCTTATTTATTTATTTAATTTTAGTCATATCCAACCCCCCTTAAGTGTGTGTTAGTCTTTTATTAAATATGACATTAATTACCGTTTTATCCTGTTAATTGGCTGATGGTACTGCAAGTATTTTTGATTGACATTGTGTTGTGGAAATCATTTATATTCATTTATGTAAATTACTTGTGTACATGTGTGTAACTTTATTTTTACTACCCTGTTCACGGATCTCCAGGGCATTAGAACCTTTTTCTACACCAACCGTCAGACGTGTCAGGATTGGCTGACGAGAATCCGCCTGGCTCTGATGAGGGTTGGGCTCATGTCAGGGCAGCCGGCGGTCACCATCCGCCACGGCTTCGACCTGCTCACCGAAATCAAGAATAGCAGTGCACAGGTTCGTAACCCACCACTTTATTCACATTTCATTGCTGAAACACGGAAATCATGGTCTCCTCTGTTTCTGCAGGGCCCGGAGATGGAAGTTCCCATCACCATGCTGGTGGAGGCTCTGTGCGAGCTGCGCTGTCCAGAAGCCATCCAGGGATTGGCAGCGTGGAGTTTTGGTCACATGGGGAAGAGCATGGCGTGGGTGGGGTCTGTGGCTCTGCAGGCCGAGGGAAAGTGAGTTCAGATTGTTATGGTTTCATCACTGCATGGTTAACCACACCCCTTTTTACATCCCCTGATCTGTTTGCATAAGCAGCTTTAGCGCCGTGTTTAACCCCATCTTTTCCCCCCTAACTACATAGCAGTGGAATAAATCCGTATCCTGTTGCATCCTAGGTTTGAGAAAGCGGCTCTTGAGTATCAGGAGCAACTGTGCGCCCTCACCGGGTTCGACTGCTCCATCAAAGGCTTCGACAGGTCCTTACTGAAGCTCACCAACTCGCCCACAGCCAATAGCTCCAGTCCAAAACATACAGGAAATGGTAAGGACACGCCCACATGGCGAAAATTCCTGTTCACTAAATACGCCATTCATGGTGGATTTAAAAAAAAAAAAAAACATCACTCTGAGAAAGGTGCCAATCATTGTGTCTTAGCTGCACTGATATCTCTGTAGGTTAACAAATATTGGCACCCCGTGTTCATTTGGGTGGTGGACTAATATTCTTAAAATGTAGAAAGACATTTAAAATATATTTTGTGCATTTTTAGATTAATTTCTTTCTTGTTCTGTGTGTGTGTGTAGGAGACTTTAAGAAGACGGTGTTGTTAAAGTCCAGTGAGTGTTCCCCTGAGGTCTTGAACTTCCTGGCCAATAAGGCATGTGAGTGTTACGTAGCTCTGAGTGATTGGGCGTCAGTGCAGGAGTGGCAGACCAGCATGACGGCACTCAAAAAGAACAGCAATAGCTCCGCTAGCATCAACCTGAAGACTGACTTCAACTACATCAAGTGAGCAGCAGTAGTTATTATCCTGTATAAAACTGATACAGAACGTCCTGGAGATTCTGATCCGTGTGTGTGTGGTTTAGAGCGCTGAGCAGCTTTGAGGAAGGAGATTTCCCAGAGTGCCGTGCACAGTTGGAGCTGCTTCCTGGAGAAGATTATGGCCTACTTAATTCCAACACCAAGGATAAACTGGGTACTGATTACCTCATGTACACCTCACTGTTGATTTAATTTCCTCTAAAAGCATGTTACAGTGTGTAAGTACTGTGATTTAACAGAAATGTTTGTTGACGGTGGCCATGACGACAAGCCCAGCCTGATGTGCCTTAGCGCATGAGCGCCCCCTGTAGCCTGGAGTCTATATTACTGTATTTACAGCCCTGCGTGTGTGCCGTCATGTGTTGTCTCTGAAAATTATTTTATGATTGAATATATTGTCATGAATGTTATTGTTAATGTCTTTTTTCAGGGCGTCTTCCAGCTGTAATTGTTTTAATGTGGAACATTCTGGAGGTGTTAGAAAACTTGGCTCTGACTTTGGAGACTCCTTCTGATTATGAATTAGTTTTGTCACAGTGTGTAATGAAATGAGGTGTGTGTGTGTGTGTGTGTGTGTGTGTGTGTGTGTAGACCTGAAGCGGCTCCTTCCTGCCGTACTGAGTCCTGACCCGTCGGAGCTGCAGAAGGCCATCGAGGTTCAGCTGCTTCGGAGCGCTGTCGGAGCGGTCACTTCAACCAATCACGAGCAGGATCAGAAAGTTCTTCCTTCATCAGAGTGAGTTCGTTTAACACGACGTGTCACACCTCACAGATCTACTTCCTGTACTGTTGAAGTAGGTGTTGATGTATCTACCTCTTTATTCAGCTCTCTGGTGAAGTACCTCAAGCAGACGGGTCGGATCGCTCTGGGACCTCTGCGTCTGTCCACGCTGACGCTGTGTGACTCGCTGCCCACGCTGGCAGCCCTGCAGGTCCACTGCGCCAGCTGTCTGGAGACGTCGCTGTGCAGTCAGCACCCCTCTGAGGTCAGGCACACGCCCTGCTGTAGTACCGTTACATTAAAGTGTGTTTATTGTGTCTGTAACGATGATTCTGTGTTTAGGAATGTCTGATCCCGCTGTACAGCGATGCTGTGAGTACGTGCAAGCAGCAGGACGTTCAGCCGTGGCTCCACGCGCTCAGATACAGCACATTTCAGAGGCAACTCTTCCTGAAGCTCAGAGGTGGGTGTTGTGCTACGATGTGTGTGATGAGGTCGGTGTAATTGCAAAGTAATTATAAATGTTTATCTAAGCGTTTGTTGTTATAGGCTCATCTGGTCCAGTCGACTCTCACCTGGTGGAGCTGTGTCTGACTGCGGTCAAGTTCGCACGTAAGCAGGGGAACATTGCTCTGGCATCACGCCTCCTCGCTCAGTGCAGCAAACAGTCCGACGACGACCCGGACAACTCGGACCTGCTGCAGAGCTTCAGGCAACTGTCCCTAGAGGGCGCTGTGGCTGAGAAATGGGGACCGGAGCTCAAAATCGAGAGGGCCAAAGTGCTCTTCACTGCAGGTCCGGATCTTTACATGAGCGCTCAGGTTGTGCATTTTGTAGCTAGTAATACTAAAAACGCCTCCTCCTGCTCCGCCCCCAGGTCAGTCTGTGGCTGCGATGGAGATGTTGAGCTCATGTGCGCTGTCGTACTGCCGCTCGGGGAAGAGCGAGCGTGCCGCCTGCCGCTCCATTCTCACACTGTGCAAGTGGCTGCTGGCGGACTGGAAGGATCTGACGCCTCAACTCAAACAGGTGGTAAAGAGAAACAGCAGCGGACCACCTTCAACCCTCAGCAAGAACATTGCCGCCCTGCTGGAGCTGCCTGTGGAGGAGCAGGGCATTCTGCGCATCAGCACCGAGACCACAGGTACCCTCTGTGTTCATGAAGCACCAACGCAGATTGAGCGTTGAACAGATTTCAGGGGTTCCACCCGGTCAGATCATATCGGTGAGATCCCTAATTTTTACGTTGCGTTATTTCTCCTCGTCAGTGAGTGTAGGCGTCGGGGAAGCCGACTTTGTCCTGGGACAGTTGTACCAACTCTCTGCTAGCCAAGCACCTGAAGTGGCTAAATCCTGGGCCGCATTAGCGAGCTGGGCGTACAGATGGGGCCGCAAGGTCGTCGACAACGCAAGGTATTCGTGAGATCTCTGTAAAGCGTGTGTGTGTATAATATGCACTGCTAGCCAGGAGAGAAGGTGTGACATCACGTCCTATTTGTTCTAGTCAAGGAGAAGGCGTTCCACTGCTTCCCGGAGAGAAGCAGGAGATCGAGGAGTTCCTGCCGTCTGGTACCAGCGATGAGGACAAGGAGAGCATTTTCAGTATCCTGGGTCAGGCCATGTGTCGACCCGCTGGAATACAGGTGAGGAACTGCTCCTCCTTCATTTATCAATTTTTTTACATTATGTCCACAAGGGGGCGATCTGATACAATAATACATAACTGCTATTAGTTAATTCTACTTCTGAAGTTTCTCACCCTTTTTCCTTTCTAATCATGTATTCACTTTCCCACTCAGACCCCCACCCCCCCCCCCCCCATTTTCTCCCCTAATTTGGTTGTAGCTGAAGGTCATAAGGTATTGAATATGCAAATTAACCACACACTTTACCTTCTCTTTTAGAATGAATAAGGTACAGGATATTTGCATATTGTAATTTGGTTGGCTTGTATATATTATGTTGTAATTACACACTCCTGCTCCAAAGTAAGCTGTTTGTGTGTTTATGGGTGTGACCGTCCCCAGGATGAGGACATGGCTCTGCAGAACGAAGAGGGCGATGAGGACGACATGGTGGATGTGATCTGGAGGCAGTTGTTGAGTTCTTGCCCGTGGCTGGCGGAGGTTGAGGAAGGTGTGACGGAGGGGTTGATCCGGGTGTGGAGGCGGGTGGTGGACCGTATTTTCAGTCTGTACCGCGTGTCCTGCAGGGCGTATTTCACCTTCCTCAAGCTGAATGCCGGACAAGTAAGTAATTCGTCACCTTTATACCTGTTTAGAAAAAAATGCTCCGCCTCCATGAGGTGTGGCTCAAACCGACTCCTGTCCTGCAGATGCCCATCGATGAGGACGACCCCAAACTTCTGCTGCATCCTCAGAGCACTAAGCAGAGCAGCGATGATGTCATTGTGATGGCAACTCTGCGTTTGCTACGCCTGCTGGTCAAGCACGCCGGAGAGCTGAGGGAGGGGCTAGAGGTCGGCCTGGCCTCCACGCCCACCGCGCCCTGGAGAGGTGAGAACTGTGCCCTGTGTTTACACACTGACTTTCTCACTGTTTACAGTTAATATTTTGGAAAGTCTGAGTTCTGTTACTCAAACTGGAGACTCCTTCCTTAATTTCCTCTTCCATGTCCAATGTACACATTCCTGTGAGTGAGCTGTTGCTATAGAAACGGTGATATGTGCATCAATTATTAAAAACAAAGCCATGATGTGCAGCTGCACGACTCTTCTGTTGAAGGGAATTTATCCACAGCTTCTGACCAATCAGAAGGCAGAATTCGACAGTGGCCTGGTGGTAGACGAGCAAACGCCTGTATCAAACGGAAGTTGTTTTCTTTAACAGGGAGGAACTTTTTTTTTTTCCTGCATTTCATTTAAAGTATAAAACCAGTGAGACTGTGTGTGTGTGTGTGTGTGTGTGTGTGTGTTCTTTTGAAGGCATCATCCCACAGCTGTTCTCCAGACTGAACCACCCTGAGGCTTACATCCGTCAGAGCATCTGCAGCCTGCTGTGTCGCGTCGCCCAGGACTCACCGCACCTCATCCTCTACCCCGCCATCGTCGGCTCCATCTCACTCGGGGGAGAGGCTCAGACTGCAGGTACTCACACACTTGTGCTCAGTCTCTTAGTGTTTAGCTAACTCCGGCAGGGTCACGCCCTGTCCTGTCGTGAGGTAGGGGTGGAGACACTATGAAATGAAACTTTTCTACTTTTTTAGCTAAAGCGACACCAGTAAACTGGGAGTATTTCTTACTTTAGTGGTCTCAGGTGTCACAGATTAGAAAACATCTGGTGCATGTGTGTGGCAGGTACAAAGCTGCCCTCGGCTCTGCCCACTCTGTTGGGGAACATGCCAGGTGAGTCTCTGTGTGTGGGGGAGAACGAGGGCGGAAGTCCTCCTGTGTCTCAGGAAAGCGGTCGAGGAGATGAGCTGGGACTTTGTTCCATCGAGGATCAGGCCATGATGCAGGACTGCTACAGCAAAATCGTGGACACTCTCTCCGCAGCTAACCCCACCATGGTCCAGCAGGTACAGCACTGACCCTTAACCCCAACCATGAATCCTAAACCCCGTCCCTCAAACAGGAGGATATGGTTTATTCACAAATTATTTATATATATATATATATAAATTTATTATTATTATTATTATATATATATATATATATTTTTTTTTTTTGCAGTCTGGGCGGGGCTAATCCTGAGTACACATTGTGTAACATGCAGATCTGTTAATCTTCACATATTTAGTGCATGTGGGTTTTTCGTACGTGTGTGTAGGTGCAGATGTTGGTTGGGGAGCTGCGCAGGGTGACGGTGCTGTGGGACGAGTTGTGGTTGGGTGTCCTGCAGCAGCAGCACATGCACGTACTACGTAGGATCCAGCAGCTCGAGGATGAGGTCAAGAGAGTCCAAAACAACAACACGCTGCGCAAGTAAGAGGCCCTGCTTAAAATCTTATCCAATAAAATTCTTTTTAAAAATAATTATAGTTGATCCTCTGGGGTGTTGTGGTGGTTTTGGTGATGTTTCAGGGAGGAGAAGGTGGCCATCATGAGGGAGAAACACTCGGCTCTGATGCGACCTGTAGTCTTTGCTCTGGATCACGTGCGCAGCATCACTGCTGCCGCCGCCGAGACGCCACATGAGACGTGGTTCCAGGAGACGTATGGAGAAGCCATTCATAACGCCCTGGAGCGACTGAGGAACCCTCAGAACCCGGCTAGTCCTGCTAACAGCTGGGTTCCATTTAAGCAGGTCAGAACTTACACCTACATTCCTGTACTGAATCCTGATTGGCTGTTGTGTTATGCTGCGATTTTTTTTATTTTTCGTTCTCATTATTTTTCTTTCTTTCATTATTTATTTTCTTTCTGCCGTTTTCTTTGATCTTTGGATCATTATTTATAGTTCTTATCTTTAATGTAATACATGATAAAGAGAACTGGGGTGTGTGTGTGTGTGTGTGTACGCTGCTCGTCTCTGTCCCGTATCAGATCATGTTGAGTCTGCAGCAGCGAGCTCAGAAGCGAGCGAGTTATCTCCTCCGCCTGGAGGAAATCAGTCCTCGTCTGGCCTCCATGACTCAGACGGAGATGGCTCTACCAGGAGAAGTTTCTGCCACCGACGCCGTCACCATCCACAACGTCGGCAGTACCATCACCATCCTGCCCACCAAGACCAAGCCCAAAAAACTCTACTTCCTGGGATCAGACGGGAAAAACTACCCCTACCTCTTCAAAGGTGAGGAGACGTCTCGCACGGTTTGGGGTGGTGGTTTTTGTGCTGGTGGAGGTGTCCACCTTTCCTGTGCAAACACTCTTTTATAAAAGTTTAATAAAGTTATGTAACTGTATTAATAAATATATAAATTGTATCCAGTAATTATATAGCAGTGATGTACAAACTCCAGTGAACCTGTACAGAGTGACTGTAATAAACATCTGGATCTCATCACTAATGTTCTGTGTAGCTTATACACTTTATTATACACTGTGGGTGAGTTCGTGTGGCAGATGTAGCTCTTTGTAATAGTTTCATAATTTATTATTAAATTATATTTGTCATCTCTGCCAACTTCCTTCTCTCTTCCTCTCCTGCTCCCACCCCCTCCTCTCTCTCTCTCTCTCTCTCTCTCCCTCCCTCTCTCTGTCAGGTTTGGAGGATTTACATTTGGATGAGAGGATAATGCAGTTCTTGTCCATAGTTAACACTATGTTCACTAAAGTAAACCAGCAGGAGAGTCCACGCTTCCACGCCCGTCACTACTCTGTCACGCCCCTGGGCACTCGCTCTGGTCTCATTCAGTGGGTGGATGGAGCTACGCCTCTGTTCGGCCTCTACAAACGCTGGCAGCAGCGCGAGGCTGTGCTTCAGGCTCAGAAGGTTGGTTCCTGTCACGCCTGCAGCATCTGCTGTTCAAATGCTAAACAGTTACTTTGTACAAACACATCATTACTGTTTCGTAATTTTTTTTAAGAAGGTTGTTGTTGAAAGTACTTGACACTTATTTTTGGTACTTCAGGCTCAGGACGCGTTCCAGCAGCCCCAGAACCTGCCCATGGTTCCACGCCCCAGCGAGCTGTACTACAGTAAGATCGGGCCAGCTTTGAAAGCGGTGGGACTCAGCCTGGAGGTGTCGCGCCGTGATTGGCCACTCAGCGTCATGAGAGATGTGCTGCGTGAACTGATGGAGGCCACACCCCCTAACCTGCTGGCCAAAGAGTTGTGGTGTTCGTGTACCACGCCCACAGAGTGGTGGAGGGTCACACAGGTGAGTCTTCATTCATCTGTGCTTTCAGAACCATGACCCAGAGAAAAACCTTCACTCATCCATTCACTCTCTCGCTGTCTCTTTTTCATCCCCCCTCTTACTGTCTATTCTTCTTCTCTCTCTCCTTCCTCTGCCCCTGGGGTTTGTACCCCTCAGTCTTACGCTAGGTCCACTGCTGTGATGTCAATGGTGGGTTACATCATTGGGTTGGGAGACCGTCACCTTGACAACGTTCTGATCGACATGACGACCGGTGAGGTGGTGCACATCGACTACAATGTCTGCTTCGAGAAAGGTCAGTCACTCACCTGTACAGGTAACACTCTGACTCCTGCTGCTGTTTTCCCCCCAAACATGTAATAGATGCTGTGTGTGTCTGTGTGTGTGTGACAACAGGTAAAAGTCTTAGGGTTCCAGAGAAGGTTCCTTTCCGTATGACGCACAACATCGAGACAGCGTTAGGTGTGACGGGAGTGGAGGGAATCTTCAGACTCTCCTGTGAGCAGGTCAGAGGTTACAAGTGTTCTCTGAGATGCGTTTTGTCCTGTCCCCGCTCTCGTCCATACTGAGTCTCACTTCCTCTTCCTGTACGGCAGGTGATTCAGATGATGCGTCGGGGCAGAGAGACACTCCTGACACTACTGGAGGCATTTGTCTATGACCCGTTGGTGGACTGGACGGCGGGTGGGGAGGTGGGCTTTGCCGGGGCCGTATACGGAGGAGGAGGACAGCAGGCCGAGAACAAGCAAAGCAAGAGGGAGATGGAGCGCGACATCACGCGCAGCCTCTTTTCTTCACGCGTCGCCGAGATTAAGGTCCGGAAGCTCTGCAAAAGAACATGGCGTTTCCATGGCAACACCACATACTTTGATTTTAATCGTTTGTTTATTTATTTATTTTGTGCAGGTGAACTGGTTTAAGAACCGCGACGAGATGCAGGCGGTACTGCCGCAGGTGGAGCTGGCCGTGGAGGAGTACCTGAGTCTGCAGGAGCGGCTGGCGCAGGTGGACAAGGCTCAGGGGAAGCTGCTGGAGGAGATGGAGTTCCTGGAGGGAGCAGAAAGTAGAGTGGATCACCCCATCCACACGCTGGAGCACAGGTCAGCATCAACACTAAACACCGCCATCCGTGCAGCCAGGCGAAACTGGACTCTGATTGGTCGGAATCACGTTTACTCTATTGCTGCAGGTTTATTGTGTAATAGGAAGAAAACTTTGATTAATGAACTTGATGAAGCCCCGCCTACTCAAGCAGGTGTGTAAGTACAGCGTTGACCCTCATATTTGCGTCCTCACTGCTGTTAGGTATTCGGAGCACACGCAGCTGCAGTCGCGCCAGAGGACTGTTCAGGACGCCATCCAGAGCAAGCTGTCGGATCTGGAGCAGTGGATCTCTCAGTACCAGGCTGCGTTTGGGAGTCTGGAGGCCACGCAGCTCGCCAGTCTGCTGCAGGAGATCAGCAGCCCCATAGACCTCGGTACTCACCACGGCGTTTTGGAGGATTTAACGCCTGTTTTTCACTTGTGGACCTTTCTAACTCTGAGAGACCATTATTTATTTATTTATGTTGCAGGTCCTCCCAGCTATGTCCCCGCTACCGCGTTTCTACAGAACGCAGGTCAGGCTCATCTCATCAGCCAATGCGAGGCTCTGGAGGCGGAGGTCAGCGCTCTACTGCAGCAGCGCCGCTCCATACTGCGCGCCTGCCTCGAGCACCTGCACAGCTACGCCACTGTGGCCCTGCTGTACCCACGCGCCGTCCTGCACCGCCACAGGGTTTACACCTGGAAGCAGTGGATGGAGGAGCTGGTGTGTGACATGACTGTGGAGCACTGCCAGGCCATCTATCACCAGTGAGGCTCGAGTTTACAGATCACGACTCACCCATGTGTACATGTTTATCTCTGTTTAATGATCACGCTGCAGAGTCAATAATTATCATGGTGCAGTGATTTTTTTTTTTTTTTTTTTTTTTTATTATTAATTATGAAAGGATCAGATTATAATTAGAGTTGGGATTGAACAGGCTGGTTTACCAACTCTGCAAGTGGAGCAGGACCGCTGTATTTACAAAAAAAAAAAAAACCTATCACACCTGGGACGATTCCGGAGGAAACCCATTCAAGCGTGGGGAGAACATGCAAACTCGAGCCCGGGATTCGAACCCATGGCTTCTTACTGTATGGTGCTAACTGCTGTGCCGCCCAGTTTTTATTTTTTATTTATAATTAAAAATAAGTTGGTCATTTTACAAGTTTAAAGGGAATTTTAATGAGACATTTAAATAAATGGTTCTTTAGAAAGTGATTTTCAGAGGAGTATTAATGACAGCAGACATTAATTCTTTATTTTAATTGTAATTTTCAAAAAAACTGTTTAAAAAATTCTTTAACAATCTTTGATTCCTGTTTTATAGAGAGTTTAAACTCTCACTGTTCGTGTTTGAAAGTCTATTAAGTGTCACTTAATGACCTCTGACCTCGTCCTGTCGCTCTGTCCAGCTATGAGATGCAGTTTGCCCCGCAGCCACCGGCCGCCACGTGTCAGTTCCTGTCTAGTGTGGAGATGGCGCTGCAGCATCACGCGTCAGAGACGAACACGCGGCTCCTGCGTCTGGTGGAGAGGCTGAAGGCGGAGGGAGCGAGCGTGCCCGTGTGCGAGGAGCAGCTACAGGAGATCGAACGCTGCATCAAAGTCTTCCTGCATGAAGACACCGAGCTCGCCTCCTTCAGCCTGGCTGGGATCATCATCTCCGCCCTCTGCACTCTGACCAGGTCTCGCTCGCTCTCGCGCTCTCTCTCTCTCTCTCTCTCTCTCTCTCTCTTTCTCTCTCTCTCTCTCTCTCGTATTTATACCTCAGGATTCTTATAAAACAGTTTGTTTTGTAATCCGCATTCTAAAACATGATCAGGAGCACAACATGACACCTGTTTTGCTGTAAAATCAGTAAGGTTTTTTTATAGTGTAGAATTAGCAAGTTGTTAATTAGCTTGTTTATGGAAATGACACGAGGATGTAAAGTGTTTTATCACCAGTTTGCTTTGATCGATAAAAATTGTGTAAGATGAGGTGAATGTCACTGAATATTAGGTACTACACAGCAAAAAAATTCATACTAAAATGGGATTTATGGTTTTATTGTTTACTTTTTAAAATCATGACTGACCCATGCATGAGCTCCAAGCGCAGGTGCAGATAATTAAACCCAAACTTAAAGCTTGCATGTATAGTTTGTTTCTATTAAATCATTGTTTCATGCACCTTAAATTTTTCATGTCGAGTTAAAAAAAACAGCAAAACTTCTCGCACAGGGTGGCACCAATGTAGTACATTGAATCCGTGGTGCTGTATCCTTTCTATTATATGCAAGAGCGAATTATTTGATGTATGTAAACAGAAATGCATACATGAATGGTATTTATGCCTAGTTTTTTTTTTTTTTTTTAATTTAGAAGTGCAGTAGTTTAATATCTGTATACTGTTATTGCCGTTATCTTCCCTTATATGAACTGGGGAGTGAGTTAAACGGCAGTCTTTTCAAACTGTCTAATGCAAACTATGAAACAGATTTTCTTTTTTCTGTGGCCCTGAGCTCTTAACTTCATTTAATTCTCTCTGCTTATGTCGATGTCCTCGATCTTAATCTATACAGATTTTAGCAGCATGAAAGGAGAAAAAATAAAGTTTACAGCTCAGGGCTGCAGTGCTTCAGCAATCTGCTGCAGGGCGGAGCCTATCTATATTATGATACCTATGAGGACCAACATTGATGCGTACCAGCTGTGCAATAATATGGCAGTTAAGCGATGGTAATGATGCAATATCAAGAATTATTTATCTTTCCACCAATCAGAAATGAGAAAATCTCTTAAGTGAATTATTTAGTATTGTTAATAAAAGTGGGTCCTGTCACCCTCCTGGGATCTGAATCTTTCTCTCCAGAACTGGTTATGGTACAGTGAACGTTCTAACGTTACCGTTAGCATATTTATTTACAGTCGGTGCATATTTATCTGTATGATGGCGTTTAAGTGTAGTTAGCGTTGTTGTTGTTGTTGTTGTTCTGAAAGTTTTCATGGTGAATGTTTTTCTCCATATTAGAAGAGATTTGATGTGTTTATTTGCTGGGTTTGTTGTAGGCGTAACTTGGTGATGGAGGGAGCTGCAGCTAGTGCAGGAGAGCAGCTGGTGGAACTGACGTCCCGGGACGGCGCCTGGTTCCTGGAGGAGCTCTGCAGCATGAGCGGAAACATCACGTGTCTGGTGCAACTTCTGAAAGAGTGTCAGCTCCAGTCCCACGACCTGGACGTCCTCGGTCTTGAAGACACGTCCCAGGCCGTCTACCTGGCCAACGGAGTCTACACCTGCCTACAGGTCACTTTCCGTTCTAATTGACTTTGTGATCCTGTCCTTTTAATCAGCACCTTCGGAAACAATCAGAATCCAGAACTGATCCACGTCATGGTTTTTACAGGAGCTGAACACCAACTTCCGTCAGATCATCTTCCCTGAGGCTCTGCGCTGCATGCTGAAGGGAGAGAGCACGCTGGAGAGCATGCTGTCTGAGCTCGACTCTCTGATCGAGCAGTGCGCAGACGGCGTGTCCCTGCAGGGCCTGGGGGAGGCGCTGCAGAACCATCTGCGCAACACCGCCATGGGGCTGGACGAGGATACCGATGCACACTACCTCGAGGTCACCCGGTGAGGGCGCTCTTTAAAATGTGATTTAAATGCGCTCAAATCAGCGGAATATGAAGGAAATAATCACATGACCTGGGCGGGGTCAGAGTGAGGCAGCTGGTAGAAAACAAAAGGATGTAAATTAAGCAAAATCAATAACTGAAGAGACCAAAGTTGTTTCCATGTGCATTTGAGAGAAATTTTTCATCCCCTTTAAAGAAAGTTTTAAGCTCCGCCCACTTCACATGATGTAAAAAGGGGTTTCCTTTATAATTTCTTTCTCCGCTCTGGTTGGCTTTCAAACCAGTGACGAATCTCCATTTAGAATATTAATTAAAAATAGGAAGTGAGAACTGGTGTTAACACGTTCTCCTGGACCTGTGCAGGGTTCTGCGTGTCCAGTACTCGGAGCTGATCCAGCCTCGGAACCTGGAGGGCTCTGTGCAGGACACACCTAAAATGAGCGCAGGACAGATGCTGCTGGTCGCCTTCGATGGGATGTTCGCGCAGCTGGAGAGTGCTTTTGGGCTGCTGATAGATAAGGTTACACACACACACACACACACACACACACAGGTTCCTCTGATGTGACTGTGTTTGTTTTGAGAGGAGTGTCGCACCTCACTCTCTTCACTTTCTTCTCCTCTTCCAGTTGAACTCGATGGACGTTCCTGCTGCCTGGCGGAAGGTGGATGTGATCTGGGAGGCTCGGGCCACGCAGGTGCACTTTTTCGACAGCGTGCAGACACGGCAGGTCCTGGAGGAAATCTTCTTCCTCAAGAGGCTTCAGACGATCCGGGATTTCTTCCGGCTGTGTGCCTCGTTCGCTCAGACGCTGTCCGGTACGACGTGAATAAACAGTGATGTTTTGCTTTGTCACGCCCTGGTTGGAAGTTTGGGCGTTTAAATCCAGAATTGATAGCATCTTTGTGTGTTTTTTTTATTTTTTCTGTTCCCTCCTCTTCAGGCACCTGCCCTTCTGCCCCTGACGAACCCTCCCCATCTAACGGCCCTGTCTCATTAGTGAAGCCTCTGTACCGTGGCTCCACAGTGGTCACCGAGGACCAGATGACGCGGCCCATCAAAGCGTTCACAGCGGATTTTGTGAGGCAGATGTTGATGGGTCTCCCCACTCAGGCTCTGGGGCTGGCTCTCTGCAGTGCCCTCAGTGCCCTGGGAACGGACCTCATCGCTCAGGTCGAGGCGAAAGACTTCGGGGCCGAAGGGAAGGTGTCTCTGGATGACTTGTGTAAGAAGGCGGTGGAGCTGGGCGTCCAGGCGGGACGTATCTCCCAGCTGCTGCTGAACAGGGCCACGGTGCTGGCCAGCTCGTATGACACGGCGTGGAAGAAGCTGGATCTGGTGCGGCGTCTGGAGCTCAGCATCGATGCCTGTAAGGTCAGCCTGCAGAGGGCGCAGCTGCACATCGCCATGTTTCAGGTAACATTCCAGGAAGGTCATTGATCTAAAAATTCTTGCAACATAAAATGTAGGAAATAACCCCCCCCTCAGAACATTACGTGTAAGGGGGGAGGGGCTAAAGGCTGAAGGTGGAGTTGTAACTGTTAAATTTGCATATGGTTGAGTATGAACAGAGCGAGCGTTGGTTAGCTGACTGACTCTAACATCGGCGTTACAGTGGCAGCACGAAGACGTCCTCGGGACGCGCTCTCAGCCCATGACTGTAAGCCCACCACCTCGCTCCATCATCCTCAGCAACATGAAGAAGAAGCTGTACAAGCTCAGCCAGGACGACGCAGCCATCGCCGGTGTCCAGGTCAGCACCAGTTTCCTCGTCCTGTTCCTCATTTGAGCGTTTCCATGTTACGCATCTGTTAACTGAAGTCCTGTGGGTGGGGGGTTTGTTTGTTTTTGTTACTTCTGTAGGAGAAACTGGCGTCCCTTGAGGCCAGCATCGAGCAGAGGTTAAAGTGGGCAGGCGGGGCCAATCCGGCTCTGGCTCCCGTGCTGCAGGACTTTGAGAGCACCATAACCGAGCGGCGCGCCCTGGTGGTGAAGGAGAGTCAGCGCACCACTCAGGTCACCTTCCTGTGTAGCACCGTGCTCAACTTCGAGGGCCTTCGTACACGCTCTGCCGAGGCTCTGAGCATGGACGCCGCTCTGTTCGACCTGGTGAAGCGCTGCCAGGCCACGTGTTCGTACGCCGCGCAGTTCAGCACCTCCGTCTCTCCCCTGGAGCTGCAGCTACTCCACAGACTGGTGCGTTTCTCTCCACCTGAGCGTTACTCATTATTAATTTAACTTGTAGTGTTATTTATGAATTTTTTTTTTTCCCTAGGATTTATTGTCTAGTTTTACTTTGGTTTTTATTTAATTTTAGTGTTTCAGTTATTTGTTTTTTACTTCAACCAGGAGGTTATGTTGTCACCTGTGTTAGTTTATGTGCAGGAAACATTTTTAATGTTTAGAGTAGGGTGTGGTACTGGTACAAATAACAAACCATTACATTTTGGTGGTGATCTGTGCATGGGGTCATGTTTTTAAAAAAAAAAAGTTAAAATTCCTATTGTTTGGTATAGTACAATATATTTGTCAGATGCCCACTAGAGGGAGACATTTCATTATATCTGTTAAGTTATAATCCATTTGTACCTGGTGCAGGTGTATTACACCCTGATGCATCTCTAGTTATTGCTCTGTGTGCATGTTCACAGAGTCCTGTGATGGAGCTGTCTATCGGCGCCCCTGAGTGGCTGGCGTGTGCTCAGAAGCATCTGTCTCAGGAGCTGGCAAGTCAGAGGGCGGCGCAGGAGGAACGCGAGCAGCAGCTGGACTCGGTCACGGAAACCCTGCAGCTGTTGGTGGACACCATTAAAGGCATCCTGTCCAATCACAACCGCCTGCTGGCTGACGTCAAGCACCTGCTGCGTGCCATGGCCAAGGTGTGTGTGTGTGTGTGTGTGTGTGTGATCAAATGTTTTACACCGGAGTCTCTGTCTAAATTCCTCTCTCTCTCTCTCTCTCTCTCTCTCTCTCTCTCTCTCTGTGTGTGTGTGTGTGTTCAGGATGAGGAAAGTGCTCTTGCAGATGGAGAGGAAGTGATGTATGAGGGCAGTGTGCGTCAGTTCCTGTGCGAGTACAAGGCGTGGCAGGATAATGTACAGATTGTGCTGTTCACGGTGGTGCAGGCGACGGGGCAGCCGCGCAGTGTAGAGCAGGTGGAGCTGCTACAGGAGATTCCCTCCACCCTCAAAGAGCTCAAAGGACAGAGTCAGAGGTCACACACACACACGTGTATTCACTGCACACACTCTGTGTATATACATCATGTTCTCCATGGAGGGTGGAGCTGTTGGCTCTCAGAAATTACATTAGGCCACGCCTCCATTTTTATATTTCAATAAATCAATTCTGTTCTGTTTCATGGAACATTATCACTTCATTTTCTTTATTTCTCTCTCTCTCTGATCTTGTGATGACAAAAAAGTGTGATTATGTTAAAACGTTATATTTTCATCCTCTGAAAGTGTGTGTGTGTGTGTGTGCGCAGTGTGTATAATGGGCTGGTTGGGTTTGCGTCTCCTCTCGTCACTGATCGAGGGAGTGACTGTGCGAGCCCCACATCGACCGTACAGACGAGTTTCGCCGCCGGTAAGAGACCAGATTCCCTCTCTGATCTTTTAAAGGAAATCCACCATGTCGCCTCCTCATACAGGTTTATCTGCTTTGATGAAACTCAGTTTGTGTGTGTGTGTGTGTGTGTGTGTGTGTGTGTGTGTGTGTGTGTGTGTGTGTGTGTACAGCGGTGCGCTGCAGTGGTGTAAAGACGCAGCCTGACAGCATGTCTCAAAACGCACGCAAAGCCCTTCCTCGGAACCTGGGGACCCCGGCAGACACCCCGCCCAGTACATCCCTGCTCATCACCAACAAAAGCCTCGCCCCGAGCCCCAAACGCACCGTCAGAGACCCCAAAACCGGGAGAGGTGTGTGGCCTTGCCATTTTATCCTCACATTACCATTTCATTTATGATCAGGTCTTTAGAGGTTTGTGTTGTATTTGTGCTCAGACACTCAGAGAAACGATAAGCAGGTTTAGATTTCACTTTTAAATCCGTCACCAACCGGGAATTAAACCAGAAATAATCACTTTTTATTCTGAAGTAATTCCCTTCGAGTCATTTTTATTTTGATTTAATTCTGCATGTGATCTGATTATACGCATTAATTGTATATTTTCAGCTGTGAACTTGAGTCACATTGCCGCTGTATTTTATGTTTTAGCCGCTGTATTTTATGTTTTACCCGCCGTGACATGGGGAACGCATGCTGTACGGTCGCCTGGTCATGTGACTACCCGCTTTCCACGTGAACCCCTGCTTTCTGTTTCACTGATGTCAGTTTAAAGGATGTGACTTTAATGAAACAAGTTCATGTATAAATTTTCTTTCAGCTGTACAAGAGAGAAACTCGTACGCCGTGAGCGTCTGGAAGAGGGTGAAGGCGAAGCTGGAAGGGCGGGACGTGGATCCTAACCGGAGAATGAGCGTCAACGAGCAGGCAATTATCCTTACACACTTATTTCTTTTATTTTGAGGGGGGAATCCTGTCTCACCTGTGGGTGGGTGTGTCCTCCATCCGCAGGTGGATTACGTCATTAAGGAGGCCACGAACCTGGACAACCTGGCGCAGCTGTATGAAGGCTGGACGGCGTGGGTGTGAACAGGAAATTCCACGTCGCTTCACTTCGGTTCCAGCGAGGGTTAAAAAACCACCAGAATCCACCGGGTCTGGGGCATCGGAGCCACCGAGCTGCATGCGGGCAAAAAAAACGGGGGTTCGGGGAGGGACATCGAGGCCCTCCCGTGCGCCCACACGGGACCTCCCCCCCACCTCCCTCCCGTAGCACAGCAGCAGATCCAGCTAACACCACCGATTCTCGGGTTTGCATCCGTCTCCCCGTAACCGTGCAGGGGGGGGTACTGAGGACAGGGGAGGGGGGTGTGAGGGGGTGATGAAGATGAGGCTTTTCCAGCTTAAGCAACCCCCTCCTCCCCCAAAACCAACCCCTGCTTCATCAGTGATAACGCCACGTCTGTCAGCTAGCGATAACGAAGCTTGTGTTTTAGAGCGGGAGGCTCGTCGAGCGAAACACCTCTGGACTTCATTTGGGAGACGGGGGGCCGCAGCGCACCTCACCGCACTGCACTCCTCCCATCGTCCTCATTGTTTAGCGAGGACGAGGTCAGGGCAGACCGGGTCGGCGTAGGTGCGCGAGGCTTTACAGGGGGACTCCAGATGGCCGTTGGCAGACCTGCGAATTCTTTAAATCTTTAAATGTCTTTCAGTCAGGACTGTTTTCCCCTCTGTTCCTGTCGGAGGTTTAATCCGGGACTTCACACACTTCAACTCCAGTGGAGATGTCGAGATGTTTCATTCTTCTGTTAGCGTTGGGTGTGAAGCCATGACGTGCGTGAGGATGGGGAAACTTTTTCTTTAACCCACGGATAAGATTTAGGAATAAAAATTGATTCAATACCAAATTTAAATCTGATTCCTTTTTCAAAATCTTGTTTTTCAGAAATGCTGCTTTATTCTTTGTTTTGTTTTTCGTTTCTTCTTTAGTGCATCTCTGATCTGTTGTGTATCTGTAGGTACTTTGGTATTTTTCTCCTTCTCTATTATTAACTCGCTGTTTAAATTAGCACCTTGTTTTGACTTGCCTGTGAGTGTCATTAATAAATATTCCCCATTTGGCTTGCGTTTTACTGATCTTGATCTGGTTTTACGTTTTTATTGGGGTGTTTATGTGGCTTCGTGCTGTGGTGATGGTAGAAATGTCTTAATGATTTTATGTTTTCATTTGACAAATAAATCTGGATTTCAACTGATAAGTTACTTGGTCATTGATTTATGGTAAATTCTTCAGATTTGGGTAAACAGGAAGTAGGATGTGGTTTGTGTATGTACTTCCTGTTGTCATTCTGGATTTTATAATTTAATTATATAAAACCTGATCTTTAAACTCCTTGGTGAGGTGAGTTCCAGTTCCGATCTCTCTTACATCAGAGTTAAATCTGGTGCGAACGGCGCGTCTTCCGTATCCTTTAAATCTTCGATAGAAGTTTCGGGGCAGATTAAGTTCAGTGAAATGTGAATTCAATGACGGTGATGAATCAAACCAACATTTCTAGATTAGAATTTTCTCTGCACTTGTAGCTAGGACTGTAACAGGAGTTTTTTGTTAGATGAGAGATTGTTCCAGAAGTTCTCACAATTAATTGAGATTTTTTTTTACTTACTAACTAACTACAGCTGTAGGGATAAACATTTAATATACCTTCATGAAGGGGGGACGAATGATGGGCAGTCGGTGCTGCGTGATTATAAAGAAGAGAATTAGTGATGGTACATGGGACATGCTTTATCTCTGAGGAGGTGGGATCTGTGATGTCAGATTATTTTTTTCTGTAATAAAAACAAAACAATCTGAATGAAAACAGTATTTTCTGGTAATGATGCAAGTGCACACTTTCAAATATCAAATTATTCCTTTTAAAGATTCAAAAGCCGTTAAAACCAAAGACATTTTAATATGTAATGTATACATTCCAAATAAATAGAACAAATTCAACCAAAAGCAGAGAGAACATGAGCTGCAGAACCAGAAAACACCCAGAACAGTTTCTAGAACCTTGCAGTGTGGAAGGATGCACTATAGTGACGGGCCATGTGTTCCGTTCTTGCCCTGGGCTGTAATTTCCGAATCTTTGGTGGCACCTGCCTCAAACTTGGTGGGTGGTAATGCGACATGTCGAGTATGAACATGGGGTCACTGTGACCTTGAGCTTTGACCCCACTTTAAAGAAAAAGCTTGTCCAAGCTGTATTTCCTACATTTGTCTCACATATTTAAAAACAAGGTAGTCTGTAAACCAATTTTTTTTTTCATAGGTAACATTTATTTTCGGCCATCAGGAACAACCATTACTGCCATGTTTTATCAGGAGTCATTTCTGTTCGCAGTGCATTCATGCTTCTGCCGTGAAAATCTACTTTCTAAATCCTTTTTTTGTCACCCATTCTAAGCATTGCCTTTTGAAATTGGGGCAACCTTCAAAATATTATTTTGAAGGTAGCCCCACCTCCGTGTACCATATTATGGTACACGAATGAGTATACCATCTTTGGAAGTGGGTAGAGAGGGTGGAGTCCACATCTCTGCTGACTTCAACTGGTCCACAAACATCTCCCACCAGGTGGGGAAGGCACAACAAAGAGATGTACTTCCTCAGAAAGCTCCGACAAGCCCACCTACCCCAACCCCTACTGATAGACAAACTTTCACCGCTCCGCCATCGAGAGCCTCCTGACCTACTGCTGTACAGGGTGGTTCAACAGCTGTACTGCAGAGGACAAGAAGGCCCTGCAGCAGGTGTTGCAGATGACCCCCCCCCATCCGATTTACACTGGCAGACTTCAGAGGAGAACCAGTAGAATTATCAGAGACCCCACACACCCTGGACACCCCTGTTTCTCCCCTCTCACCTCCGGGAAAAAGGTACAGGACACTAAAAACAAAAACTAACATGCAACCCCACCACCACCACCGTCACACATACTGACTGAATAACCATCATTCAGACCATCTTCCTGGACTGCGCAGTATTACTGTTTAATTGTGATACTCATGTTTAGAGCAGGTCTCAAACATCATATAACATTTTAGCACCATGCACCTTATGATTAAAAAGCTCTACCTCTCACCCTGGGTACACGGTGCACCTCTAACATATCATGCACCCATCTTTATACATCTCTAAATGTGTGAATATGTGGATGGATGTATATGTGTTGCATATACAGGATATATGTGTATGTAGGTATTTGCACATATTTAGCTTAGTGTAGTTCCTTAGTTGTCTTGCGCACTTTTTCTTATAATTGCTGCTAAACAGATTTTCATTGTTCATGCAACAGTCAACAGTAAAGATCTCTTTATCTTTATATATACAACACTGGGTACAGCCGGTTCTCTCGCGTCAAGGTCATGGCTCACAATAAAATGTCAAATTCCCTTTAGGATTTACTGTAATTTCACACAGTTTCTTATTGTGACATCATCAAAATTACCTTCAGTGTTTCCAGGCATGACGTCATAAGTAGCTGCTCGTCTCCCTGTTGTTTCTTTAAGTTCTCTATAAAAATCTCGGACATGTCAGAAAACCTGAAAAGGAAACCCGTAAAACCATCATCACAAACTCAATTGTTGAACTAGACTTCTCACAGGACTCCCTACAGTGACTTGATCTGTTGAATCAGCACAAAGTTCACTACTTTCATTGACAGTTTTCATCAAGCAGACAGGCCAAAATGGATGATTTCACAAAGGGGCTTTCTAAAGCTAAGCAAGGCATGGTGGAAGCTGCAAAGAAAACCAGGGAAAGCTTGGCGGTGGCAGCGGAGAAGACCAAGGGAGGCATAGCCATGATAACCGAGAGGATGAGGAATGCTGTTCTGGCCGGAGCAGCAAACATCGCCGCTGCCACCGGCCTCACGAAAAAAGATGAGATTTCCTACAACGTAAACACAGAGGAGCTTGGTCAGGAGGTGACTGAGGGGAAGGTGACGGTGGATCCACAGGGAGGAGCACAGGATAAGAACCAGTAGAAGGGAGCATGGAGCAAGCATTCCATCCTGAACGTTAACCAGCAGCACGTTTCTACTAACAAGGACAAACCCAGCGAACAGTGATTCCTGTTAAACATGTTCTTTCTATCAGATCTCTGTATAAATATATAAATATAAATATATCTTATTATGAAGTAGCGAATGTTCTGTGGTGTGGTTTCTTTGTTGACTGCAGGGTGAAGCCTCGTTTCCTCGATTACCTCCCAGCGAAACAGCCTCTCGCCCTTTGTAGCTCTTGGTGCCTGTGCGTGTTTCTAATCTGAATCTCCTTAAATACAGAAAAGCAGCACATTTCTCAAATCTATTAGAAGATAACAAAAATAATTCATCATACGTTTTATTAGGCCTGCGAACCGGATCGTTGAGGCTCTCCACAGGTTATATATCAAAACATGCGGTGCCTCGTGTGGAATGACTTTTGGTAGTGATTTGAGTTATAATTTTGAATAGAATTGCGTTTTTTTTAATATTTTTTCCCTCCAAAGAGCGGTGAAAATGTGCTAGTACAGTCTGCAATTGTGGTTAAAAAACAGTAAGCAGACAAAAGCCTATAGTTCTTCCCATTTCCCTCCTTAGTTTCACTCCTGAACACAGGTACAGCCTTGCTGTGTTTGAGGCTGTCTGCAGCTTGGTGTGCGATACAGACAATAAATGTTCAAGGCTGTTTGTTTCAGTCTGTGATTCTAATTACATGCAGTTGCTGTGTATGAAATCACAGACACACACACCAAACAAAATACACCGCTGCCTTACAGACACATACACAGCCGGTGGACACACACCAAAGTGCAGTACACTCCTAAAATAAGGAACTTTTATCACCTTAAACTGAATTGTTGAACTAAAGCTGTAACCGGACTCCCCCAGCGATTTGATCTGTCCAATCAGCACAGCGCAAAACTGGACATTGATATTACAAAGGAAACCATATGTACACTGGAATTCCAGGAAGGCACAATACTATGTGTGTTCATAGGAATGACTTACAAACAAGCATTAAAAACTAGTTCAGGGGAAGACAGGGACAGAGGCAGAAGGAAGTCCAAATCTCCTGCTTATTGTCTTACAACGGCCAAAATCGGCCCCTCGTGTGTGGTGGTGTGTGTAAGAGTGTAGAAGAGGTGAGTTTATGTATATACGGCGGAGTAAGTGTATTCATGTGTAGATGTGTGTGTGTGTGTGTCAAGGTTATGGTTTGATGGTATCACATGTGAAATAGAGGTTCTTTTGTTCTTTGTTTTTTGCTACTTGGGAATTCAGTAAAACGGTGCAGTTTTGATTTTTTGAAACAACACATCTTTACTTTCATTAGTGATGAAACTTTGTGCCCTTGGTTAATATATGGCAAATATATGTAATAATGGCGTAGTCAGGCTCGCACTCACTCATCCGTTTAGCGAATCACTTAATCCTTTAGGGTCGCAGGGAGGCGGGTGGCTATCTTACACAGGGCACATTCAAGCTCCACACACAAATGCCCAAGCCTGGTACCTGGAACCCAGTACCTTCTTGCTTAAACCATGACACGTTACACACATGTGCTTGTGTGTAATTACCAGTACAACCCTGCCTATTGTCTCATATGTGGATAAGAGCAAAAAACCCCAACAACAAACAATCCTGTTTGAAAACCTGCTTTCAGGTCCAGAATGCTTTGTGTTTGTATTGTCAGTCATGTTCCTGTCTCGCCCTCAAAACTCTTTCACAGCCTCATAATTAGTAGAATTTCATTTGTTGTAACTTGGCTTTAAGCAGGTAGATTTCTCGATGGACTTGAAACTCATGTTCTAATAACAGTCCTTGCTGATGGCTAGTCTTCAGTCCATAGAAAACCAGGTTCTGGTGCCAGAGCTAAGTGTACATGGCAGAAAATAAGGTGGGCTCAATGGTTTGAATATATTTTTTAACATTTAACTATTTGAGATTTGATTATATATCACCTTAAAAAACTGCCCTCTGCAATATGGCGGTGTTGTGTCCGAGTCCGGTGTATCACCTACTTCCGACCTCTTTGTGACGTAAAGTCCTGCCTGCGGTTTCAAATGAAAGCATCGCGTCTTTAACGGTCGTTCACCAGAGAACAGCAGCAGCAGCAGCGCGAGCTTCACTTCCGACTCGGAGAAGCTCGCAGTAGAACAGAACCGAACCGGAATCATGGCGGAGGGCGATAATAAAAGTGCTAATTTATTGGTGAGTTTTTAATTCCGGGTGGTTTTATTTGTTCCTTCGTTTTAACGGACAAACTGCGGATCTTTGAGAAAGTGACAGCGTACAGTGTTTACCCTGAAGCGAGCTAGCATCGGCTACAACGTTAGCTTCTTTTAGTCGTGTTATTCGATTACTGGATAACTGACCTGGTTTTACATTCACTTAGTGGCCTGTCTGAATTTCTTTGCTGCTCATAATTTGCGATTTAAACACGAATTTAGCTAAGAAGCTAACCCTGTCAGGGAGGTCAAGTTCAGGCCTAGTATCAGGATAACGTTCTGACTGACGTCACATTTCAAACTATAGCAATGATTAACTTTTGTTTATCTTTTAGAACCATATCAAGTTGCGAACAGTCAGATAAATGAATTATAAAGCTAACCCACTCGATGTTGCACTGTCACCTACCTAATGACAGGTTCCGCTCTTTTTTTTTTTAATCGACTCAATCAGCTCGGCTCATTATTACGAGTCGACTCTTTCGGCTCTCAGACTCTTGCTGTTGTGTGTTGCCGTTGTATCAAGTTCACACTGGGTTGTTATAAACATAAATTCAAAACAAGTGGTTCTCGTGTTATATTGATTTTCAAGAAAGAGCAGAATTTTTAGTGTGTGTGTGTGTGTGTGTGTGTGTGTGTGTGTGTGTGTGTGTGTGTGTGTGGGGGGGGGGGGGGGGGGGGGGGTG
>JAOUQZ010000024.1:24954460-24964514 GCA_028564935.1 Neosilurus hyrtlii | reverse complement strand
ACACACTCACACACACACACACACACACTCACACACACACACACACACACACACACACACACACACACACACACACAAACCCACACATATACTCACACACACTCACACACACTCACACACTGTCACGCTCACACACACACACACACACACACTCACGCTCACACTCTCACACACTCACTCACACACACACATACACTTACACACACTCACACTCTCACACTCACTGTCACGCTCACACTTTCACACACACACACTCACATACACTCACACACTGTCACGCTCACGCACACACACACACACTCATACACTCACACACACTCACACACTCTCACACTCACTCTCACGCTCACACTCTCACACACATACACACACTCACACACACTCACACACTCTCACACTCACTGTCACGCTCACACTCTCACACACACACACTCACACACTCTCACACTCACTGTCACGCTCACACTCTCACACACTCACACACTCTCACACAGCGTCATCTGTAATTACATTAAAACCAGAGAGCCTCTGATTTCTTTATTCTGATTGGTTCAAAAATAAAACCTGCTATTTTAACCAGGCTGAAACAATAATATCATCAATATTAAAATTCCAACGGCCTTTTGGGTGCAGTGGATCTGTAAGCTCTGTCGATGCGTTCACATATAAAATATGCTGTTTGTCATTATTCAGGTCAGGACTGAATCAAATCATACCGTGTTCATCCGAAATTACACGAATGCTACAAGATGGTTTTTAAAAATCCCCCAGAACATTCCTGGGACACTGGGTTGGTGTTGGACTGCTGTACAGCTCGCAGAGGAGGAGAACAGATGGTTCATGGCTGGAAGAATTCAGGGTGCAAACACAGCAATGGGGCTCCAGAGCACAGAAGAGCGTGTGAACGGTGAGCGTCCCCTGGTGTCTGTGTCATTATTAACAGTCTGCATGTCGTTCTGAAATCTCTGAAAAATGATTTTCATATCATAAGAGATCCTGATAAATATTGTTATTGTGAAAATATATATATTAATATATATCATGTATATCATGATGCAGAGTTTCGCTCGTACTGCCCAGCCATACTGGTGGAATGAAAAGTGGAACTGCATTAAAAAAAAGACTTATAATCCCTGTATGCGTTTTAACTGATTAAAGATCATATGTGTTATAAAACTTCCTGGACTGATGTGCTTTACTTTATAGTGCTGTGTTTACTCTCTCCGTGTGCACAGAGACATTTAAAGGCAATAATCTGAAAATCTGACACTTTTAAAAGTGTAAAACCTCAGCATGTGGGGGTTATAACATATAAAAGACATGACATTCATCATTATTACACTGTAATAACACTGTTATATGCTGCACCTCACTGGCCTGTAAGGAAACTTTCATTTTTCTGCATAATAATTTTTTATGAAAGTTAATAGCAGTGTATTAAAGTCATAACACTCCAATGATAAAGTTACGCACTGACTCGAGGAAGAAGCTCAGCTGAGACGACACTGTGACACTTACGTCAGTTTACTTATATCAGTCAACAGACAAGCAGTGTGACGTCAGGAGGAATAAGTGACAGAGATGTTTATGTCCGGTTTCATGGAGATTAATAAACACTACATTACACTGTAGAATGTTTATGACGGCTGATTATAAACTACTTTCACCAGAAAACAAAAGGTTTCATGATGTGAGGTTCTCGGAGTGAACGGGTTCTCCACAGAACCGACTACAGACGAAACACAACGTCTCTTTAATCCCTTAAATCAGTTTAGTGACTGCTGCACTCACACACCTTCCCCTCGGCCCGGCTCCAAAAACCCGGGCTGTGTGATTGGAAGATTTGTCCTCTGGGTTCGGTCCACCCCTGCTGATGCTGCCCAGCGCCCCACTGACACTCTCAGACATGGACAATATTAGTAGTGGACTGTTCCATGTCAGAGATTTACCCATCTGTCTACGATATAAAAAATAATAATCCGTGCCCCTGTCCAACAAAGAACAGAGACAAGAGAAAGAGGAAGTGCTCAGAACCTCGGCTGCACAGACCGCGCTTTCAGGTCTCACATGTCGGCTTGAGTCTCCGCTCAGTACCGTCCCGGGTTCAACCTCGCCCTGGCTCTCATCCTCCAGTCCTGTTTACTCTGCGGTTGAGTAGGTGTTCTGTATGGGTCACACAGTAGCGCTTTGTTCCTCTCAGTCTTCCTGCTGGAGAACAATCATCTCCTGTAACACTCAGACGCCTGATGATGTTTACACTCATTACTATTATTATTCATTATTAAACTCCAGAGTAGGTCCGACAGCAGCGCAGCCACGAATCACATCTTTATATCATTATTAACACATTCATTATGGTACAGGATCATTTCTACAGAAATCTGTGTGTGTGTGTGTGTGTGTGTGTGTGTGTGTGTTTGGGGCATTGATAAGTATATTGATTTGGTCACTGCCTAAAGACGGAGCTCCCCATCAGATCTTTGTGAGTTGTGTTCAACGTTACTCACAATCGTCTTCATGCAACTCAGCAATACATAAACAACCGATCAACATCAACTCAGCAATGATACAGGAGATACAGGACAAGCATCCAGAATGAAGTCAAAACAGTTCTACACAGCAACAACCCTTCACAAGTCCGACACACGACAGACATGGGGCGGACACAGGACAGACACAGCAGAGACATGGGGCGGACACAGCAAGGACAAAGGAGGACACAGGACATGGGGCAGACACAGCAGGGACACAGAGCGAACATAGGACAGACATGGGGCAGACATAGCAGGGACACGGGACAGATACAGGACAGACATGGGGCGGACACAGGCCAAACACAGGATGGACATTGGACGAAGACGGAATGTACCAGACGTATAATTATAACATCTTTCTACAGCAGCTTCAGGAAAATAATCCTCACACCGGTTTCGTTTTATTTCCCCCACAGCTGGCGGTGATAAAAGAACATCACGTCGTGCGTAAATATCACTGATGCACGACCACCATCGCTGTGTGAGTAAACACAGGAGTGGAAACATCTCGCCATGCGTTCCTACACACCGCTACGTCTAAAATTAAACACCGTGGTTTGAAGATGGGAAACACACCTGGGCTGAAACAGTGAACTTGGATCAGAACAGAGACGCAGTATTAAATATAACACGGTACCAACTCTGGAGTGTTCACGGGATTCACCGTCTGCTGTAACACGCTCACTGCGATCTTTACGATCTGCTGCGCCTGCTCGATCGGGGGCCACTAAACACACTCAGAAGGAAAGTGCAATCTGCCCAAATGTGCGCATGAGCTCACAGATCCCTGTGATGGGCTGGTGAATGCTGTGAGTGACAGGGAGGTGAGTGTATACCATCCCTCCCTCCTGTGCTCCGAACCCGCGATCTCCGAGTCGATGATCCACTCGAGAGTCTCTAAAGTTCCACCTTTTATAGATATGAAAATGATTCATTTAATAATATGGAAGTAAATATGGAAGTAAATCATTACGAGTGTTACGAATTCTGTGCATTTGCTGATTCTTCACTAAAAATTGTTTTTAATTCAAATAATAATAATAATAAAAGATGTTTGAATGAGACTCTGAGTTTTGTTTATTAATTATTGTAAAAGAAAAAGACATTTTAATGATTAATAAGTTATATATTAGTAACACAGCACCTCAATCACAATCTCATCGTGGTAGAAGATCTAATAATGATTTAATGTCACAGCGTCTTGGTGTGTTTAATACACGCTACTGAAAGGCCGCATTGAACCCGAGCAGCAGACTGGAAGAAAAAATAGTCTGAAATAAACATTAAATTAAACAAAAAGTCAAAATGAGTAACAGCAAATATATAAAAAAGGGGGGAAGGGGATGCGTCATACTTTGGCATAATGTACATCTACTCAACAAGAACAACAACGACAAAAAAAACCTTTTCCACAAGCGCAGTATTTTTTAAAGAAAATAAAATGGGAGTAAACACACCGGCGCTCCGAGCACTCGAGAATCTGAACGGCTGCTTTGTTCTCGGTTGTGAAAATGAGCTACCATGTGTTGACTGGATTCTGACATTGCAAAGGGATTAGCAGTAAACACACACACACACACACACACACACACACACACACACACAGCCTTCTTAGCATGCGCTAGTGTCAGTGAGGGCATCGCTGGCGTTGGGAGAAAATATTAATATCTCTAAAGAGTCACTTTGAGCTGAAACAGCTGCTCTTATTGGATTGAATTATTTAATCATTAATAAAATACTCAGCAACCCAGAATCATAGATTTACAAGAATGTATAAAATTGCAGTAGGTCGATTATAATTGTATAAAGGTCCATATTTACTACTTTCACTACACATTAAATGACCTTCATCCGTTTAAAAGAAAAATGGATGTGGTGACTCAGTGGAGGGCGGCACGGTGGCGCAGTGCGTAGTACGCCCGACTCACAGCAAGAAGGTCCTGTGTTTGAGTCCCGGGCTCGGGCGTTTCTGTGTTTTCTGTGTTGCCCTGGGGTGGCCTGGCAAGGTGTTTAGGGTGTACGCCGCCTTCGCCCAGAGTCGGCCTTCCTGTGACCCTAATTGAAGCGGCTCAGAAAAGGAAAGAATGAATGAACTTGGAAAAGCAATGGAAATAAGTCCTAAGTTAAATAATAATTATATTATAGGAAATAAGAACTGAAACACCGTACTGTTAGAGGAAACACCGTACTGTCAGAGGAAACACCGTACCGTAAGAGGAAACACCGTACTGTTAGAGGAAACACCGTACTGTCAGAGGAAACACCGTACTGTCAGAGGAAACACCGTACCGTAAGAGGAAACACCGTAATGTTAGAGGAAACACCGTACCGTAAGAGGAAACACCGTAATGTTAGAGGAAACACCGTACTGTTAGAGGAAACACTGTAATGTTAGAGGAAACACCGTACCGTAAGAGGAAACACCGTAATGTTAGAGGAAACACTGTAACGTTAGAGGAAACACCGTAATGTTAGAGGAAACACTGTAACGTTAGAGGAAACACCGTAATGTTAGAGGAAACACTGTAATGTTAGAGGAAACACCGTAATGTTAGAGGAAACACTGTAACGTTAGAGGAAACACCGTAATGTTAGAGGAAACACTGTAATGTTAGAGGAAACACTGTAACATGGAGTAAAAAGAAGCGATATAGGGGTACACCCTGAACTGCTCACTGCCCATCACAGGGCAACACACACACAACCATTCACACTCGAGGCAATTTGGAAAAGTCAGTTAGCCTACTGTGCGTGTCTTTAGATTGTGGGACGAAACCGGGGTACCCAGAGGAAACCCACACAAGCCTGAGGAGAACATGCAAACTCCACACAGAAAACGCCATCACCGAGCCCAGGGATCGAACCCAATACCCTCTTGCAGTGAGGCGGACGTGCTAACCACTAGACCGCCACTCCACCCCCCACAGACACTTTTATTAAAAAGAAAATGAGTTTTGAGGCTCAACACTGGATTTTAACAGATGCACCGTTTTACTGGACTGTAATTGAGTACGTCAGTCAAAAGAGGGGGTGGGGCTTAATACAATAATCATGTTCTTTGTGTATAAAGGCAGCTTTCAGTTTTCTAAACTGATTCAGAAATAAAATCTGCCAGCATTTGATGAGGGAAGGAAACTTTTAAGAAGTTTGTCAGAGAATTTCTGAGCTTTAAGAAAAGCGTGTTTGTTGGCTTTGAGACGAGTTGAAACACTTTAATGAGAATCACACAGCAATTCCAGCTCCAGGACTTCCAGCTGCACGACTCTGTTATTGAAGGGATTGGAAGTGTTTCCTCACTGGACAGGTTTGCGTCTCACACACACTCAGTGTGCAGCACTCGGTGATTTTCCTGCTGCTGTAATGAACCTGATTGAACTTGTCAGTAAATGACCAGCTGTAACGTCCGAGTCCCGGGAGGAAAATCACCAAACTGTCCTGGAACGTGGACAGGAGCCGAGCTCAACATGGCAGGCAGTCCGTCTGCACCGTTTACAAACCAGTCTCATACAAATGCAGCGAGCCAGGACTGCTGCAGGGCCACGAATATACAACGCTGACCAATAAGCATCCATATTTCTGTCTTTGACAGATTCCTGCAGTGATAAAGAACACAAGACGAGTACGAGTCACATGTTACTTACAGTTCTCGCCATGGCTCATGATGTTACGGCTGAAACGCATTTGGAAAAGATCACTTCCTACTCCATCCACATTCATTCATTTGCTGAAAAGCTTCATTCTACTACAGTGGTGAGGAGGCTGAAGCCCATCTCAGCCGACTCGGGTAAAGGCGGGGTACACCCTGAACACACCAGTCCATTGCAGGGTAAACACACACACACACAACCATTCACACTCCCACCTTGGGGCAATTTAAAACAACCTAATGTGCAGGTCTTTGGACTGTAGGAGGAAACTGGAGTACCTGGAGGAAACCCACACAGGCACAGAGAGAACATGCAAACTCCACACAGAAACATCCACATCCACATCCACGGCATGTGGCAGTCGCCCTTTTCCAGAGTGACTTACATTCATCTCTTCATTCGACTGAGCAGCTGAGGGTTAAGAGCCCTGCTCACGTGGTAGCTTGGTGGTACCGGAGCTTCAACCTTCGGATCAGTAAACCAGAGCCTCAACCACTGAGCCACCACTGCCAAGGAACGCCCTCGCCAAGCCCGGGACTTGAACCCAGGACCTTCTTGCTATGAGGAGGACAATCACCACCGTACTGCACTGCACGCAGAGTCGAGCGCTAATGTTTGTGCACCTTAACTTCAACAATCGTGGCGTTTAATGTGAGTTTGGTTTTCTAGCCATTAAACATCTATCACCCCCCCTCTCCCTCTCTTTCTCTTTCTTCCCCCTTTTCTCTCGCTCTTTCTCTCTCTTCCACCCCCCTCTTTCTCTCTCTGTCTCTCTTCCACCCCCCCTCTTTCTCTCTCTGTCTCTCTTCCCCCTTTTCTCTCGCTCTTTCTCTCTCTTCCACCCCCCTCTCCCCCTTTCCCCCTTTTCTCTCTCTTCCACCTTTTCCACCCCCCCTCTCTTTCCCTCCCTCTCCCTCTTTCTTCCACCCCCCCCATCTCTCTCTCTCTTCCACCCGTTCTCTCTCCCTCCCCCCTTCCTCTCTCTCTTCCTCTCTCTCTAAGAGGTGAGTGAACATGAGAAAATAATGACATTTACATTATTTGGCAGACGCTCTTATCCAGAGCGACTTACAATGATAAATTTTTTTAATACATCTGAGCAATTGAGGGTTAAGGGCCTTACTCAAGGGCCCAACAGTGGTGACAGTGGGGATTGAACCGCTGACCTTTTGGATCGGTAACCCATCGCTTTAACCACTAAGCCACCACTGCCTAATAATTTTAAATACTCAGGTTTGTTTTGGGGCTCTGTGATTAAATTAAAGCGATACAGTTTACACATTAAAACTTTTCTGCTCGACTGGTTGTATTAGTTGATGCTCAGCAGGAAATAATCCTGCACTTGTTCGGGGACAGAAAGAACAGAACAGGCGTTTGTTACGTGTCATTGTTGCCACCTTGTGGCGGGATGGAGAATTGCTTATAGTGCGTGACGATTCTGAGTGGACTCCATGTTACGGTGATCACGTGAACCTAGTTTACTCTCGCGAGAGTATTGTGACTCGTGCAGTCAATTTTACTTCACAAAAAACCTTTAATGAACTGTATAATTGAAATAGCCAATTACGTGTATTAGTTTGTAAGCGATGACATTTTCCTTGTTAGCAGAGATTATTAAAACAACGACCTGCGTCTCAAAGCAATATCCTGACTATCACCGCGAGGGCGTGCAAAGGGTTATGGGAAATTGAGTCCGTGTATGTTACAAACTAATACTTTTTCAAAAGGTAAAAATCGAGCCATTGTTTCTTTTCTGTCTTAGATTATGATAAAACGGTGATTCCTTCACGACAATGCAAACCTCACTAGTTTAATTTAAATCTGGTTATTATTTTACTCGAGGAGAGATCATGAAGGAACTACAACTCCCATGAGCTCGAGGAGTCTTCAAGAGCGCGCGCGCCCTCTTCTTTTCTCTCTCCGTCGTTCTAAAAAAGATGGCGTCGGTGCAAAAAACCGAGACGGTTGGGTTTGTTTGAACACATGAAACCGGGCCTGAGGAAGGTAGAATGAGGGAAAATCATAATCAACATTCGATAAATCATCAATACACAACCAGATATGAAATGATAAATAATCGCCGTTAGGTTTCTCCTGAGGTTTGAGGGCCTGAGCTCAGGCCTGTGGTGTTTATGAAGCGGCCGCGGACGGTAAAAAAAAAAACTCCATTTCCCAGCAGCACTTTCAAAGGTGACGTCAGTAACAATAATTTATGTTGCTAATTCTACTGTAGTAATTCTTTTCAACTGATAATTTAAACAAATCCTAATTTTAGTTTTGTGTAATTATTATTTCAGTCTTGAATATTTTTTGTTTGTTTAATCTGAGTATCGTTCACGTGTTTTTGTAAACAATTACCCAAAGACTTTTACTAAACAGAGATTAGAAGTATTAGAAGTTTCGTGTGTGCGGGGAGGGGCAGGGTGGGGTGGAGTGGGGTTTAAAACCATCATGGCCACACAGACCGAAAAGAAGGAAATCCACCTAAGTAGCCGTACAGACGTGTCGTCTCCGTCCCCGGAGTCGTCTCTGTCGTGGTGCCTGGTCCAGCTGAACAAATCCAGCTCCAGAGTCGTTTCACAGACTGGGCCTGACTACAGCCCCCCCAAAGATAAGCATCTCAGGGCGGGTCAGTGGAGGGCTCTGGTGGCCATTCGGACCCACCACATTAAAGGAGGTAGCAGCAGGATCAGGCATTACCAGGCGAAGGGCGGTTTGCCGCCCCTTCTGGCCATTCTGCGCAGGCCGGAGAGCTCGAGGAAGATCCTGGACCTGACCCTCAGCATCCTGGCCAACTGCTGCACTGAGAAGGAGACGAGAGCCGAGGTGAGATCACACGGCATGGAGATCAGTCCGGTCCTACTTTAATGACGCCAAACGTGTACATGTCTGTCGTCTGACCTTTACTGTTGTGAAATCATCGATTAAAAAAGTAATAATAAACTTGATGCTGCAGCGAAATGAGAAATTAATCACCGTTTCTTTATTTCATCCAAAACTTCATACGTTTTTTTTTTTTTTTTTTCCTTTTTTAGGTACGAAAGCTGAATGGGGTTTTTCTTATAGGTGAGTCACTCGTACACGCTCACATTCTTACCCTCCTACCCTTTCACATGCTTTCACTTCTACACGCGCCGTCGGTTCCACACTCTCACGCACTGTCGGTTCCACACTCACATGCCATCACTGCTGGAAATAAAGTGTGTGACTATAAAACTAAAATATAAATGTGCATGAGAGTAGAGTATGTGTGTATATACACACACACACACTCATACGTTTTAATGTTATTTGAAAACTGTTTGTGTTTAAGTCGTGTGTGTGTGTGTGTGTGTGTGTGTGTGTGATGTGCTCAGTGGAGGTCCTGAAGAGACACGCCTCCATGGAAACAGTGGAGAATCGAGCAGCTCGTGCCTTAGCAAATCTCGCCATGGACCCTGAGGGCTCGGCACAAATCCACTCTGCAGGTCCGCATCTGTTTTAATCCTGCCTTCAGTCCTACCTGTCAATCAAATAAACTCTACTCAGTTATTTTTGAGCTTTAAAAAATGAATGATTTCTCACAGGAAGTTAGGTTTCAGCTCTAATAAACTGATTTGCATATGAAATATCCCAAGATCTGATCCTGGATATGAACCAGTCTGGTGAAGAACTCTCCCCTTCCCTCTCTCCCTCTCTCTTACTCTCTCCCCCTTCTCTCTCTCCCTGCTCTCTTTTTCTCTCTCACTCGCTCTCTCTCGCTCTTTCTCTCTCCCCCTTTCCCGCTTTCCCTCTCTCCCTCTCTCTTACTCTCTCCCCCTTCTCTCTCCCTGCTCTTTCTCTCTCTCACTTGCTCTCTCTCGCTCTCTCTCCCCCCCCCCCCCCCCTCCCCCC
>JAOUQZ010000024.1:24933294-24954360 GCA_028564935.1 Neosilurus hyrtlii | reverse complement strand
CTCCTTCTCTCCCCCCCTCTCCCTCCCCTTTCTCCCCCTCCCCCCCCCCCCTCTCCCCCCCTCTCTCCCCTTTCTCCCCTTCCCCCCCCTCCCTCTCCCTCTCTCTCTCTCTCTCCCTCCCATGCAGGTGGTGTTCCTCCTCTCCTCCTCTGTCTGTCCCTGTCCAGCTCTCCATCGTCTCCCCCCTCACCCTCCATCGCACCGCCTTCTCCTTCAGCTGCTTCGTCCTCCATGCTGGAGTGCGCTCAGTCAGCCGCCCGCGCTCTCTTCTACCTCTCCGACACGCCCTCCAACCGTCTGTCTCTGCTCTCTCAGGGTGCCCTACCCGCCCTGGCACTCTTTCTCATCCCTGAGTACCCCCTGGGCCTCAGACGGGCGTGTCTCCGCACTCTCCATGAGCTAACGCGTGGCTGTGGTGCAGAATGTGCCCGTGAGGTGTCTGTATCAGGGTTGCTGTCTCATCTCGGTCCCCTGGTATCAGGAGATGAAGGCGGTGCTCTGGAGGAGTTGGCGCTAAAGACTCTGGCTAATCTGTGCTCTCAGGGCTGCTTGCGCCCTCTGGTGGGCTCGCTGGGCGTCATTCAGAAGTTCATACAGGAGGTGAAAAAGGATCCGTTAAAATCCAGCGTGATGTTCAAGGCTCTGTGTTTGTGCTGCAAAGAGGCGGTGAACCGCGTAAAGGTGAGGGAGAGCGGCGGACTCGAGGTGCTGATTAGCTTCCTGTCAGCGTACCAGACTCATCCATTGACGCGGTTGGCGGTGTTGGCGTGCGTGGATTTCGTATATGACGAGACAGCTCTGGAGCAGCTGCAGGAGCTCGGACTGGTCCCGCTGCTGACCGCGCGCCTCGTCGACTTCACGCGAGGAGACGATGCCAAGATGGACGACGCCAGGCTCTCGGCGAGCTCGCGGTGCCCTGACCTCAGCTCCTGCTTCGACTCGTTTGACTTTCCGCCTCCTGAGGGCAGCAGAAAGGAGGAGGTGGGGAAGGAGCAGGGTTCCTCCAGCTTCCTGAGTCTCAGGTTCCGTTGGTTCCTCTTTTCCTGTGTGGTGTTGTGTTTTCAGTGTGTTTGCAGGATGTATGATTGTAGTCCGTGATCTTCCAGGTCCTGGTTGCTCTCTGAGGGTTTCATCTCATCAGAAGGGGAGCTGATGAAGTCACCCTGCTGTTCAGACGGAGATTCGGGTTCTCCTCAAACTACCTGCTGCCCTTCGTCCTCCTCTTCCTCTTCACCTTCTCCTTCTCTCTCTCATGCTGATGTTTCTCCATCGTCCACTCGGACAAACCCCTGCCATCTGTCCATCCCTTCTTCTCCTTGTCTGCCACTACCCACCTGCGCCTCCACGCCCACCCCTCAACCCAAACCTCCCGTCTCTTCCTGTAAAGTCTCGTCCCCTCCGAGGAAGCGAGCTCGGACGTCGTCTCTGTCCTCCTTCGCCTCTTGTTTAAGCCTCGTCTCCCTGGACGCCCCTCCGGCGACACCGAAGACGCCCGTGTACCAGCACCCGTACCACCCCGAGACGTGGGCGCCGGAGTCTCCCATCCTGATGCTACTCTCCCGCTTCTCCCACGCCACAGACCCGAGCGGCACCCTGGCCACGGCACCCGTGATCTCCGCCCTGCTGTACTACTTGACGGAGCACCGCGAGCCAAGCGGACGCTGCTGTCGCATGCTGGTCAGGATCAGCTGCAACCTGAACTGCCTGCAGCCGCTGGTCCGGATCGGCGCCGTCGCTCTCATCAGACACCGCCTCTGTCTTCAGGACCAGGACGGATCAGCGGAGACGGACCGGCAGTCAGACAGAGTGAAGACTAAAATCAGACAGCTAGGTGTGTAATTACAGACTTTGCATATTTGTGCATGTTTATGTACACGCCCATTTTTTAACGATGTTTTATTCGATTTGAATTTTTTTGTCGCAGGTCGGGGGCTGCTGAACAACCTGCGCATCCAGAGCGAGACAGGATTCGGCTCTGGAGTTCTGACCCACATCGTCCTGTCGGGTTCAGAGAGCGATAAACTCCACTGCGTCCTCGCACTGCCGCTGATCACCAGGTACGCCCAGCCGCGCGCCACAGACATCATCACGACTCTTCACTCACGGGGTGTTTATTTTTACCTGTTTATTTATTCTCCAGTAACCGGGTCCTTCTGAAGAAGCTGCTTCTGGACAGTGGAGGTCTGATCTCAGCTCTCAGACTTCTCGTGTCTCTGAACGGCGCCCAGGACGAAGACGACGGCGCTGATAAATGCAGAACCTTCCTCTCCGCCTGGATCAGTCCTCCTGAACAGGCGTGCACTTCCAGGTATCACTCCCTGTATGCGTGTCTTCTGATTGGCTGTCTGTCTAGACTGTTGGCAGGGTCAAAGGTCGAACAGAGTCCCGGTGCTTTGGAAAGGCCGCAGCAGGATTCGGATTCTACTTCCTGTTTGTGTCCTTATCAAACATCTGCTCACGACTTGAGCTTCCTGTTGGACGACGGCAGTCTGCTTCCAGCCAATCGAGGAGTGCTTTCTGGGGAGGTGGGTGTGGCTGAGTCAGAGTATTTCCGCGCGTTACTCGGAGGCAGGTTTGATGAAGCGCAGCGGTCCAGCAGAGACGCCGTGCGTATCCGAGACGTGAGCCGGGGAATGTTGCTGCCTGTGCTTCATTACCTTCACGGCTGCAGGATGGACGGAGACGGACGCTGCCTTGTTTTATCCTCGTTAGTCTCCGGTGGCCTGACAGGACAAGCGGCGTTTGAGAAGACTCCTCTGGCGGAGGTGATGGAGGGAGCCAGTCGCTTTTTAGTTCCCGGGTTACAGAGTACCGCCGAGGACCTGTGCACGTTCCTGCTGTCCTCGCTGGTATCCGAGGTCGACACCAAACGTCCAGCGAAACCTCAGAAACGCCACCGAGCTCCGAGCACCACGGACGAGGACGGAACTCTGCACTCCGTCCTGCCTCAGGCGTACTGGTTCTCCCAGCGCTACTCCTACTCCCGACTCGGAATGTCCTGCCTGTCCTTCCTGCTACGTCCCCAACTTCCTCCATCCGTCTCCTCCGACTGTCTCCTCCGTCTGGTCCGGCAGGCAGACAGCACCGAGAGCCTGTGCCGGGACCTGCTGAGTCTCGCCACCGCCGCACTGAGCTAACGCTACAAATGGTGGGAATTTCAAAGCTGGAATTTGGAGTGACATTCCGATCGACTTCTTTGTTTCTGGTTCGTGAACACGCATCACTCGCCGTCTGACTTTAGACCGGGTTTTTCCTGTGATTCCGTTCTCAGGCAAACCCCCCCCCCCCCCCCCCCCCCCCCCAATATAAGGATCACGAAAACTCATTTCTAAATAAACAAATCCAGTCCCTCTAAAACCTCTGAATAAACTCCATCCTGCCGCCGTGAAACGTTCGTTCTTAGAAAGTCTCAATTTCTGTTTTTCAGCCAATCAGATTAAAGCCGGTGTTTTTTCTCCACCTATCGACATCTAAAGTTTCTAAATTTTTTTATTTGTTTCTTTATTTTGAGCTTTGGTTAACACTGAAACCTGATTGGCTCCTAATGGTCATGTGATCCAGCCCTGAACCACCGAATTAAATTTCCTGTTTGTGTGAATCGTATGTAAATGGATCTTCTTTGTAAATAAACAGAGTGTGAAAATGTGCGTTGATGAAATCAGGTTCAGATCATGTGTACGTTCTTTCTGCTCGTGCTCGAATTTATATCTCAAAAATACTCGGATCTTACTTTCGTTCTCCAGTAAAAACGGATCAGCATACGAACTGGAAATGATTAACATGCGGACATTAGACCCTGGGAAGCCCCGCCCCTTCTTCTGTCATACGTTATGTCGCGTTCTCACTTTGGGAAAATGATTTGGGTGTGAAGGGGTGGGTCAGTAATAAGGTGAGGAGGAAACCATTTCCATAAAAAGACAATTGTGGAAGTGTCCGTCATTCCTCCCGTAGAATGAATTTAAGAAAATTGAAGTAAAAATTAACAGGTTGAGTGTAAACTCTCAGCTCGGTGCCGAGGTCCCGGTGGGGTTGGGGGTTTTTGGGTTTTTTTGGGGCAGAGTGTTTTCACTGTATTTCCATCCTGCTCTTATTTTGACTTGGTTTTAATCTGTGTGGTGGAAGAATTCGTTCTGTTTAATGTTTATTTTCAGTGTGAATGACCTGAAGGACGGAAGGCATTATGTTTCGGGACCAGTTCCAAGAACAAAAGGAAAAAATTATAGGAATATATTTCTCGTGCATTCAGAAAACGTTTACACACTCGACCCTCGATTCTACGGACCCCGGTTTGATGGATATCGGAAGCTGCGGACAAGGTCTGGAGTAGCCAAATTGGCTCAGCAGGGGGAGGGAGCAAGGGGGGGATGTTAGTTGGCGCGCGTTGGTGCGTCAGTTTGTTTACCGCAGTCAGCGGCACACCCACGCTTTCCTTGCTTCACGTTTTTTGTGCTTTGCATTGGTATTTTCATACACCGCATTTTTCTTTGTTTTTTTTTTATGACCCACTTCTGAATTATTCTCGGACGCTACGGAGCTACAGACAATCGGTAAAACCAGACCGGTGCTCCCCCCTTTTTGTCCGTTAAATCGAGGGTCCGGTGTATGCATAAATGTTTTGCTCTTGTTTATTTATTTATTTTTTGTTTGTTTGTTGTTGTTTTTTATACATTTTGTAAAATGTGCCGTTCCTGCTTTGTTTATATATTTTTGTTCTAAAATAAAAAATAAACAACAGGAAAACACAGGAATAGTTTAATATGTTGGGGGTGAATTGTGATCTGGATCTGTGATATTTAACAGTTTTTCCGTGACCTCAAGTTGGATATTATCTCATAAACCGTTGAGCACTATTAGATCAGAACCCACGAGAGGGAGCGGGATACCTGTTTTATTCTCGATTTTATCTTTATAAACATGTACCAGGTGATCATTTTTTTTGCTTTGCCTTTCATCCTGGGTGTATTTGCATATTTGGCCCCTCCTCCTTCTGGTTACGGCCGCAACATCGACGTGCCTATCAGCAACTCGTGTCATAAAATGAAAGTCATTTTCCCAAAATAACAACAGCTGGTAATGATTTTATTTCAGTAAATTTGAAACACGTGTAATGAAAAGTAAATAAATGTTTATCTGTCACTTATTGCTGGTTAGCTAAAGGCAATTTAGGTTGTGTTTGGTTGGGGGTTTGGGGGGGGGTGATTTCTAAAAATAAGTAAAATACGTTCCGACCATCAAATCCTTAATTTCTGTATTTTGTTATCTTTTTACGGAATCAATCTTGCCTGGACAAAAACGGCGTTAGCGGCACTTCTGGTCTGTTAGTGGAACTAGTGGAAGCTATAATGTCACGTGTCACTCTTAAAGAATTTGATCATGGAATACTTCCGATTAGATCGAGTCACAACCATTTCTGTTTTTTATTTTTCTCTGGTGAGTTCACAGTATATGAGCTGATATCCTAGGAGTAGATTAGCCAATCAGAGTGCAGTATTGCTAATATCTAGTTCCATAGTATAATATATATTGTAAATGTTGTAATGCTGAATCGGAGAGAGACTTTATTTCCTTACTCATGTTGTATATAAATGTACACACAGATGTAACTCGTGTTGTTGAACAGTGTGTGATTACGTCAGGGATAAAGTTTACGTTCTATTTTTCATTCCTCAATTCTGTAAAAATGAATCAGTATACCGTCATGAACAGAATGAAATCAGATGGCGTCGTGAACTCAACACGCAGATGATATCAGAGGCCTGTTTTGTTGTTGTGGGGTTTTGGGGGGATTGTTTTTTTTTGAATTATTGAAAATAAAAATGCCTCTCCACTTTAACTTGATGTTCTTTATTTATTTATTTGTTTATTTGAAGGATGAACTTTTGCTTGCAGGAGTTTTAAGTGCTGAGGTTCCACATGTGGCCTCCAGGTGGTGCTGTAGCTCAGTGGTGGTGGTGAGAGTCCTCGTAGCCAGTTGGCAAAGGGTTGGTGTGCGGGTTGTGGAACATCGAGTGGTTTCCGTCACCCCATGGCCACGGCTGTGTGAGAGAAGGACACACACACACACGATAGATTACATGGCGTCTGATCACATGACTTTCCCTACGCAGTGCGTTTTCATGGCATTAATATTCCTACAAAGCACCGACACTGGAGACTCCTTCCATACACATTACATAAACACACATCCCCTCACCTGTACGTGTCACTGCGCACCAGCTGTTACTATAGCAACCATAACCATCAGCTTTCATTTAATTTATTATAAATAACGCTGTGATGTGCAGCTGCATTTCAGTCCGAGTTCTAGAGAATTAATCAACCTTCTGGCCAATCAGAGTTCAGTAACCTGCTGGTGAACTTTTTAAATAAAGTTTGTGCATCTCACAGCCCACTAAAGAGAAATGACTTAAAATCCACACCCAGATTTCATTCGGATCTTCGAACAGTTTCAGAATTATTTGTATTAATACTCATCTCTTTTTGAAGTGCAGAAGTATAAATTCTTTAATCATTCTAAATATTCTCTAATAAATCCAAATGGAATTAAATTATAATAAATCTAATAAATTTAGAGAACGCGGCGATAGGTGGATGTGAACTGATCTTTCATCCTGCGTTTGTCCTCCAAGCCTCGTTTCCTTTCCACACAGGAAGTGATGCGGGTCGTACCTTGGTGCGGATGCGCAAGTGAGGATATGGAACGAACTCAGGTGGTTCGTGGGGGTGAGCATGTTGCTTCAGGTAAGCATTCACCATGCACACTGCCACACCCGGTAACGCCAGCACGAATGACAGCATTCTCCACGTCTTAACTGTGTATCAAAAACAAATCACGTTACATCGTCATCGTCACATGACTGCAGTCACTGAGATTCTAGCGATGATTCATTACAGCATGTTTTATATTAAACCACCTGGAACCCTGATCAGGATAAACCACGTACTGTAAATAAATAAACAAGTAAATCAATCAATAAATGCTGTAAACGCGGTTGTGTTCCACACAGGCACCGGGAGAACATGGGAACATCTGCGAACAATCTGCGAATGATCACACAAATGTATAGAAAGCCTAAGTCCCGCCCACTTCTCCTATTTCGGAAAAAAAATATAAAGTGTAGTTTCGGGAGCTGTTTATATATACACACATAAAAGCAATTCAAATAAACAACATTATTAACATATAGATATAAATATAATAACGTGATAAAAGAGACGTTTATTATGCAGTGAAAAACGTGCACCTCCTCCCTCATGGCCTCCGTGTGATGCAGCGGTGAGGACGCGGCGAGCAACAGCAGACGCAGCCATCTCACTCTCTCTCTCTCTCTCTCTGTAATACAAACAATAAATGTGTTTCAGTAAATAATCACTGCTGCTTTTACTGAAATTAAGAATAAACACGACTCACATCAGAGCCATGAAAAAAAAAAAGACTTGTTTGTTTCCTGTCCTGGAATTAAACACGTCAAAGTGAAACGCAGGTTAAATATTTCCGCAAATTAGTATTAATGCCTAAAACAGAACACATGGATTTACAATTGGATTAAAAGTCTGTGCTCCTCTAAACATCACAGCCACATGTGGTTCGCCTGAAAGAGGTTGGAAGCTTTTATTCCATCTGAGTCTCTCAGTAAACTGTGGCCTTTCAGTTCGTCTTCACTGGAATCTCTTCCTGCATGATGACAACATCAGAACACGAAGATGCACACGTGGTGTGGAGGCCAGCGCGTTCCTGAAATTCATGACGGGACAGAGCCGGTGCAGGGACGAAGTGTGAAATAACCGTTGCAGCATCTTTTCGAATTGTTGAGGCGCATCTCAGCCACGGCGTTCAGAACACTGACCTCCACTTACGACTTTTAGTTCAGATTTTAACTTTTAGACTATAAACTTTTACCTGTTTGACTGAATGATCATTCTGTTTCAAGGCAACGGTAAACTATAAGCACTCGGAGAGCACAAACCTCTACCGAGCCAAAAAAACAAAACATGTATACAGCGCCTCCTGCTGGGCCCACTGAAATTCAGTCAAATTCCTGAATCCAGAATTTGAGCCAGATCCTCTCCAAAATCGAATGGCTTGTCACCAGGTCCGTAATCCACCCTCCAAACATTTCATCAAAACTCTGATGAAAAGAATTAATTAAAACTTGAAAATTTACATACAGTTGCTAACAGCAACAAAAACAACACCTTCCTGGCGGAAACAACTAAATAAAAACTGTGCTGCATTCCTGAAACATGACGAGTCTATTGTCCCGCCCATCAGACAAAATACTCACATGCAATTGGACGAATCTGGAGGTTGTTGTAAGATTTATAAAGTAGCGTTCCGGCATTAACTTTTCAGGTCCTTTACTGTATTTGTGTGTGTGAACACTGGATTTAAACTGGGATAAAATACCCAAATATGTACAGCCACGCCCAAAAAATACACAGCCCCGCCCCCAAATACACAGCCATGCCCACAAATATACAACCACGCCCCAAATATATAGTCATGCCCCCAAATATTCACAGCCACGCCACCAAACACCCACAGCCACACCCCAAATTTCCCATAGCCACACCTTAATATCTCCACAGCCACACCCCAAAAACTAAAAGCTTTCTTAGAAGAGTGGAGTTTATAAAAATAAGAGGGAAATAAACCTGAAATGAGACGTTTAACAAGGACATACTGTACAGGTGTGAGACACAGGAGAGAACATACTTTTGGCACACTGATACTGAACATTAATCACAGGTTTTCATTTATTTAAAAAAAAAAACCTTATATACACTGTAAAATGTAACGTCTCAAACATAAACACCTGTTAAAAATGAGAATTAAATCAGAAAAGTTCATGTTCTCTAACCGGACGGAAGCTGAATCGCGTGGATTAAACTCACGGCTAATAATTAACAACGTCTAAATATTAACTCTGTATTTCTGTGTATGATAGAAACTCCTCTAGAGAAGCTCATGGAGAGGAGAAGCGTCTTTATTAAAAACATTCCACTGGTAATAAGTCTGATATTTCAGTGACCCGTTTCTGTTCCTGTTCTGTCCTTCAGGACGGTTTTTCAGGATGATCAGGATTGAGCAGATAATCTGGATTAGTTATAAAGTTTGTTTTCGTGTCAGACAAAAAAGACAAACTTATTTTTAACAAACAAAAATAAATAAATAAATGCCCTCACCTGTTTGTCTTGACGATCAGATAATCAGATTACTTCCTCGCCAAGTTGCGGGTTGTTATTGTAGGACCTCTGGGGTATTTTCTGAGTGTTTGTCCTTCAGTCTGTCCTGCTCCTATCAGACTCCTCCCCGGTGCAGTCGCTCTGCCAAGAAATCAGGTTTATATTTGGTCAGTGTGCACACGCCACCGAGCTACACCGAGCGACTGCTGCGGGAGAACCTCAGCTCTGTAACCTGAACTGTTCACTGGACGGGTCTCATTTTTTTTTACTTTCTTTATAAAACATAATTAACCTTAAAGTCAGTGTGATGAGAATGTTTTATATTTCATAAACCTTCCATAAAAAACCTGGAGTTTGCATTAGTTTGAAAAGTCTGCTGTTTCACACGAGCATGCAAGATAACAACAACAATAACAGTATACAGATATTAAACTAACCAACCAGATAAACAAACACACATGGCACATCTTCAGTTACTGTGAGCTTTCATTTACATCCATCAAAGACTGCTATGTTTATAGGAATGAATGGAATAACCTGCAGTTTATATCTATCAAAATTACTTCCATGTTTACTGTTGCACACACTTGAGTCACGCGACACTTTTGCAGCGTAAATTAGTGGAGAACTGAACCGATTCCTCTGATTCACCAAACACACGCTCGCGCTTTTTAACCCCGCCCCTTAACACGTCACTAAAATCTAACTTCCGTATACAGTCCCAGCGAATATTAACGCCTTTATTTTACGCGGTCTGTGATTAATTCCGTGACCTACGCTACGATTGTACACAGAAAATATTTTTTTCTGTATTTTTTCTCGGGTGTTTTTTTCCTCTTTTGCATCGACGCCATCTTGGGAAGAGCTCCGGGGAGAGAAAAGGCCGCGCGCTGTTAAGGTTTCCTGGGAGTTGTATTTCTTACACATGATTTGCTCGTTGAGTAAAGTAATAACGAGATTTAAATAAGTACCGGTGTTTGCAATGTTGTGAAGAAATCACACTTTATCATCGCCTGAGATAGAAAAGAAACAATGGGTGAATGCTTTCGTTTTACATGAGTAGGAATCCCTAAAGGTATGGACTACATTTCCCGGCGTCCTCCCAGATGACCCTCAGAATCCAGGAAGAAGGGCGGAAGTTACAGATGTTTCATGTTATTCGTCTGCAGGGGTGGAACTTCACGCTCGCCCGCGGCGATTAAAAGATGTTTAGGATGAGTGAAAGTCCTCTCGGCGAATCGGTAAAAAAAAAAAAACATGGGCCGATTTTTCATGTGTATCAGTTCGAGCGACGCGCAACTTGTCAAGTTGAATAACGAGCGCTCTTATTCGTCGTCAGTGAGTGACCCTGACATTTGACCAATCACGTTGCTCGTTATTTTGTTCCCTGCAGGACTGGCTTCCTTCCATGTTCCCGTCCCCTATTTACTGAAGTACATTCAATGTGCTAAACGTACATCTCCAAAATATGGGACGTAAACGTGAGTTTTATATAGTTAATAGTTTTAACACCGCTCATACACGCTTGTGTTAAATCTCACTCGCTTCTCAGCACAGCGGTGGGTTCTCAATCTCCTGAAGAGGGAGGAGTCAGCCTGTGGACCCACGTGTGTCATCCGGCCTTCCTTAGTGAGGGAACAGTCAGTATTATTCACCTTTCTGTCATTAAATAGTCCCTCTGTCATCCCTGGTCTGAAGAATCCCATCCTAGTATCTGACTCCTTCTCTCAGTCATTCGTAAAGAACCTGCTGAACAGTCACACATTCGATCTCAAACACACATGATCCTCGGAAATGACTCCGGTGGCATGAACACCTGTAGTCTCAAGCACTAAAGTAAACTTTTAAATGAATCTGAGTATAAATACAGGAGGAGTGTGTCATTCCTCAATCACTTCCTCATGGATCGGACCACTGTAATCAGTAAGGGTCGTGGATCTCGTCTACAGGGCTACCGACACAAGAAGGATCGAGCGCGTGGAGAGAAGCAGCACTGGACGTGGGTGGAGCAGGGTAGTCCTTCCCGGATACACACAGAGGCAGGTTACCAGGCCGGACACCGTCCAGATGTTCTGTACTTTGTGGAGCACGACCACATTCCTGATGAGAAAGTCCAAGCTGTCGAGGTCAAGGCACAGATGTGTGACGTCGCTGTAAAACCCCCCTAAAGCTGCTGTCCTCTGTAATCATTTATCACTGTGGATATATTAATATATTTGTAAACCAGTTCTGTTGGCATTTTGCCGTGGTAATAAATCTAAAGAAAACCTCAAACTATTTTAAATGCATCTGGTCTCGACTATTTTGTTTGGTAAGGCATGCAGGTATGGAGCATTACACTAGGAATGGGAGTCATTATTCTGCATTAAGCAGCATTCCTAAGAATGAGGGTGATGTCATGGTGCCAGATTTCCACGCCTGCCGCACCATGGTGCCTCATGTTCCAACCACCTTCGACGAGATTGACCTACAGGGCGAGTGGTCTACAAGACGTTCCGGTTAGTTTTTGTGATGGGTATATCAGCCGTGAGGATTTCACCATGTATACTTTAACTGCTGACTTCCAGAACTCAAGATGTTTGTGGAAAATATATTATAGTCCTTTGCAAACCCTAGTGCTGATATTCAGGATATTGGTGAGACGCTGGTCGTTGTTTTAATCATCACCAATAATGGCCAAAAGTTCATCGATTACAAATCCTGTGTTGTTAAACCCCACAATATCAGCATCGACTGGAGTAAGAACTTTAAATTAAAAAGAAACACTCGGAGTGCCAAACGGAGATGATTGAGTCCGTAGTCACGGAGAGCATCGAGGTGCAAAATTCAACCTTCAGTTTCAACGCCGGACATCGAAAAGTCCAAAACAGGTAAATAAACATGCGTCAAACCAGATACCTAGATCTTACCACCTAGATAAGTGTACTACACGGGGAGTGACGTAATAACTCGTGAGATTTATTAAACAAAAATAAACTTTTAAAAATTAACAACTACAACAAAATGAATCGAATAAACTTTAATCTCTCTTCTCAAGCTGAACATGTGGACTCAGCAGAAAGCACTGGGGAGAGGAAGATAGAAGCCATCTGGCACGTGCCATCAGCAGCCTGGTGCAGGCCGCAGGGACCAGGCCAAAAAACGCCACCGTCTCAGACTCGCTCACTTCCTTTTCCACACACACACACACACACACACACACTCCTGCCCAAAAACACAGGATCTTCACTCGTGAATGAGATTTAAATGAAATAACAATAATCTTTAGAACAGTGTAAAGAAGCACAAGTGAAGAAATCACGGCAGCATTTTGTTCATTTTCTTCTGAAAAATTTTAACTCAAAGAGCAACATAAGCGTTTCTCACCCCGAAGAGAAAGAAAGACGTTTGTTCAGTTCATTCTCAAAAACATCAGACCGGACGGACTCTTCGGGATTGGGGTGAAAACAGCAGCAGTGGCTCAAAACCAAAAACCAGCTTTTATTATTTTTTTTTTTACAGTTTACAGATCAAAAAAAAAAGGAGAGCCTTATTCTTTACAGGATAGCAAAATAAAGTAACAAGCCATTCTTACACACACACTCACACACACACACACTTCCCCTTTGGTTTAAATACAAAAACAAAATAAGGGAATTAAACACAAGGACATTATTTTTCCTTTTAACTAACACTGGATAAATTACACACATACACACATACACACATACACACACACACACACACACACACACACACACACACACACACACTGAGGAGAAACCCTCCATGTTAATACCATGTTCTGATGAGACATCACTCTCTCCGGCGTACGGATGAAGATGGTTGACGTGTAGGGGCGGCGCCTCAACATACACGGTTACACCCTCACGTTATTCTCCGCGGAACACGTGATCCGTCTCCACACCTACGTTAATCAACCTACAGGAGTCGGTTCACGTGTGCTTCAAACTCGACTTAATCCCATCAGATTACATCATCATTAATAATAGACAATCACACAGTGTGTAACACACACACACACACACCCAAGTTTGCGTGAGGTGGACGTTTGATGTTGGTGTGTGAAGGGCAAAGCACTGATGGTGAGAATGAAACGTTTAGAACACCACCTCTAACATGCCCCGCCCTCACCTCATAACACACAAACCACCAATTCCAAGCACGCATGCGCACACACACACACACACACACACAGATCTCCCTCTCACACACAGCCACGCCCGTATCCGGGCGTGTTTCACTGTACAGCCTGTTCATTAGCCGTGCTGCCCGAGTCCTGGGGCTTCATCACATCCGGCAGCTCCGGGGGACTGGAGAAAGCGTCCACACGCAGCGGCTCGAACGCATCATCTGAGAACAGAAGAAAAAACCTGATCACTGACCAAAGTGCACTGAAAATGTCTGTAAACGTCTCAGCGCTGAGTTTCAGACCCGCCTGCCAATGAAGAACAGATCAGCATTAACGTTACCAATGAAGGGAGCACGGTTGCTATGGTAACAGTCCAATCTGATCAATAAATGTGACAGAATCAGGATGTGAAGGAAGTTTCAGCAACATGTTTATTTACCTCAACGTTCTAAACAGACATGTTAGAAGACATGGGGGCGTGTCCCAAATGTACATATTCATAGATTATAGAATTATGTTAAAGATGTAGAGAAGTTCAGGGACGCAAACTCACCACTGATGCGAAAGGCGAGACCCACCGTCGCTGGAGCCTGAGGTCTCGCCGTCTGGTTTGAGAATCCACAATCTCCCAGAGTCTTACTGTCTTCTAACAGCATATCATCCTGTGGAGAGAGAGAGAGAGAGAAACCTACAGTGTCATATATACTGGAAATTTGGGTATCATTACAGTTACTCAATGACCTTGGACCAGATGTGAATGATTATAACAGCTGGGGTGTGGGGTGTGGCCCGGGGGTGTGAGGGTTCGCGGTGAGAGCTGATGAGAGGCAGTGGAGCTTTAATCAACTCTCACCCACGGACCCTCACACCCCCACAGTATTCGTGATTTCAAAAAAAAAAAAAACAAAGTTGGGAAATTATATAAACGTATTAAAATTTTTGTAAGATCTTGAGTACAATAATACTCAAGATCTTACAAAAATTTTAATACGTTTATATAATAGGAATAAAATATAAGGAATATATAAATATATAAGGAATAAAAACTGCGTCTGGTGGTGTCTTGATCTTAAAAAAATTCTTACTATAAAATTTTTTCATTCCATATTTTGTTAATTTTCAAGACAATCTGATTCGCTGGTAAACTGAAGGCCTGAAATTAAAACTGGATTTGGTAGAAAAAAACTCTAACTCTAAAACATCAAAGATACTTTTTTAATCATGAAATACTTTAGAACGAGTCACGTCATGTCTTTTATTTTTCTGTGGTGATGTTGAGATCACGATATATGAGCTGATATCCTTGGAGTAAATTAACCAATCAGAGTGCAGAACTGCTAATATCTAGTGAAGTAATATAGTATAAATATCTTTATCAAACTGATGTGTCTCACACACACAAAATAGAGAAAGAAAGAAAGCAGGAACAATTTTTAAAGCAACAAAGAAATAAAAGAAAGAGAACAACGTGGAAAAAAGTAAAGAATATGGAAATAAAGACAATGTGATGCATCTGAAATGAAGAGAAACAGTGTGTGTGTGTGAGAGTGTGTGTGGTTTATCACCTTGTAGAGTCTCTGCTCCTCTGGCGCCCTCTTCAAGATGCCCTCGACAATGCGTTTCAGCTCGTACACGGTGGTCGACTCCTTGGCGTCTGTGAAGATGGTGGTCTTGTGACGTCGGATCATCAGAAACACGTCCTGGGAGGGAAGAAAGGAACAAGATGAGACAAACTCTCACTTTATTTTTCGTTCACACTGCAGCTGAAAGTGGATCAGTGTGTGACAGTGTGCCACTTCATCCACAACACTGAACTCAGACACAGCAAAAACTCTCACCACTTTAAACTCTCACACACACATTACTTCCACTGTTCCCATAGCAACAAGCCCCTCCCATTTACAGGATTTAATGTATTGTAGGCAGGTACTGGTTTGTTTTAAGAACCAGTTTGTTTTTCAACATCTCTAGTATCCTAGCAGCACTAGCGCCAAACCCAACAATGTTGGATTTCGGGATTATTCAGCCTAGACCCCACACACTAGCTCTGTTTTAACTGGTCTTGTTGGTCATGATAATGATTTGGAGCAGCCGTAGCCTAATGGTTACAGAAGCGGCTTTGGGACGGAAAGGCTGATGGTTTCCACTGGATCACTGGGCTCAGTGCTCGAAGACCACGCCTACTCGTTCACAATCATGTAATAACTCAAAGCCAAGTCACCAGATTCTGACATAATAAACCAAAACTTCAAAGTTCTTTATCGAGTCTGGTTCAGGAACAGTAACGAACCTTAAAGGGGAAAAGGAATAAAAATAAATAAATAATAATAATATCATTATTTTCTCTCGATTCAGCACTTCATGCTTCATTTAATGAACTCTGAGGCAAGATGATGATTTTGGTTTCTATTCGTGAATCTTCCACTGTGATTTCACGAAGCTAAGCTAAGCTAACAGAGAGCTAAGCTAAACTAAGCTATCACAACCGAGTGACCAAAAAACAGAAGAATGTTAGTTAGAGTTCATCATTAAAAAAAACTTTAGATTTACTTATTCTGCGTCCGTTTTTTAAAAATACACGTTATGGGATTTTTTGTGAACCAGAACAAAAACACTTCAGCTAGCCAGCTACGATTAGCAAGCTAGCGTTAGCATGCTAAAAATACAGGCGCAGAGAGATTGTGCACTGTCAGCGGATTTCACAGCACATCGTAAACATTACAGTTTCAGCCACACACACAAAAACATTCCAACAGTAAAAGTCTAGAAATCATTTATAAAAATAAAAAACACTCGCTTTTGGATTTTTTTTTTGTTTGCTAACATTAATCCTCACTCACCATTTCTCTGCCGGTTGCTAAGTCTTCCTCTTTCCCACAATGCACCGCAACATCACGGCTCCGCAAGTATTGTTCCAACTCCTTCTTCAGATCCCTACACATGCACACTATACGTCATCAAAAACAAAGGCTCTGACACACTTCATAGTAAACTTTGTTAACACGACAGTGCGGTTTGAGACGCGACTCAGAGTGTGGACCAAAAAGAGGCATCAAATTGCTTTGACTTCAATATGGCTTTATTTACTTTATTAAAGAAACGTCTTTAATCGCTTTAAAATAATAATAAAAGTCACTTATAACACGTTTTAACTCAAATGTTTTTAAGCTTAAAAGTGTTTTAAGTCTTTATAAAACAACACATCCATGAATATTACAAGTCGATATCATACATTTATAAATGAATTAAAGCCTTTAATAAAACCTTCAGTCTGAGATTCAAAGCTTCAGGTTCATTTCTTCTTTCAGGAACAGAATTAATAAGAAAATGCTTTTTAAATTCTTCTTTTTATTTGATTATTACTTTTATTAATTTGTTTTGCTACATTTATTTTTTATTTTATAAATTCTGAAAAAAATTGTTTATTTGTAAATACTTCAAATAGGTTTGTTTGTTTGTTTGTTTAGTTTACCGTTGTGAAGAGTTTAAGTCTAAAATGCTGTGGAAAAGAATTCAAATGAAAAATGATACACAGATAAACAAACAAAACTAGGAAAGTTTGTGTTGTTTACTGAGCTGCACCTTCCCTTCCTTCACCTTCATGACTGAAGTGCCCTTGAGTAAGGCACCGAACCCCCGACTGCTCTCCGGGCACCCTGATGTGTGGGAGCTCCAAGTGTGTGTGTGTGCTCACTTTGGATGGGTTAAAAGCAGAAGCAATAATTTCCCTTCTGGGATTAATACAGTATAGCAAAAAATTACATAATGAAAAATATCGTCTGTATGAATAAGTAGAAGATTCCTGCAGAAATGATAAATGTTTACCTGCAGCTTGATTCCTGTTTACCAGGTAGATTCTGTTTAACAACTGATTTATTCAGTTGTTGTTTGATTGTTTTTTGTATTTGGTCTTTACCGGCGATTACAGGCTGTTCTGGCACAATATTGCCACTCTTTGGTCTGGAGTTCTCTGCTTTGGCTTTGAGACTAATTCAACACCTGCTGGTGTTTGTTCAGTCGTATGTGAATAACTAGGTGCTGTTACTGGTGGTATCTAGATGATCTCACAAGGGGTTGGATTTTGTGATGTCACAGAGATGGTTTTTACAGGCAGGTTTTTCAGTTCCACAATGATCTCCCATCGTTCCTATGTGGAAATTCCTATTTTTTGTAATTTTCATTCCCATGGTAACTTGAATTGCTAAAAGACATGGCGCACCATACCTGATTGAGCCGTTCGTTTTGATACATGACTTACCGAGGTGCTGCAGCCTGCATTAATCTGTAAAATTTTATACGGAAGTATAAACCATCTATAATCTAAGTATGCTGGATAATAATATATTTCTTGCTGCAGTAGGCAATTATTTCAAATAGATTTATTTAAAATGAGTGTAATTAGAGATGCTGAGGGAGATGTTCAGTGATATCCATTAAGATGGCAGTGAATAACAGATGTAGTATATACTACACATTAAGATAAGAAAAGCAAACCAAATTCTGTCTTCTCACCTGATATACACCTGAAGATACATCGTACAGGATCTCCTATCATTCAAATCACAGTGGTCCCATGGCGAGCGTGGGGTCCGAACAGCTTCGGGTCTACCCGCACACTGGCACCAACATGACATCCTCAGGGGTATTTAATACAGTTAACAGCGCAGAGATACAAACACGTCCTCAAGTGTTTATTCCTAACAGCACAACGTACTTTTCAATCCACATTTAAAGCTCTGCACAAAAAGGTACTTCCTGTTTTCCTTCATGTTATAGCAGCTAGAAACACTCACTGTATAAACTCCTCGGCCCTGAAGATATACAAGTCACAGCTTTAGCTCTGCGTCTTACAAAGCACTAACACTGGAGACTCCTTCCTTAAATGTTCTTGAACACAAACATGTCCAGACAGAAAACTTCACATCAGTGATTCTTTAAAGGGGACCTGCGATGAATTTGTATTACCGGCTCTTTAAAACAATGTATGACATCAGCGGTTCCATCCAGCAACGTCAGTCCTTGCTTCTCGTCAAGTAAGCGCATGTGCTGCCACCCTGCTAGTACTAGACAAGTGCAGCAACGTGTTCCCTCCTTTATTGGCTGCTTCAGCCCTGGTAGTGATGCAAATTCGTTGTTTTGCCCTATTGGCGGATGGTGTATATTTTTGATTTAAAAAAATTAAATCAATCAAAAAAATACACGAAAAACAATCTCAGAGCAGCTTATTTTTATTATTATTATTATAATTATTAAGCAAAGGAGCTGAAAAGAGGCTGAAACACAGAGAAATGTTTCACATGCATACATGGACATGACATGACATGACATACACACACACACACACACAGGAAGTAGGAAAAGATGACAGGGATGATATTTACAGCGCTGACCCATGTGCAGGTGTGAAATGAGAATAAAATAAGAACACAGCAGTACGACTCTGCAGCCCACAGGCGTGAGGTTCTCAGGGCGCCGACACGCAGCTTCGCAACCCTCCAGTTTTTTCCGGTGATACTTTCAGTGCAGTTAAAAATAAAAACAAACAAAATCAAATACCCTCCGAGTTCTGTTCACTTCTGTTTATAAAAAGTATATCTACGCTTCAGTTCACGCTTAACTTATAAAATGAAAAAAAAAAAAAGGGGAAAAAAATGTTAAAAGAGGAAACAGAAAGCGGCGTATGGCTGTAAGCGCTTTCACACACGAGCGAGAAATCACGCCGCTCCTGTTCATCTGCTTCTAAACATACATCTGGTTTATTTATTTATTTAGCTTTGACTTAAGTGGTCTGAGTTAATGTTTAAATATACTAAACCTGGGAGCAAATTTAACTTTTATTACTCCAACTCATCATCATCATCATCACCACCATCACCACATCCTTTTCACTCGTTCTTCTTCTCCTTCTGCTTGAGCAGTTTGTTGACCTCCCTCTTCACCATGCCGACGTACTTGGTGATGATGCCGTGCTGATTCAGGCCGGGCAAAAGCAGGAGGAAATTCACTGTGGGAATGAACACACACACACAGAGATTTATGAGTGGGCAAGTCTCGGCGTCGCGCCCCGGAGGACATGGCTCAAGTAACCTGTCAGACTCGAATCGCAGCTCGATGTGAAAGATGAAAAGACGTGTCTGTGTCGCTCCGCATGCCTCCTCGCTCCTATTACTGTGTGTGTGGAGTTTGAATCAGAATCTTTTGGTTCATGACGCGTCTGTAGGGCTGAAAACGTCCTTATGAAACTCTGCGAGAGAATACAGCAGGTACTTCCAGCTCTAACTTCCTGTTTACTGTCTTTTCATCCAAAACTTTAAACCACACCAACCCAAAACACACATCACAAAGGATTCACGTCCTTAAGGGAGTCGATTCAGATTTTGAATCGACTCAGTGAATCGGTTTCTAGGCAGGGCTTCTTTAAATGAGACGCTTTAAAACGCTGGGACATCAAGAAGTTATTTTTGGAACGACGGCTCCATTTTCTTGGCCTACATACCACGACCTCTTACTTAGCACTGACACTCTCTCTCGCTCTCACTCATAGCTCACGATACACTGTTACACATCTCTCACCTCCACACTCAGAGATGGTGTGTGTGTGTGTGTGTGTGTGTTCTAGCTATTCAACAGTGTGGGGACATGAATTTGTTTACACAGTCACGTTATGGGGTCTTCGCTTCCTTGTGGGGACAAATCGCGAGTCCCCACGACGTAATCATTCCATTTTAAGGTAAAGATGTTTTAAGATTAGGGGAAGGTTGGGGTGAGGTTACAGTAAGGCAAAGAGTGGTTATGTTTGGTGTTAGGAAAATTTCTAGTGTTTACGGAAACTTCTCCAGGAAATGAATGCAAGTCTATGTATTGTCCCCACAAGTCATGGAAACGAGACAGTGTGTGCGTGTGTGTGAGGGAGAGACAGCGACAGGACGTTAATTTCAGGGTAAAGAAAGAGAATAAAACAATGAAACCCCTCCCGCACTGCATACGTACCGATCAGGTAGGTCAGGAACAGGTTATGGACCTGCTGTCCGATCCACGCCACCGCCACCAGAGTGCTGATCACCGACAGGAAGTACTGTTGGGAAATGAGAGAATTACAGAATGAAGAATGGTGCGGTAAAAGGACCATGTGACCTGCAGGTAATGAGACGCTGGTGATGAACGCGGAGGTTAGCACGGCGATGCAGGAAGCCCATATTTGGTGTGAATGTGTGAGCTTGTGGGCGGAGCTTGATGAACCTTTCAGTTTTACCATTTTTATCCCCACTGACGCTCGTTATCCTTGTGAAGCTTTTATTATGGTAAATTTCCTCAAACTGAAACGTCTCTGTCCCGCCCCAAATCATTACAAACTCTCCCCTCAGCCAATCAGCTGCTTCGCCATGCAGCATAACGTAAGAATAACAAAGTGGGGGGGGGTTAGTGCTGTTCGAGTTTCTCCCACAGTGCTCTTTACCATCTTGGGTTTCTCTTCCTTGAGGGCAAAGAGGCGTTTCCACCATCCCACCACACGCCGCTGCGTCTTCACCAGATTCCCACAGATCTGATGGAAGCGCTGCTGCTGCTCTGTGGTCCTACACACACACACACACACACACACACACACACACACACACACACACCGTTACCCGTGTTTCTCGCTCGCTTTAAATAACCAAATAAATAAATAAATAAATAAATAAATAAATAAATAAATAAATAAATAAATAAATAAATAAATAAATAAATAAACAAACAAACAAACAAAC
>JAOUQZ010000024.1:24910248-24924530 GCA_028564935.1 Neosilurus hyrtlii | reverse complement strand
TCGCCAGTCCATTGCAGGGCCAACACACACACACACACACACACACACACACACACACACACACACACACACACACAGAAAACCATTCACTCACTTGAAACAGCTGATTGGCATAATGTGCATGTCTTTAGACTGTGGGAGGAAACCGGAATACCCAGACACACAAACACTTGAACCCAGAACCTTCTTGCTCTGAGGCGGACATGCTAACTATAAGGCTAATTAACTATCCCCAGTTGCCCTGAGGTGTGCGTGTGAATGGTTGTGTGTGATGGACGGGCGAGCTGTTCAGGCCTCCAGCCTCCGCGCGACCCCAGTAATTTTAATTAATAGGATAAATGAGCTACAGTGTGTAACATTTTGGAGAATGTAATTAGCAGAAATTAATCATTAATAATAAAATCAATAAAAATGAAGTTTTTATTATATACTATTTAAGTTGTGGATTTTTCTTCATCTTTGAATCATCTGTTTATATCTACATGTGGAGCGGGTTCCCTCTCATGGAGCCCCCATGTTGAACCTCACCACTAGATGCCGCTAGACACCACTAAATCTTACACACTGTACCTTTAAGATTTAAAAGTGTTTTGTGTTTAATGTGACAGATTTTTTTTAATGTGATGAAGTGTGCGCTACTGTTTATTTTTCATATTCAAGTCTAAGGCTTCAGATCTCTAAACAAAGTTCAGGAATATAAAACACACACACACACACTTCCTGAAATGACTTTGAGGCTGCTGTAAATCCCTCTGCAGCCTTCAGCATGATGATATCACCTCTGTCCTGTACAGCACCTCAGCAGGAACACACACACACACACACACACACACACACACACACACACACACACACACAACCTTGGAAACTGCAGCAGAGATATCCGTGGAGATTTACACTCGTTTCCTCCACACTCTGTTCTCTGAATGATTCACTCGCTAACAAGGTGAAACAGAAACGGGCCATTGGCTGTCAGGAACAGATGGATGAGGTGGATATGCAGAAAAACAACAATAACAACAATTATAAATCGAGATAAAGATTCATTAGTGACTGGATGTATAAACCTCTTCATCCAGGATGCGATTCTGGGTTTGTTTGTGGTAAAGACAGAATTACTGATTGAATAATAACCTTAATGTGTGGTATTGTTATTGATAGCAGAGACACCACAGGCATGGAACATGAATGGTTGTCCCGTGTCCGTGCCTGAGTTTATGCTGATTGGCTGTTATGTATCGTTGATTTACATGATGATGGGCAGCAATTTTCAAAAAATACTAAATTTATTATTAAAAATTAAACTGAAGCCAAAAAAATTGAGGCTTATACCCCACCGCTCAGACTCGCACAGAATAAACAACACACTCTAACACAGGCAGGCAGAAAAACTTACACGCACAAAACATTAACAGGTGCACGGAACATGAACTCGTCAAACACTCTTTAGGGAGTAAATATATCTGCAGAGTTCAGCGACTACAATTCCAAAGTTACAGCCATTCTCACATCAGGGAAAGTTCCTCGTATTCAGAGTCGAGTTACTCACATTCATGTCGTGCAGCATCTACCATTTATCTCAACATGAGGCACCTTTTAACCCTCACTTTATAAACAGCGTAGGTTTGTTTTGGTACTCATCATCTCTCTCTCTCTCTCTCTCTCTCTCTCTCTCTCTCTCTCTCTCTCTCTCTCATTTTCTGAACCGTTTAGGGCTGCAGGGAGGCTGGAGCCTATCTCAGCCCGTACTTGGTGAAGGCGGGGTACAGCCCAACAGCTCGCCAGATCATCACTTGGCGACACACACACAATTATTCACTCTCGCGCCTAAGGGGCAATTGGGAAGAGCTGATTAGCGTAATGTGCATGTCTTCGGACTGATGATTACATGAGTAATCATGGTTCTTTTTTTCTCCACAGGTGCTCTGCCCATCGTCTACAGCACGCTGCTGTGCTATCCTTTGTTGCGTGGCGTGGCCCTGCTGGCCTACATCACTTTGTCCAGTTACGCCATCTACTGCGCAGTGACGGCGCGAAGTAGCGTGCGCCGATTGCGTTCTTTTGCCGGTCAGGCGCTCTTTCGCTTCCTCTTCCTTGGGATGCGGTGGTTGGGCGCAGGTGGGGGAAGCCCCACGTCGCTACGCTACTTCCTCACCATGGAGGTGCTGGCGGTGTCAGGCGGAGTCATCAATATCGCCCGCGTGCCCGAGCGCTTCTGCCCCGGTCTCTTTGACTACTGGTGCAACAGTCATCAGATCATGCACGTCATGGTGGTCGGCTCCATCATGTCGCTGCACTGGGGCGTCCTGGACGACCTGCTGTGGATCAATAACTCCGACTGTCCGGCTGACTGACCTCTGATTAATCTCTGACCTCTGGGGGCGGGGTTTTTTGAGGAATCATTATACGACAGGATTCAATGAGCTTTGTTTTCTTTTGTTTTTAGAATTTGACATGCATCAGGTTTTCTTTAGACTCAGGGAGGGGTCATGAGCTCTGACCTTTGACCTCTTGACTCTCTTTTTTTATCTGGGGGGGGGGGTGTTGGGATTCATAGGATTCGTTTGCAAACTCGGATTCTTATGTAAAGCTCTGACCTTTGACCTCGGGTTGCAGATTACTGTTCATCCTCGCAGCTCAACATGCATTAAGCACTGACGGGTAGGGTGGGGTGGGGGGTATTTATTTATAAATATATTTGTGTATGTGTGTTGGGGGTCGAAAGGAGGGGGGTTGTAACAACATTTGACCTCTGACCTCAGTTTTTGGGGGTAGTTTAATTTGAGGGGGGGGGGGGGTGTATGGGCCCAAACTCACGTTAAAGACGTGAAAGTACGTCATATACATTAGGACGTTTTTGGAGTGTCCATGTCCTCAAATGCAAGAACGTACGCTCGGAGTCGCCGGGCGACCAACGGACTGCGTACATGCTATAAAACATGGCATTTATCGTATATTCTATATTATATATCATAAACATATATATCTATTTTTACACCAGCCTTCAGAGCGTTAACTTTAGGAACCTGATGTTTTTTCCTGTATCAAAAATCTTGAGGTGCAGCAAAGTCGTGGAAACGGGCGGCTCGGGGGGAAAACATTTGCATCGCACAACGCACATTTGCATCACGCAACCATGCGTCACTCGCATGGCTTCTGTAATGCACGCTCTGCTCTGAGGCTACACACACGCGCACACACACACACACACACACACACACACACACACACACACCATACAGTAGTTAAGTCCACACACTTACCTTTAAGCCTAAACATCTATCCAATAATTCTACACATCCACCTCTCACTCCTCCTCCTCCATTATTTTCTTCATCATCTCATTCCTTCGTACTATTTGTTTCACATCCTGTTGTTTTGTTTCCCGACGCAAAGCGAAGCGGTCACTCCTCCTTCGTTTGCTGTTCGATTTGTAAAGTTTACAAGGTTTACGGTGCTTTTTTAAAAATCCTAAGAAGAAAGGGTGAAAAAAACGAATGTATTTGCAAACAAAACGCACAAAATTCTCTTTATTCAATAATCACCATTTTCCATCTGACGTAACATTTAATTACGTGGCGTCATACGGCACTTATTTAACCAGCATGTCGACACGTCAGAAGCTTTTTGTAAAGTTAACTCTTTACAGCGTTGCAGAAAAACTAGCCATATATTTGGTTGTTTTTAATCTGTACTAGTTTATAAAATTTTTATAGTTTACCAGACTTTCATTAAGTATTATAATTACAAATATTATAATAACAAATATTATAATAACAACAACAACAATAATAATAATAATAATAATATTAAAAAATAATAATAATCATAATGATAACAGTCTGTACTGTAATATGTTGAAATATTTACTCTTATTCTCGCAGAAGTATTAAATTATTTATCAGAAATTACCGTAAGTTCTAGAGTAAATCCACTACCGTAAATACAATTTAAAAACTATACCAGTGGTTTCTTAAATTTCGACTCAGCATCACTGACTCTGTGACAAATAATCCAGAAAATATAATAATGATCAAATCGAAAGAGTAAATAATTGTGACATCACTGATGCCGATATCTGGATTTTGGATTGAAGAGATTTTTTAAATTAGTTCCTGATTTGCTGTTTGTACAAATTAATTTTAAACGAGAACACTGTCGCATGCGTTCCACGCTTATTTGCCAAAAATCATCAGCAGTATTCTGAGCAGTTTCTGTGTGGCATTTAAATAAAGTTTACCTTTCAGCGTATGTGAAACGACAGAAAAAATACACAGGAAGACATTTATTGTTATTATTTTTTTTTATTATTATTATTATTATTATTGTTATTAATGGAATTGCTACGCATTTAAAAATGATCATGAAGATAATAACGTATGTTTATGTTTCGATCACACCGATGGGATCAGACTTGTGCTGACTTGATGTGCGAGCCATGTCAGTCGTACACCAGGCCGTCGTATTTATTTATTTATTTATTTTTATTATATGGAATTTTCTTCATTACATAAAATATTGGCTCCACGCCTCCATTTTGGTTCTTCTGTCTGAGTTGAAGAAAAACGCAATAACATGAAACAAAATTCAAGACATTTTATATAAAAATCGAATATCTGGCCGTGGCTTCCTGGATTTCTGGTGTGTTGTCGAAAAGACGAAAACGCACACGCCAAGGACGACTGAATCTCTTCACTTCGCTAAACATTTCTCATCAACCAAGCCAACCTCCATCAGTCATTCTCATTTACATGATTTTGTTTTTGTTTACTTTGCACAGGCATTAATGTTTATTTTGTTATCATGTGCACTGTTTACATTTTACTAGACGTTATTTTAGATGTAATATATATTTCACCGTTAATAACCGAATGCATGTTTAAAGATTTCTATTAGTGAGTGAAAATCACTTCCAAGTTTTGGTGAGTGTTGGGGTGGGGAGGTGTGAGGGGAGGTGCAGATTGGGGGAGGTGGAGGGTATGTGGGGGGAGGTAGAGGGTATGTATGGGTGGGGGGGGTGGGGGGTATGTGGAGGGAGGTGGAGGGTATGTATGGGTGGGGGAGGTGAGGGGGTGGCGGGTATGTGGGGGTGGGAGAGGTGGGGGGAGGTGGAGGGTATGTATGGGTGGGGGGGGTGGCGGGTATGTGGGGGTGGGAGAGGTGGGGGGAGGTGGAGGGTGTGCAATGTTAAAAACGGTTAGTGCATGTTAGCTATATTTAGACACAGGACACGTTTATATACAGTTTGCCAAATGAAGGATTCAGGACCTGAATTAACACCATTACACTCATCACATTCCACCAAAACTACTTCCTGTTTCTCCACCATCGCTGAACACGCCCACAGGTCCCGGGTTGAGGAGGTTCCATGAAGGGGGCGAGCGAACGTAATCCAGGCTCATTTAAAATTGTTAAATGTTTTAAAGCAGCCAGGCGTGAGACGAAAACGGCAAAACGTCGCTGGCGAGCGGGAATCCGTCATTACAAAGAAATAATCACAACGAAATCACAACAGTCCTGATGATTCAGATATTTCAATAATATGGTTAAGGAAAATTACACGCATTAGTGCTGTTTATTTATTTATTATTCACTGGATAAACGCTCTGTTCTGATTCAGGAGCCGACGTTCGTTTAAAGAAAAGTCCACACGTTCTGTAAGAAGGTTTTGGCTTGCGCAGTTTTATTATACAGTAATAACATATAAAACTTGATGGCGGCACATGAACAGCAGGGAAATAAAGATTAGGCGCTAACTGTGGTTCAGTCGCGCGTTATGTTAGTCCACAACTCGCGATCTGACAAAGTGTAAGAAAACATACTTAAGGCTAATATTAGCTACGTAGCTAAAAAATTCAAACAGTGGAAGGAATTAATTTAATGATTAGACTTTGATAAAGTGAACATTCATGTAAAAATAAAATCACCACATCAGAAACGTTACGCGCGAATCTGCATAAATCCGCTCGAGTAAATTATTATTATACAGGTTTTATTCTGACGGAACAAAGCTAAACTTTGTCCAGGTTTGGTTGCTATAGTAACATAAAGGTAGTGAAGTTTAAGCGTAGAAACGATCCTTGTTGAAATTAGCCTGGATTATTGAGTGAGCTCGGGTTCGTGGATCTTCCGCTCAAACTAATCTCGCGCTTAATCCCGGATCTCGCACATGCTTCGTGCTAGCACGTTTAGCATGCGCAATAGGATAATTACCGCCGATTCACTCAACGCAAAGCAGTTCCGCTTACAGCTTCGAGAAAGTGTGTGTGTGTGTGTGTGTGTGTTATGAAACAGGCAATACAACAACCACAACAAACTGTACTGTTTCTTTTCTTTATAGTTTTTTTTTTTTACATTTCTTTTTAACAACAAAGGGCTTTGGATCAATGTGAATCTCATTATCGATACCTGATGAATAATGTAAATATCTTCCTGTAGATATGTGTATATGCATACGGTGTGCACATGACACACACACACACACACACACACACACACTAATATGTTTTATACACATTAATATATAAAGAGAGGAATTTAAAGACAAGGTGTGGAACTTGAATGTGTCTCGGGATTAAAAACGGGCATTTATACGAAGATTAAAAACCCCAACATACTAAGCGCCATAACTTTATATCGATCATTGATAACATTGTGATGTCATAATAACACAAAGAAATAGATAGAACGTATGGAACGTAGTCATGACTAGGCATGTGCCGATGCTGAAATCAGAATAATTATGATATAATTACAGCCTTATATTTAAAAACATGATGTTTAAAGAACAATAAACTTTATTTTTCTGAACGATGCCTTTCTTTTGCTTGTTTTCTATTTTTAAAGATTTATATTAAATTAAAGAGTGTATAAATATGCTATTTTCGTGTTGGTGCCCCTGAACTGGTGATACTTTGCACTTTATTTATGAATTATAAAAGTCGTTAATCGGCACATGTCTAGAGTTTACAGGATTGTTTGTGTGCAGGTTTCAGTCTTTCGTTTCGGAGCGAATCCTCAGCTCTCCCTGGTGGCGCCTCCAGGATCTACAGCAGAAGTGAAATCCATTTTCCGAACAGCTTAATCGTACGTCGGTCGCGGGGAGGCCGGGACCTATCTCAGCCATCTCTGGGCAAAGGCAGTGTACACCTCCAGGGTCTCCAGCTCGTCAACACAGCCATTCACACTCACACCGAGGGGCGACTTGGAACAGAGACTCCTCCTAATGTGCATGTCTTTAGACTATGGAAGGAAACCGGAGTACCTGGAGGAAACCCATACAAGGAGAAAATGCAAACTCCACACAGCAAACTCCACTCACCGTGTCGAGACTTTACGATTATTTAAGCGTTTCCTCTGAAACGTCACGCGGAGCGGTGTCTGCTACTGATGTCATATAAAGGGCGGGTTATTTATACGCTGGCGTGCAGCTTTTCAAAAAAGCTTTGATCCTTGATGTACAGATAAGAGAATTGGAACAGTCGGCAAAGATGGTGAACCAGAACTTCAGGTTCAACTGAGAATCAAGGAAACGACAAATAAGGCTTGTGAGAAGTGCTCTACTCCGGTTTCCTCCCACAGTCCAAAGACATATACATTAGGCTAATTGACTGTTCCAAATTGCCCCTTGGTGTGTGTGTGTATGTGTGTGTGTTGGCCCTGGGCAGCAGTTCAGGGTGGGAATTGCTTGTTTCAGAGTGAAATGTCTCCCTCTGGTGGCGCCTACAGAAACTGCAGCAGAAGTGAATTAGATAAATGAGGAGTTTAGGAACAGGCTTCACCAGAGTTGTTCTTCTAATTTAGAAATACATCGAGAGTCGGTGATTTCTGGGGATCACACCAGGGTTGTGTTTAAACATCAAGTGGTGTGTATCAGACAGAACATGCGCATGTGTAAATACCATATCGACAATAAAGGTTTTTTTATAGGAATCAGGTGACTGATCCTGGACCATTGTTCACCTCGTTGTACAAATCCATGTTCCAGTTTAAGGTGTTTTCTGAGAATAGATCTACATACGTGTTCTTCCTGCTGTCATGTCAAAGCCACTCTGGATGATGGAGTCTGGCAGATGCTGTGCGTCTGCTGCAGTTCCTGTGATCACCACCAGGGGGAGCCAACGCGCTCTTAAATCCGCCACGTTATGAATTGTGAGGGTTTCCGGTTTAAAGAGGTTTTTTCTGTGCAAGGTTTGGATTCTGTGTTCAACTTAAAAGCAGTTAAAACAAACACAACTTTTCGCTAATCTCAAAAAAAAAAAAAAACACACGTATTCATCCACCAATTTATTCTTTTTTTTTAATTCAACTGAAAGGAGACATGAATTTTTTTATATTTCTATTTTCTGCCTGATTTTTGATTTTAGGAGGAAGATGTTTTTGCTCATGTTCAAGACTCAGGACTGAGACCCTTTAAGCGCCTCTGGTTGCTGGCGCGGATGATGTTCGTGAATTAATGTTCCAGTTTTGACCTTCACAGTGAAGTTGAGGTCATTCATTCACATTCACACCTGGGGGCGAAGCTGGAACAGCCGATTCGCCTAATGTGCTTGTGTCTGGCTGTTCCAGATTGCCCCGGGTGTGAATATGAATACTTATGTGTGTTTTCCACACGGCAATGCATTGGCAAGCTGTACCCCGCGTTCTCCTAGAGTCGGCCGACGTAGGCGCCACATGGCCTCACCGTGACCCTAGTAGGATTAAGTGTTTTGCTAAACGAATGGACGAACGGATGATGGTTATTAGTGTTACTGCACATCAAGGACCCATCACAGACTGCATGCAGTGTTTTTGCATGTTCTCTCTGTGCTAACATGGGTTTCCTCTGGGTACCCTGGTTTCCTTCCACACACCAAAGACATACTGAATCTCTTACAGGTGTGAACGTGAGTGTGAATGCTTGTGCTTGTGTTAGCTCTGGAATAGACTAGTGACCCGGTACCAGTGAAAGGAATGGACCAATAGCGCTAAGCTCCACCCTGCTGTTTACTTTTTCATGTTCCAAACAGAGATTCTCTCTCTCTCTCTCTCTCTCTCACACACACTCGTGCATATTTCTGACAATATTACCGTATGTTTAATACCCAATGCGTTTACTTTATCCAGGAGAATTGATAAAGTGAGAGAATTGAGTTTTTTTACTCAAGTGTGTGTTCATGAAGTCAACATCAGCACAAGAAGGAGTCTGGCGCATCATGGCCTTTCTATTCGGAGCCAAGCGTGTGGTGGCGTGGAGTAAAGTACTGACGCTGGACTCTGGATCAGTGGAAACGTTCTCAGCAGTGATGAATCTGGAAGTCTGATGGATGAATCTGGGTTTGGTGGATGGCAGAGTAACGCTACCTACAAGAACGCAGCATAGCAACAGTAAAGTGTTTTCCTGATTCAGCATGACGACAGGAAGTTCTATAAACATCTGCATTAAGAAGATGGAAGTGCTGCTACAGCCGAAACCAGGATCCTTTCCTGATAACCCAGTCATAAAGATGAGCAGTGAACCGAAAGGCGTAGATAAGTTCTGCTATCTTGGTGACTTCCTCTACCAGAATGGCCGTATCGATGATGAGGTCACAGCACATGCAGGAAAAGCAAGTACTGCGTTTGGAAGAGTGTAACATGAACTTTGGTCGGACCATGGCATCCGACTGCTGTCTTTCAGGTAGTAGTCCTGCCACCTCCTCTGTATGGTATTAAAAGAAACTCGACCAGTTCCACCACAAGCGCTCTTCAAAAAATCTGTGGCATCTTGTGGTGGGATAAAAGAATTAGAAGAAAAAGAAGAACAGAAGGAACTGTGAAGCACTGAGGAAGAACCATCTCCGTTGGGCAGGACGTCTAGTTCACATGAAGGACGCATGAACACCTAACGCTTTGTTCTATGGAGAACTCACAGATGGCCACTGATCACAAGGTGGTCAACTCAAGTGTTACAAGGACGTCCTGAAGTCCAACCCGACAGCCTGCGGTGGTCTGATTGGAAAATAGTCGAGGTAGGAAAAGAACCGCTCGGTGTGGTGTCCAACCTGGATGGTCAGAGTGAGGTGATATGAGGAAGCATTCATCTGCAGGCTGCAAGAGGTTTCTTTCCTGATTTTTCTCACTTAATTTAGTTGAAGCCACCCATCAAGCATCACATACGACCACCACCCAGGGAGGGGCATAAAGCAAGCATGTGCCCCCTCTGCAATGCCTGATGCTGCCACTTGCATCTTTACGAACTGCTTCGCATGCGCATTCAGGAGCAACCGAACACACTCGGAGGGAAAGCGATAACCTGTGGATGGCTTCAAACCCGCAATCGCCAACTGGATAGTCGCGCACCTTGTCAAGGCACCATGGGGTGCATCATGTGTAAACCTACTTAGACTTCAACTTCGACAGAAAGAAGGAAATTCAGTGAATGTGATGGCTGAGTCCGTCATCAGAGGAACTGTTACATCAACCTCAGAAGATGAGCCAGGCCTTTTCGTCCAGCCACAGTGTGCGACTTCACTCGTGCTCATGGATGGATGAGAAGAAAAAATCCACATCCACAATTTACACACTCCAAAATCAGGCAGGGATCCACCCCTGGAGGGCGGAGACCATTAATATGAGTCTGGAACACATGTCCATCAGGCGTATAGATGTGATGATCAGGCATCCACATTCTTTGGGCATATTGTGTGAAGTGAAAGATTTTGTATGACACGTTTCTGAAAAAACAGGAAGTGCACGACACGTATCATTAAAGTCCAAAACATCCAGTTTCATTCTCTTTTCTCTTACCACGTCCGCCGTCTGAACTGATGCACACCGCAGTTACTTCCTGGATTTTTCTTCAGGTATCTGAATGTTTTGATTCCTGAACAAATCTTGAAGTTTCTGCATTTTTTTGTGTCATTGCTCGAGCAGAAACCGTCAAAAAATCGAACGTGTTTTTTTCTGTCACTAAATTGAAGTCACATGGTACAGCGAAGGCGGCAAAAAGTTTTTCTGCCACCTCGAGCAATGCTTTAAAAGGAAAAAACAAAAGCAGAAGCGTCACCAAGAGACAGAAACAGAGACGCCTCCCATTTTCATCTGCACCCAGAAAACTTTCACTTCCTCTGACACTTAAGCAGAAATCCTCCTGCATTTACACACTTCTCTCTCTCTCTCTCCGTCCATCAGTCCATCTCTCTTCTCCTTCTCTCCTGCTGTCCACCTTGTCAGCAGACAGAACCGGAATCGGATCCGAACACTGTCCCACCTCCAGCTGCAGGTACGGTGACCCGGTGAACCGGCGTGAGTGCACTGAAAGCCTCTTCGATTATTAGGATATAAAAAAAAAAACAGGATGAGCAAAATGAAACGTTTAATGTTGTTAAAAATTTTAATCATTTTTGTAAAAGTGAAATTTCTATTTTAAACAAATTTTTGGTCGAAAAAAACCCCACTGGACTCCAGGTGCACTGCAGATAGAGAACGTGACGACACTGATGAGGCTTCAAATGAAAGGCACTGTTTGTATAAATAAAAAGCATGTTTAGATTTATAATATTAATAAAGGCTGCTTTTTTAATAAAAGTACTCTTTTAGTACCTGTAATGCATCGCACCTGCATGAAAAGTGCAGTAAAGGATTATTATGTTCCTGAAATGATTCTGAAGGTTGTTATCTCGACACTTCCGGATGAACAATAAGAATAAATGAAGGTACCAGGCTGTAATTTTCCATGTTGCTGCTGTGGTACCGTTATGTGCACCGTCTTTACGATTGCTGCGGTGCAGGTGTTGCTGTAACGGTCCAGTCGAGGTCCCATTATGTACCTTATAGTACTTTATAAAAATATGTTTACTGCAGAGGTTCAGATAATGTTACTCTGTTAACGAGAAGGAAGAGTTCCAGCAGGTAGCTTTAGTTCTGATACAGCAGGGTGGACGACGGTGAAACAGTCCACGTTAAGTCTTGGAAAGGGTTAAACTGTGTAAATGTGTTCAGTTTAGGACTTGAGAGTGCAGGTTATTCTGTATTATAATAAATCCGTGATGGAGTCACTAAAAATGCTGCGTCCGTTTTTAAACCACTTTCAAAGATGGTGTGATAATAGAAAAGGTCAGATCTGCACCGAGACCTCGATTTGTACTCGATAGAAACATCACCATCATGTGATTACGGAAATACGTGCATATGAGTGCGGTGTATTCGTATTCGAAAGAACCCTGGCTGAGGTGAAGTCGGATCAGGATGATGTACAGGATGGTTTACGGGCCGTCGAGGACGCACAGGCGTGTCTCGGTTCTTCGAACATGTGATCAGGAGGATGTGGTCTAACTGAAATCTCTCACTCGCCCCAGCTAGCATCCTACTGTGACTCCTGAGAAATATTGTTCAGACCGTGAGAACGTTAATCCAAGGTCGGGATGGAATGTTCTCGTGGAGAACGTTCCAACAACGTTCTCTTTGCTCTCTAATAGAATTGTGGAAGTCTGTAGAGGCGGCGTTGCTCATGCTAAAAGGAACTTGATGAAACAACAGCGTCTATAACTACAAAGCGGAATTTATTCAGAGTTTATTTTATTTTAAAGGATTTCCCAGGATCTCGTATCATTAAGGCGTCGGTGAACATGGCGAGAGGCTCAGAGTTTGCTCTCTGATGGTACAAAGTGAGACGAGGATGCAAAGCAAAAACGCACCAGCATCCTCTTTCTCCTTCCTTCCTCTATTCGGAGCGGTGGTGATAAAGCCGCCTGAAGTTCTGCTGCACGGAACTTTCTCTACAGAGTAAAAACCTCTGCTATGAAAATAATGAAGCTTTTGGTTTTAACGGAATCTACTTCAATCTGGATTTTTTAAAAAAAATAAATCCTTCTGCTCGACTCGCTTTACTTTATCAGGAACCTTTCTGCCATCTTGAAGGGAGCGCTTCCTTTTTAAGACATTTCCTGTGCAACAGTTTCAACAAGCTATAAAAAAAAAAAAAAGAAAAAAAAATCACCTTCACGCATCCAGACATGCACAAGCAACACGAACCTGCTTCAGTTTAGCACAAGGTTTAATATGTAACTCCAGCATCAGGACGTTTACACTCTAGTCTTTAGTTTAGTGTTGCCTTCATGCATGAATATAAATAAATAAATATAACGCAGATGTACTTTTCCCAGAAACACTGAGGGGTGTGTACACGTGTGCACCGTATCCATTTCCCTCAAATCAAGCTCTGAAACTCATGATACCGAAACCGGACATGAAATAAAAATAGCTGGAGACGTTCCTTCCCTCTCCGCGGTGAACCTCTTAGAGTTCTTCTGTGTCTCTGAGGGGAACCTTTAAGGTTCTATACAGAACCCGACCACTGATTGGAAGCTTTTAACCCTTTAATGTCTTTAAAGAGCCTCTGGAGAACAAATCACAAATCTACTAATTTAATGATATTTTATATAAATTCTAAAGTGGATTCGGTGAATCATGATGAGCCACGAACACAGTGATGGATGTTCATGATGTTTCAGAGACATTCACATCCCGGAGTTCCAGTCGTGTTTATTTCCTCCTCACACTCTGAGAGTTTGATTGACGTGTTTCTGAATAAAAATGGTTTTATTCATTTACTTTCTGAATCCGAATTAAATAAATTTTTTTTGTGTTTTCTGCTTTCAAAAAATAATAAAAATAAAAAGAAATGTTTTTTCAGAAACACACAAGGATAAAATCTCAGGAATCGCGCCATCGTGGAGAGCATGGAGGCGGAGCTTAATGAATGATTCACTGCTGATATAAATCATCAATTTAATCTTTTTCAGAACACGTTGTATTTCTGTATTTCTGATTTAAAATCAGTCAATGCTACAACCCAAAACATGTGGCCTCACTGATTCACCTCAGCAGTGAGTCGATTCAGAATCATCTGAGTTCAAACAGAAGCAGAAGATTCACAGTTAGATTGTGGTGTTGTCACCTGAATAAGGAACCACACTGAGAACCAGAACATGCCAAAGAACGTGCTGGTCGTAGCGTAATATCGTTAGTCGAGTCTGAATCCAGTCATGGATAAAAGATGATTTAAGGAAGTGGGACATACACGGCCGCTCCTGATGTGTTCACTAACGCTCCAGCTTCCTGTCTGTCTCTGCAGCTCATCATGTCCAAGAAGGTCGTCAGGTCCAGTAAGTTCCGCCACGTCTTCGGCCAGGCCGTGAAGGCGGACCAGTGCTACGATGACATCAGGATCTCGCAGATGACGTGGGACAGCAACTTCTGCTCCGTCAACCCCAAATTTGTGGCCATGATAGTGGATGCCAGCGGGGGAGGAGCCTTCATCG
>JAOUQZ010000024.1:24902748-24905248 GCA_028564935.1 Neosilurus hyrtlii | reverse complement strand
ACACACACACACACACACACACACACACACACACACACACACACACATACATATACACACATATACATATACACACATATACATATACACACATATACATATACACACACATATATATACACACACATACATAAACACACATATGCATATACACACACATATACACATACACACACAGTATCTATATACATGCACACACACAGAGAGAGAGCGTGAGAGAGATAGAGAGAGAATGCCTGGATGTTAATCTATTCCTTCTTTTCAGATTCTATAAACTGCATGAGAGAAAGTGTGAACCGATTGTCATGACTGTACCACGCAAGGTAAAGCGCACACACATACCCCACACATACCCCACACATACCCCACACATACACACACATACCCCACACATACCCCACACATACCCCACACATACCCCACACATACACACACACGTTAATGAATGTACACTGAATGCAAATCATTAGACACATGGATGGATGGTGAGCTGATGAGTTGATGGATGGATGGCTGGATGGTGAGTTGATGGATGGATGATGTGAATTGTTGTTAGATTTTAACTCCCCCTGTTGTTTTGTGTTGGTTTAGTCTGACCTGTTTCAGGAGGATCTGTACCCCAACACGATTGGTCCAGAGCCGTCGGCCGAGGCTGATGATTGGTTCGCGGGTAAAGAAGCGAAACCAATCCTGATCTCTCTGAAGGAAGGCTTCTCCGCCACCACCAAGAACAAAGAGTTTAAAGTCATCAAGAGCCTCATGACCACTTCAGTGTCCTCCGGGGGACAAAGAAATGGAAATGGAGGGGTACGAACACCACACACACACACTCACACTCACACACACACACACACAGACTCTCTCTCTCTCTCTCACACATACACCACACACACTCTCACGCAACCACACAAAAACAAACACACACACACATGCAATATTACATTATTACCTCTCAAATCTACATTTTTAAAAAATCTATCTCTGACTCTTTCTCCCTCTCTCTCTCTCTCCCTCTCTCTTTCACTCTCTCTCTCTCTCTCTCTCTCTCTCTCACTCTTTCAGGATGTCCAGGCTCTGCAGAACGAGGTGAAGGAGTTGAAGGAGATGATCGAGCAGTTGACGAAGCGAGTGAGCGAGTTGGAGAGCAAGAGCTGAAGAAGAGAAAAACAAATATAAAAGCTAGTAGAGAGAGAGAGAGAGAGAGTGAGAGAAGTGAATGAGTGTAAAAAAAGAGTGAGAAAGTCGTAGCTTTTACAGAAACATCCTGTTTTTGTTCTTCAGGGATTTTTTTCTGTTTGTTTTTAAACTGATTTTAATAATATATGTCTTTAGAACATTTAAAATAAAAACCCTCAATATTTTGAATAAAATTGTTTCTTGTGTCTCAAAGTGACTGAAATCACACGTGTATAAGTATCGGCACCCCTCCACTATGTCGGTTTTATTACACGTTGGAATGTTGAGTGGATTTATGTGTCGGATTAAATCAGCAAACTTTCAGATCTTTGGACTGTGGGAGGAAACCGGAGTACCCAGAGAAACCCACGCAAGCACGGGGAGAACATGCAAACTCCACACAGAAACGGCCTCACAGAACCTGGGTCTGGGTTTGCGTGTGAGTGAATGGCTGCATGTGTGTGTTGGCCCCACAGTGGTCTGGCAAGCTGTTCAGGGTGTACCCTGCCTTCGCCCAGAGTCGGCTGAGATAGGCTTCAACCTCTGTGTGACCCTAGTTAGGATTAAGTGGCTTAGAACAGGAATGGATGAGATATAATAAAAGTTTTATTACAAGTTTCAGACGTTTAAAATGTAATTAAATTCATAAACAGCAAGTTATATCATTACTTTAATTATCTCCAGATTCTGATCACATGTGAAGGAAAGAGGTTTAATGTAAGTATTCTTCTCCTAATAGCATGTGTGTTGATAAAGATAGTAAAAATACATTTGGATTAATTTCTTTAGAGGAAAAAAAGCGCGTTTCTGTAATTTGAGTTGCTAGGCCGGTTTTCACCACCAGAGGGAGGTAGAGACCATCTACTTTTTAACAATCAGTGGCAATTTGATCCACCTGTACGGCACATGTCTGAGTACTGAGAGCTCTGCACTTACCCAGTGCTCAGTGGAGGAAAAAACAACTACAACTTATAGTCATTCTAGACATTCGATCAGGACAACAGTAATGGCACCCTTAAAAAAGAGGAGGAGGAGGAGGAGCTGGTGTGTGTGTCGGGTAGTGGAGATTCTGAGGCCCTGGAGATTCTGAGCTGCAGCTGTTTTTATTCCACATTGTTGAGTTTTAAAGTGGTTTTGATGCGATACCCATATTTTACAGTCTCTGTAAACAGGATGGAGTGAAACGAAAAGAGGAAATGAGAAAAGGTGGGATGATTTTGAGAGAGGAAGAAGGTGGAGAAGAAAAAAAGACACTAAAGTACAGTGTCGCAAAATGGGCGTGGTGGAACGAGTGCAGGGGGAGAGGTGGAACGAGTGAAGGGGG
>JAOUQZ010000024.1:24879345-24893573 GCA_028564935.1 Neosilurus hyrtlii | reverse complement strand
CACACACACACACACACACACACACACACACACACACACACACACACACACACACACACACACACACACATATTTCTGCACCACTGCATGCCTGAGTCTTTGAACCCTCCTTGGGAACAAGCCTGAGCAGGATTTTTCTACCCTCCGGTTACAGTTTCAGAAAAACAGTGTCTGAAATGCAACTCCTGACTTGTAATGGCACGTTTTTAATCCTTGGTCTGATCTGGAGTCCAACCAACTCCAAACTCCAAACTCCATCCTGCAATGAGACCTCGCCCAAATCCATGAAAAAAAATCCTGGCTCTGTGCTTTAGTGTTGGATTTTGGGTGTGTAAACGCAGGACACAGAAAAACATCATGATTCATCGTCTAATTACACCACCTGAAATTCATTCTAGGATTTGTGGGATCAACAGATACATGATGGTGTTTCCCTCCTCTGATTTTCAATTTTTTTGTGTCTCTTTGTTGGGGGATGAAGCAGCGTATGGGCGGGCGGGGGCAAAAACACAGAGCCTACCTGTAATTAATGTTGCTTTTAATAGTTATTTACTCAACAGCTTAAAAGATGACGAAAGACATCATCAGTGTGCATTACACGAGCCTAAAGCCTAATATTATTATCTTTTAGAAATTGTTTTTTAAAAAATGTATTAAAAAGGGAGAAATGGGGGAAAAATAGTCAATTTAAAGTTTAAATAAACTTTTCACACCAAAAAAAGAGAGAGAGAGAGAATATTCACTAATTAAGATGATTAGTATGATCTCTGACTCTTTTAGCATGTTTTAAATCTAAAAGGATAATAAATCATAAAACCTAATAACATGAATCTAATATTTTATTATAATAAGTATTTCATATGAAAAGAAATAAAATAAATTAAATAAATAAACAGAAATAAATTAATACATTTCTGTTTAAATAAACAGAAACTTGATTCCCAGGAGAATTTGGGGCAAAAACAAAACCTTTTATAAAGCAATTAGATTATTAACAAAGTAAGAATTAAAAGAAAATAATTGTAAATTTGATTTTAGATGAGATTTAAAATTTGCTCTCTTTTTTTCCCACAATAATAAGAGAATATATGAAGTTCAAACCTTTTCTGAAGTCTTGGCTTTGTGTAGAAAGTGCAGAATAAAGTTCTTGTGTTCTTCTCCTCGTCCCTCACTCGCTCGGGCGTCTGATGAAGGACTGATGGAGGACAGAAGCTTTTGTAGAGGAATGAAGAGGAAGAGCAAGAGGGGAAGGAGTGTTTTTTTTCCTCCTCCTCTCAGACCAGATTGAACTTGTCCCTGTCTCTGTTCTTCCCTCCGTTTTCCTCCACCTCACCTTCTCTCCATCATCCATATGCACCATTGGCTTTTTTTTTTTTTTTTTAAATTCTTGATGTTTTCCGTTACGAATTTGTGGCTTTTACACATGGTCACATGATCATGTGAACATGGTGTATTTTTTTGAGGAAATGAAAGATGCACACACACACAAAAAAAAACACTGTAAAGAAAAATCATCTTTCTTTCAATTCTTGAGGACGTTCGTATGTATAGATGCATATTTATAATATAAGGACCTATATAAATATTTATTAATATTACTTGACTTTGATTTTCAGTATGAATAAATATTTATCTCTTATAAACAGCTGTGAATTGTAATAATCTCATTTCATTTTTAAAATAAAAAATGAAATGAAATTTATTGTAAAAGATTTTGTACTTATATAAAATACTTCATATTGTCTGAGGCGCGTATTTATAACCAAACATTATTCAAATGAACTGAACACGGAGTGATTTGCAGGCTGATGTTTACTAGAGTTGATTAGTCTGGAGTAAAAGCACAGCTCCAGGTTTCCTCGGAGTACCCTGGTTTCCTCCCACAGCCCAAAGACATGCACATTATGTGAAACTGGCTGCTCCAGATTGCCCCTAGGTGTGAGTGAGATTGTGAATAGTTGTGTATGTGTTGGGCCTGCGATGGACTGTTCCGGGTGTACATTCACACACTGTCTCCTTCCCCGTGACCCCGGTAGGGTAAGCAGTTTGGTACATGAGTGAGTGAGTGAGTGAGAGTAATTAATAACTTCATCCGTGGTGTGTTCTTCTTCATACTGACCCGTGATGAAAAATCTTTGTGTGTGTTTTTTTTTTTTGCTTTCCGATCAGACTGTCTTATCACACTCTTTAGATTTCATAAATATGTTGATACCTGCATTGAAAGCAGACATGATACCGCACGTTCTCTCACGTGTGCTATGTGTCTATCTGTAGTTAAGCGCTAACTGCCAGACGGCTTTATACTCACCACTTGGGTTGTATAAAGGAAACTGGGTGTGTTGGGGCATGGTGCTCCAGTAGTTAGCACATCCGCTTCACAGCAAGAAGGTCCTGGGTTCCAGTCTCAGGCTTGGCGAGGGTGTTTCTGTATGGAGTTTGCATGTTCTCTCTGTGTTTATGTGGGTTTCCTCTGGGTACTCTGGTTTCCTCCCACAGATAAGACATGCACATTATGATAATTGGCTTTTTCAAATTGCCCCTAGGTGTGAGTGTGAATGTGAATGGTTTTGTGTGTGCGCATGTTGGTCCTGTGATGGACGGTTGAGCTGTTCAGGGTGTACCCTTTCTTCAGCTGAAATAGGCTGCAGCCTCCCTGCGACCCTAATGAGGATAAATCGGTACAGATAATGAGACGAAATGAAAGTTTTATTCCAAATTCCAATAGCAATGTTTACCCCATTTTATATTATAATAAATAAATAACTCGTGTTATCCTGATACACTAAAATCTTACAACAACCAACATCTTCACAGCTTTATTTTAATCCAATATATTTTCCTGTGTCCTTATTTTCGTAAGAACCAGTAAAGCATATCTGCTCGGCAGCAAAAACATTCCCTGACAATGCAGCTGTTGCGCAACACCAGCAACCACAAATTACAAACAATCCCCCATCCAGACCAACATCATCATCATCCACAACAACACCAACGTCAACATCGAGGGAAGTTCCTGTGAGATACCATGGTGTGTTACTCATCGTGAAACCATGAATCACCGCGACGATGACATTAATGTGGCCCTTACATAACTACATTTTCCTCTCAAATGTGAGCCGAAATAAAAATAAACTGATTCTTTTTAAATACACTATGACAATATTTATAATGATGATAATAATAAGGAGAAATAATGAGTAAAGTTTAAGAAAAACTACAGAAATTCTACTTAGGTTTTAAAAAGAAATTTTAGAAATAATAGGATTAAAGATGGAAAATAATACTACATAAATCTTTTAACATTTATTTTTTAAAACAAAATGTTGGCTCATGATTTTTTTTTCTTTCTTGGCAAAAAAAAGTAAAATAATTAAAGGGATTTTTTATACATACACTCATTAAAAAAATTTTCTTCTTTTAAACCTGGATTAAAGCAGATATTCCTTAAGACTGAGGCGAGGATAAGCAGCTATCAGCATATGCTGTACACAACGGGAGTGAGTGGAATAAATGTTTAATTCCATCCAAACAATGAGATTTTTATTATTTTTTTCAAACTCTTGAAAAGAAAAACACATATATATATAAAGAGAGAGAGAATTAGATATATATAGATAGATAGATAGATAGATAGATAGATAGATAGATAGATAGATAGATAGATATACATTTATAGTATAGCTGCTGCTCTTCCTCTTGCCACACATCCAAGAACACTGCTAAAGTCCTGCTGATGAAAAAAAACAAGTTCTTGAAATCTCTTTAAAAAAAACGCTTACCAAATATTCATGACATATTTTGTTTCTTTTCGTGAAATAAGTATGGAATGAACAGAACAGCCAGCCGGCTAACATTAGAGGCTAGCTTAGCACAAGTTTGGCTTAGCACCCCACCTCTTCCATTTATTTGTTTGTTTGTTTGTTTGTTTCTGTAGTGATGTAACTACTAATGGTATATGAGGTCAATCAGAATGCATGATGGCTCATATTCAGTGGGTACATGTAGAATAACATAAAAGTATACACTAGTAGAACATTCAGAGCCCTGAAAGGCTCATTAGTTACCTTTAGGTACATGAGGGTCATAGAACCCTTTTGATTAAAAAAATTTTTTTAATGGCGATCTTAAGAAGAAAATAATGAGCAATAATTGGGGCTTTGGTAGAACATAGTACTTACTCCACACATAAAAGGTCCTTTAAAGGTTTACTGGACAATTAGAATCCTGACCTTATATTTAAGAGTTGTTCAGGGAAGCCAGGGAGGACTGCAACCATTTTTTAAATCGCATGACCTCCTGTATTTCTTAGCATATCGATACCTCACAAATTTCTATAAATAAACCGACCGTGTTGATGATAAACAGCAGCCACTGTAACTTCTCTTGTAAAATCACAAATCTCATCTCCGTAAAGTTGAACACATTATAGGTCTGTTGGCATGTTGAAATAGAAAGGTGTTCTCTTACTTCCCTGTTCAAACTGACCTACAGTGTGTGCAAAAGTTTTTCATTTTCTATGATTGAATTCGGCGGCATGGTGGTACAGTGTGTAGTGTTACTGTCTCGAGTTTTCCAGGATTCCATATTTGATCCAGAGATCAGATAATTGTCGGAGTTGGGAATGATTTTCATTAGCATCACGGTGAAAATTAATCTGTAAAATGAGAAAATTCTACCAACATTGGAATGTTTTCAGGTAAATCTATATTTTTTAATCTGCAGTTGCTCATGAGTCTGAGCCACTCTTACTGTACCAGTGGTATCAATGGTACCAAACGTGCAGTACCTCAGGGTACTATGAGGTCTGATTCAGTGGGTTGTTGTACACCTTACATGGGTTTTTATTTTATCGTTACTTTCTTTGTTTAAAGTGGTGCTAGAAACTTTGTGAATTTTGTAAAACAAATCGTAAAATTATTTATTATTATTTATTTGCTGAACCACTTTTAATCCTGTTAGAGTCGCGGGGTTGACTCTGGGCGAGGGCGAGGTACACCCTGAACAACTCACCAACTCATCACAGGGCAACACATACAACCATTCACACTCACACCTAGGGGTAACTTGGAACAGCCAGGTAGCCTACTGTGCATGACTTTGGGAATGTAGGATGAAACCACAGTACCTGGAGGAAACCCACACAAGCAGAGGGAGAACATGCAAACTCCACAGAGAAACGATCTAAGAGAGCCCGAGACTCAAACCCAGGACCTTCCTGCGGTATGTTAGGCGTTACACCACTGTGCCGCCCTTGGAGGAGTTCACCCACTGAGAATTTGGTTTGATGGAAGACGGTGGTACAGCAGTAGAGCTTGATCTTTTCAGAAACTTTTTATTCTGTGGTAGAACGTCTTGCGTGTTTATGCTTGTTTTACTGCAGGACTCTCCTGTATAGAGTTTGATTCATGCACAGATGTTTTATGATAAGATGAACTATTTGTTCCATAAAAAATTTCAACAAAAAGGTTTGTTCTCATCCATGCTCCCAATTATCCCAGCAGCCTTCTGACTCTAGAAAACTGTAGATGGCAGCAGTGTGTTTTTTGGAGAGCTTTCGTCACCTTTGGTGGTGAACTTATAGAAATAAAATCTGTTAAATGATTTTTATCAAGTGTCTCTTCAAGTAAAATCTGAAACATCAAGTTTAAATGTGATATCATTCAGTGAGTAACCTTTAGGTTGTGCAAATTTATAAATTGAAAAACATTGGACCTAATTTGCATAATTAAATGTATTTTTTCCAGGAGCCTTTTACAGGCGAAATCTTTGTAAAATATTTGGAAGAAAATTTACAATAATATTTAATAATTTCTCTCATTTTATTCTTAATCATTTTGAATGATTTTAGTTTTTAATCTTTAGTTCATTTGTAGAATTAATTCATTCCTCTAGTGTTTAAAATGGAGACCGTTATTCTTGCGCGTGCATGTAATTTTAAGATAATCATTTTTTTAAAAATCCCACGTGACTAAAACTAACCGACGCTGTTTCGACAGTGGGCGTGGCTTTAGGATGAATCTGTACCACTCTGTGATGTGTATTTCAGTCATTAGGAAGTTGAGGATGAAACCTGCGGAAATGGAGAACCGAGTCATTAATACAAAAACTTGAAGAGATTCGTGCAAAAGTTTTCGCACCTCATTAAAACCCCTATAATTAAATAAAAGGTGCTTTTATTCTCTACAGTTTATCTACAACTCAGAATAACTTTTCTGTTGCAACCAGACAACAAAAACAAACCCACAGAACATCAAGTGAAAATATCTGGTTCACAGTCTCTTATATTCATATAATATAATAAATATTTATTCTACTGATTTTTCCGTAAAACCCAACACATTAATCTCTCTATAAACAGAGACACTGTGTGATTTTATAATTCCAAATGAAAATTCAACTTTCTCCAAAGTGATACACAAATTTTTGCACTGCAGTAAAGAACATTCATTCATTCATTTTCTGAACCGCTTAATCCTAATTAGGGTCGCAGGGAGGCTGGCACCCATCTCAGCCGACTTTGGGCGAGGGCGGGGTACACCCTGGACAGCTCGCTAGACCAACAGTCACACAACCATTCACACTCACACTCACACCTAGGGGGGATTTGGAACAGCTGTGTGCACAACCTACTGTGCATGTTTTTGGACTGTGGGAGGAAACCGGAGTTCCCAGAGGAAACCCACGCAAGCACAGGGAGAACATGCAAACTCCACACAGAAACGCCCGAGCTGGGAATGGAACCCAGGACCTTCTTGCTGTGAGGCAGATGAGCTAACCACTAAACCACCGTGCCGCCCCAGTAAAGAACAATTATATTTAAAAAAAATTATTCATTAAAGGGAAAAAAAATCAACCTGAACTAGTACACACTCGGTTTCTTTCTCTATCTGGTGCTCAGACTTTTTTCCACTGACATTTTTGAAGTTGAATTATAGTTTGATTAGTTTTTAATGCACAGACCCAGATAAAATATGTACATTTCATCCATATAAAATACATCAAAGAAAATTATGATTTGGAAATACACAAATAAGCCATAACAATATGTGTATAAGTTCTTATAATCTTCCACAAATTTGCAGCTCGATGTAAATGATTGTCTGGGAGAAAATAAACTAAAAAATGTTTAATTCATACCATGATGGCTTTTATAAATTTTCATTAATGTTTTTTGACAAGCAACAAAAGAATATCATATTCTATAAATATTATTCTTCCTGACTGTAATGATTTTTGCGTTCTTTGACAAACATGAAGAATATCTACACTTACAGGATGTTTTCCATTTTTTAAAAATATGATTGTTTTTTACTTCCTTTCAAATAAACAAATCACTGCCATGAGATATTAGACATATTCATTTTACTTATTTTAGTGACTTTTAAATTAAATTGTGATTTGCATTTATAAACCAAATACTGACTCAAGTAAATACAAATACATGCAAATCAGTTAAAAGAAAATGTGCGAAGAGCTTAATGAACAGTCGGAGTTGGTTAACTAAAAAGAAACATGGCCCCAGAAAACAAGTTGTTCAATTAAATAATGATTAAGATAATTGTTTTGTTTGTTTTATAGGAATTAAAAATAAACAGGACTAACATCCTCTAAGTGAAGTGCTCCGTTGTTGTACAGCTTATGGACGGATCAAACCACAAGATGGCGTTATACACCTTCTTTCATCATTCCTGTGCCGAACCGGCGGCTCTTTCTAGGTTAGGGAAGGAGTGCGGAGTCTCTCAGCCGACTTCCGAGCGAAGGCGGGGAACTTCTGTGCGGAGTTTGCATGTTCTCCTTGTGCTTGCATTGGATTCCTTCGGGTTCTCCGGTTTCCTTCACATGCACGTAAGGCTATTGGCTTTTCCAAATTGCCCCAGATGTGGGTATGAATGCTTCTGTGTGTGTTGGCCCTGAGATGGGCAGGCAGGTTAGGGATGGGCTCCAGCCTCCCCATGACCCAAGCAGAATTAAACAGTTTGGAAAATAAACGAATAATTTTTTTCTGTATCTACATTTTCAGGGGCAGTGGTGGCCCGGTGGTAGGGTGGTGGATTACTGATCCGAAGGTCGGGGTTCAATCAGCAGGTTGTCACTGCTGTCCCCCCAGTGCAGCTAACTGGGTTATCAAAGGCCGGCCGTGTCTCTCACTTTCTGTGGTAAGAGGAATGTAAAAGAACCATGGCTGATTTTAGTAAAGAGGAGCTGCATCGCCATCACCGTGTTTCTGCTCTGTGATGGCCTGGCGAGCTGTCCAGGGTGTACCCCGCCCTCGCCCAGAGTCGGCTGAGATGGACGCCAGCCTCCCTGTGACCCTAATTAGGATTAGGCGCTTCAGAAAATGAATGAATATACATTTTCTTAATTTACTTTTTGTATTGTTGTAGTATTATAGTGTATTATGATAGTCTGACAACCATGTTTAAAAGAATAAGAACATACAAATATACAAGGATAAAAACAAACATGAATAAGTATTGCTTACAAGGAATGAAAAACGGGAAATACAAGTTTATATTTACACATGCAAAAATAATAGGAATAGAAAGTGATAATGTAATAAATAATATAAAAGGGTAACATTTTTAGGAAAGTTTTAATTAGTTCTATTAATTAGATTAACTAAAGATCCATATTGTACTTCTCCTTCTAGACTGTTGTACTTTTATTTTAAACTATGCAATATAAACATTCAAAAAACTGAAAAATGTTAGCAATGCAGGGGTAAAAGGAACATTTACATTTTGACGAATCAGTGAGTTAAAGATTCGAATGAATATCAAATGACTCGAATCACCCAGAAGATTCATTTTGCACAATTTCAGTGCGTTGACGTCACACCTTTACAACCGGGGCGTTGCGTTGAACGACGGAATTGACGAGGAAACCGACCATTGAGCACATAGAACATCGGTTCAAACTACAGCCACGGACCAATCAGCTGTCGTATCGAGTTGAACGAGCGCGTAGTGTTCCCTCCCCCCTTTAGCAGCACGGTCCTCTTTTTTTAGTGCTGGTGGAGGACCGGAGGAACTGAGGGACCGTAGAGAAAAAAATAAAAAGAAAAAGAAGGAAAGGGTGAAGGCGGTCTGAATAACGGAAAGAAAAAAAGCAAGGAGGCAGTGGAGCTATAGCTAGTATTTTTGTATTATCTAAACCTTTTTTGGTTTGTTACTTGTGATACGGGTATTTAATAAGCTAACGCGGTGTAGCTAAGCTAAATGTAAGCAGCTAGCCAAGGAAAGCTAAGCTAGCGGCTAACCAAAAATACGATATTTCAATAACGGTGTCTTTTCTTTGTAAGTGATTTGCCCGGTTATTGTTTTTTTTGCTTGGGGCCTTATTATTCTAACTATTTCTTGGTTTCTGGCGATAATTCGTGACTGAAATACCTGACGTGCTTGAATAAATCGAGAAAATATAAAAATAAAATGGCGGAACCGGACAAATTAAACATCGACTCCATAATACAGCGTCTCCTGGAAGGTGAGAGAACTTCTTCTGGTGTTTCTGTCAGATTTTGATGAAATGTTAAGTATTTTAAATGTGTAGTATCCATTTTAAGGTTCTAGTTTGTTTTAAGTGGTGATAGAGGTAAATATTTAAATTAGCTTTTGTGCTAATCCTGACCCTGAATCCTGTGGTAGCAAATGGAGCGCGAGCTCGCTGTGAGGGTTCCTTCCTGACTGGAATTACATGTAAAATGGTTTAAATTTCATTTTAATTTAATTTCTGAAGTCATTTCCAATATGTCCTTTATAATCTCACATAATTCACTAGAGAACAGGTTATGGAATATTTACATTATGTAGAAGAATTGACGTGTTACTATAAACACTGATGTACAGAGTATCAAAAATAATAATAAAAATAAAGAAAATAAAGTCATAATTGTTCTGTTTAATTTTTTTTAGAAAAACAAAATACAGTTTCATATGCAATCTTCATTTTATTTCCTAAAAAAAAGGTTTAAATCCACTAATAAATTCCTGCCACAAATGAATTTTATTAAATATATAATTAATACACTTTCTTCTTTAGTTTTTAAAAAATATTTCTTTACTGATTTTAAACCATTATTATTATTATTATAAACATTTTAGTCTTGAAAAGATGCATGAAGTTTCATAAATTGTTTAAAAATGAATAAATAATTCTGATAAAATGATGCATTTAAAGTGATTTAATTTCAGATTTAGGGAAATATGGTTGGTGTTTAAATCTTTTTTGTAAGAGAAATGATCCTGTACAAACTTTAAGTTGTATCCTAATGAACATAATATTCAAATGTCGGAAACAGATTAATTCACAATTTTCAGGTAGTGAAAAGCAACCAAATTGAGGCGGAGGCGTAGTAGTGATAAAGATGGTAAATAACGTTCAAGGTCCCGTGTCACCGAGGGCGAGTGGGGCGGGAGCTATAGAAATAGGTTTCGTCTCTACGACTTGGTGCAAGGCGCAGTTAGGTTCTCCTCGGGAAGGTCCCTGTTAGGATTGTATATGGGTCACCTTAATCTTGTTTCAAGGTCACAGCAACCAACTTAGTGAATTTTTCTATATTGCCATATTATGAAATGATTCTTCAGGCCAGAGTGTCTGGACCCCTTTGGTCTATTTTGGGGGTTTTTCCCCTCGTCTTTTTCTTCCCTAATTTAGTCATAGCTATCTATTGCCATCAAGTATTGCCTCTCTATTTTATATGACCCCCACCAACCACGGAGGCCTGTAAGCAAGCATGTGTCCCCTCTGTGACACATGATAGTGCTACCCGCATCTTTATGAACTGCTGCGCATGTGCTGCCCAACACACTCAGATTGAAAGTGGTATTGGCCCCTTTTGTATGAATGTGCTCACAGATCGTGAGCGTATGGAGGTCCCTCCAACTTGGCCAATTAGTTCTCATGGCTTCCCGGCCGTGAGTGTCTGTGGCACGTTGTCAATGCGCCCCTCAGGAGTCCAGTGTTGTGGATTTTTAGTGATGTATCACAAATGGTCGTACCGCGCATACCTGGAGGATAAAGATGAATGATGCACCCGATGGTTTCATAAACATTTCTTTTCTTGTTCAGAAGTCCCATTCAGATCAGATTAATTACCAGCAGGATGTTAACTCTAATAACAGGTTTTTACATGTCTCCTCATGTGTTAAAACTCCCGTCTGAACACATTCATAACGTTACAGGAGGAGCGATGTTCATGCTGGTTGAGTTTTTTCTGAATCCAGATGTTTGTCTCACATGTGGTGCTTCGATATTTCCGGAAGCGTGAGCGATTAGAGTAATTTTCTCAGAGGATGGAGAAAACACGAATCTGGATGGAAATAAGATCAGAAAAGACTTACTGTAAAACAGGAAATGAACCTGGGACGCCATGTATGTATAATGCTGTCCGAATAGGGTTGGTTCATCGTTCATTTTCTAAACCACTTAGCCCGAAGAGCTAGTCGCGGGGAGGCTGGCATAGTACACCCTGGACAGCTCGCCAGGCCGTCGCAGGGCACGGCTAGGGCTGGTGTTTTATTTAATGAAGTAGTATAATATATAATAGAGAATTTTTTTACTGCAGGAAGAAATGGGTTCCAGTTTACCTAATTTTAGTCTTTAAAAGCTTCATTCAGACAAAAACATCTCAAACGATTCTTCTTTTCACTCACATCTATTATTTTAGTTTTCTTTACTGTTCTTTACATAAACAAAGGCATGGCTATGCAAATTAGATGCTCTTGAAGACCCGTTGGAGTGTCTGGTATGCTTATCATTTGAATAATGTGTGGGTGTGGCTTGTTTTCAGAATCCGATTCTCCTTTGGTTCTGATGTCATTGCCAGTGTTGGTGTGTAAAGTATTGTGTGAAAATTTAAGTGCACTCTACTTCTTGACTGTCTGTCCAATCAGCCTTTTAATTTCAGATGTTTTTCCCTCAAGGTGCTGGATCAGAAATGGTTAAATACATAAAAAAATAGAGCTTAAACAAACAGGAACTCGTCACACTTGTTTTTTTCTTTTCAATACCCGAAACACTCGATCCGTTGCATGCAGCGAATGTGGCGCGACGGCAATCTGACGTTGCGCACTGGACACCAGATATCTGGTGTTAAAAAGATTTCTCATTGGAGGATGTGTGTGTGTTTACATCTGCTGTCTGGAAAACCCATGCTTTATTTCGGAATCTGGAAATCACGGCACGTGTTGATGGCATTTAGCATTTCCTTCATACAGCGTCTGGCGATATGGTGTAAAAACATGCTGTTTCCTCAAACCTGATTGCCCCTGCAAAATAGTGCTGACCCAAAGGTTTTTTTATTTATTTATTTTTTTGGCATTGCGAGGAAAAAAATGTATTAAACAGATCGACCTCTCAGTTTTGCTTTTGGATTCTCAGTTGGATTTTTTTTTTATCCATCAAGGCCCATACATGGAGAATAATCTAGACTGTGCATGCCCCCTCTTTCGTGGTTAACTGGCTTCAACTTCTGGTCATGGCAGAAAACCTTGGAGGTGTTCGGTTTGTGTTGTGGATTCATGTTATTTCTGTGGTAGAATAGTTGGTTCTTGTTGCGCTGTTGACTGTGAAAACAGTGCAGACTCAAAGAAATCTCAAAGAAATATCTTCTCACCGGTAAGTGTTTTTTATTCTTTGTAAAACCGCAGTCATGCTGATATTTATGGGTAATTGTGGAGCTAGCAGAGCAGAAGAAGCTGTCTGAAGAGTTGGTTCATTTTAAGATACCACGATTGTGCTCGTAGCATGTGGTGCTTATGTAAGAGGATTTAAGGTGAATGATGTTTCCTTGTATATAAATCTTTCCCCGTGAGATCGACTAAGAGCAATGTATCGTTCACAATAAAAACAGAATAATTTTATTTTTGGACACTTGAGTTCTGATGTAAATTCATTGCAAATATTATTTGATATGTTATAGGTTTATAGGCTAATGTATGAAGGTCTGCCATGAGCTAATAAATTATTACAGGGGTTTTAATCTGTCAGTTGGTATTTGGGATACATAATTGAGGTTTTAAAATTTTTTATTTCTTGGCCTACACATCCAATCATATCAGATTGTGACAGTTTAGTTTGTTTGCACTGTTTATTTCTTCTGGAGTAAATGTGAGCTGGTGATGTTTACATAATTTAAAAAAACCTGTCGTTATTATTATTATTATTGTTGTTGTTGTTGTTGTGATGTCAGTGTTCCTTTTATGCCCCTTTTTTTCATATTAGAGCCAATAAGAAAAAATAGAGTAGTTTGTCATGTTGACAAGAAACTGCAAAAATAGCCTTGTTCTAGATTTACACCTGACTGCTTTAGCGCTCGCACTGGTTCACGGCAACGATTTAAAGCAATAGGTAGAGCATACGTCATCAGCAGCCTGATAAGAAATTAGAGTATTATTAAGTACATATTATGTGAATTATTATTGTTGTTGTTTATTGTTGTCATTGTTAACAGATTATGTAGATGAATCCTTTTTTTTTTTTTTTTTTTTTTTTTTTGCACATGAATCTCTGTTTTCAAAGATGTAGTTTTGCCTTTTCAAGGCAAAAACAGAAAACGTGATGGCTCTGGTAAATATAGTCCCAGCCTATGGAAATGTTTGGGAATCCCAGTTTTAAGCATCATTAGAGTAGTTCATTTGTTCGTTACATAACGCAGTGTCGTGTGGTAAATGATTCGTAGGTTGATTTTAGGACGTGTAATATTCTCGAGTTATCAGCAATCAGTGATTTGTATTGTGATTCTTATGATTAAATATCTTTTTCTCTCTACTCATCTCTACTTTTCCTTTTTTTGTTTTTGTTTTTTTGTACAGTTATAAAACCATGAATGATGTAAAAATAAATAGAATCGACTCGTTAACTGTAAAGATTTGAACCTTGAAATACTGAAGTGGTCACGAATGATTAAATGTAACCTGCTCCATACAGCCTTAAATTTATCCCTCAAAACCAACAGCAGAATTTAATGAGTACAAAATTACTTAAAATACAATGAATAAAATAAATCTCATTTTCTCATTTCTTCCCCTCACTTGTGTGGTAAACGTTTTGTCATGTCATTTTCTGAACTGCTTAATCCTAATTAGGGTCCCGGGGAGGCTAGCGCAACTCTGGGCGAGGGCAGAGTACACCCGGACAGCTCGCCAGGCCATCGCAGGGCAAAAACACGCTGACGGCTATGCAGCTACTCTTGGCGAAAATCAGCAATGGTTCTTTTACATGCCTCTCAC
>JAOUQZ010000024.1:24851469-24877177 GCA_028564935.1 Neosilurus hyrtlii | reverse complement strand
GACAGCAGTGAGAACCCGTTGATAGTGGGGCTTGAACCCCCGACCTTGGGATCAGTAATCCAGCACCTTACCACCAGTAATACTCTTATCGTTTGTTGGGCAGAACTACAGCTTGTACCTTGAGCGTTTGTAATGGGGTAAATATTTCTACTGTGGCACAGTGGTTGGCACATCCACTCCATAGCAAGAGGGCCCGGGTTCAATGCACAGGCCCGGGCGTATCTGTATGGAGTTTGCATGTTATCCTTGTGCTGGTGTCGGTTTCCTCTCTGCCAGTTTTCTCCCTCGGTCCAAGAACATGCACAGTAGGCTGCTTGGCTGACCTAAATCACCCCTACGTTTGAATGGTTGTGTGTGTTGGCCCTGTGATGGCATGGCGAGCTGTTCAGGGTATACCCCGCCATCACCCAGAGTTGGCTGAGATGGGTGTCAGTCTCTATGCGACCCTAATTGGGATTAAGCGGCTTAGAAAATGAATGCATGATAATTCTACGTCATTCCCATAGCTAACATTAGCTTCGTCAAGCATTGCTATTAACAGATGAACTCCAGATTCCCATTTAAATTAAGTAATTCCCGCCTCTGGTTTCCCACTTTTGAGTTACTTCAGATACAGTGTTCAGATTTTATAATACAGGTTTGTGTTTTTACAGGTCTGTGTGTATGTGCTTATAACGAATATTAAATGTAACAGAGTATCAGCCTTCGATCCTGTGTGTGTGTGTGTGTGTATATAGTCATTGTTTATTACACTATGTACAGTTTGTGCCAGCAGGGCAGAAAATAAACAAGTCGTTTACCGCAGTATTTATATCCCCTTATGTAATCTCACCCTTTTTTACCCCCATTTAGGGAGACGTTTCTTCCTACACACACACACACACACTTGTTCACACACATTCAGGTATACCCACACACACTCACTCTCTCTCACACACTCACGAAGATTTTCGAAGAATCTCCATCAGTCAGGTGTGTGTGTGTGTGTGTGTGTTGAAGTAGGAGTTATATATTAGCTTGTTCTAAACATCGCTCCATGAGTACATGTTACAAATAATTAAAATATTGGATGTGAAGTATATAAACTTTTCCATAATGTTTTAACAATCAGGAGATTTATTAAATATTTTAATAATATTTGATGCGAATATGTTTTAAATAGTCTGTTTAAATCTGATTCACGGTGATGTAAATAAAAAGAAAATGCACTTCATCGCGATGGATTTTTCCTTCTTTTGTTTCTAGGTGTTTAGATTTTTTTCTGAAATTAGTTATAACTCGAGTGAGATTTGATAAGATTCAGGAACAGCTCCTTCCTCAGCACCACCTACTATTTATAAACTCTTTAAACTAGAAATGTCCTGATTTCTTGTTTAGAGGAGATCCAGGGGTTATGGAAGTGACAGTGGGTGAAAGGGAGCTTTAAAATGAACAGAAGGGGTGGGGTTATGTGGTGGGAGGAGCTTGATGTTTAACGCTGATGATTAGAGGTCGTTGAGCTCTGGTGTAACAGGGAGATCAAACCAGGATTAACGGCGACAACTAAAGCCCTTGACGCCAGGAAGTGGGCGTGGAGAGACGCGGTTCGTTACAAATACCTAGCAGTGTTGTGTAAGATTCTGATTTCTGAAATCTCTTGAGTGGATTTGGAGGGTGCTGTGAGAACAATTCATTACACGACACGCCAAAAAGCGTTTTATGCTCCTCCCACTTTAACACGCCACCGATTAAGCTTGGTTTTTATACCACATGGTGGTTTGATGCTCACGTCTGATTGGTCTGCCATATATGCGTTACTTTTGCCTAACAGCCCGACTGCAGTTTAAACGTTATCGTTTCCATGGTAAATGCTCACAGAAAGAAGGTCCTGGGTTCAAGACCCGGGCTCAGTGAGGAGTTTTTGTGTGGAGTTTGCATGTTTTTTGGGTTTCGTCTGGATACTCTGGTTTCCTTCCACAGTTCAAAGTCATGCACAGTAGGCTAATTGGCTGTTCCAAACTACCTCTAGGTGTGAGGGTTGTGAATGGTTGTATGTGTGTTTTTTGGTGCTATGACGGACTGTTCAGGGTGTACCCCCCGTTTGCTCAGAGCCGGCTGAGAAATGCTCGAGTCTCCCCAGGACCCTAGTAGGGTTAAGTGGTTCGGCAAATGAATAAATAAAATAAGTGTCCTGTAGTACGGTGCACGTGATGCGTTCTATGATCCATCTTCCTCTAAGCTGTGGCTTGTGTAACAGCGCAGAGCTCTGAGTCACGTTACAGCCGCTCTTCTGGCCTCGTGAGGATTTGTGTTTAAACCCCAGAGCGCTTGAATCTGATTCACCGCAGCTCACCGTGTACATCACAGGAGGATGAGTGGAGTAGGCAGCTGGCTGTGTTAACCTGTAGCTCACACACACACACACACACACACTCGGTTCTATTCTAGGGTTCTGATGTCTTTCCTGTAAAGGCAACAGACGCTGTTTTCCTACATCGCCCTGGGAAACTCGCCCCAAACGCCGCCTCGAATATGACCTGTAGATCTGCGTAGTGTTTGAGCTGACACTTTGTTTGGACAGACTTCCTGCCTCACATCTGTCTTGTGTGTGTGTGTGTGTGTGTGTGTGTGTCTGTTGTGTGTGTTTGCAAAGTAAATGCAGGACTCGTTTAGTCCTTCGGTCTTGTCTATTTGCGCATTGTGAATTATTGATTTGAGTGAATAGCACAGTTGCCTGTGAGAAGGGTGTGTGTGTATGTTTAAAAGACTTCCTGCATATTAAATATTCAGATCAGCATAATTTAATATTTTATTGAAATCTGATATTGCTGTTTAATTCAGAGAAAATGTTTTCGGAGTAGTGCTGGAGAATTCTGCACTCTGATTGGTTGGTGCATACTGTGCATACTGCTGCCCCTCCATTTATTTATGTATTATCAAAATCTGGTTTATAGCATAATTCAATGCATAAATGTATGTAGTTTGTGCGTCTAAAATAAATTTCCCCAATTCGACCCCGTTGCTAAGATTTTAGCAAATTAAAATTAGTGGAATTGATGTTGAAGCAAAAAAGATGGCTGTGTTTACATGAGAGCAACTTTTTCCCTGCTGTTTAACAAATAAATTACTGTAATGCTTCTAATGGAACTACCAGCGTGAGCGATAATAGGGTTACGTAGAACTATCAAAGAAAATAACTATTAGAATATTTACTTTACTGATTGATTATTTTATTTACGTGTCTTTCCGATAGGGAGTTTTGCATCACTCTTACTCTATTTACACTTCAAGGATTATTATGCGATGGGCAAAAAAGTAAACAGATATTTCTGGAAAGCTTTTTAAGTTTTATCTTCATTATATATGACACATACTATTGTAATTGTTTCTTATGCTATAATCAACAAAAACAAAGCCAGTTCAGAATTCCTGTTCTGTGCAGCAGCCGCTTTAAGCTGTGCCCTGTTACAGCACTGGGCAGTGCAAAAACACGAGGTGTGTGTCCGGGAAGACTAGCTGATAAACGTATCCCACGCTTGATTGTTAAAGAATGAGCATTGAATGTAAAAGCAGAGCGTCAGTAGCTGAGGAGAAAGCGGAAGAGTTGCAGCGTCAGAGTTTTGTCAATCTTTTGATACCCACAGCGTGTTTTCTGTTTCTTTGTTGTGGTTACAGGAGCGAGAAGCGATGTGTTTGCACGCATGTAGCTCAGTGAGAGAGTGCGATGCGTGTGCTTACAGATCTCTGTCTTCATTTGTGTCTGAATTTCAGGCCTGACCGGATCGTCTGACAAACGAGTTCAGTGTGTTAGAGTGAAATTTTCATGGTATGATAACCGGTGTATAAAGATCATCGTTAGAGGTGGAGTGATATATCAGAAATATCATCTCACAGTATCATAGTTCGGGGAAGTGGTGGCCCGGTGGTAGGGTCTGAATTACTCATGTTAAGGTCGGTGGTTCAAGCCCCACTATCAACGGGATGTCACTGCTATCCCCCCAGTGCAGCTAACTGGGTTATCAAATGCAGGCCATGTCTCTCACTTTCTGTGGTGAGGGGCATGTAAAAGAACCATTGCGGTTCTAAAAGAGTAGGTTGCATAGCCGTCAGCGTGTTTCTGCCCTGCAATGGTGTACCATGGTGAACCCCGCCCTCGCCCAGAGTCGGCCCTAAGATCAAGCGCTTCAGAAAATGGATGGAGAAATTAATCTCATAGCACGGTACATGATACACTTCTCGATTCCTGTCAATGTTTACTCACACTGATGAAGTAGTGCTCACAGATATCCGGTATTGATTATTAAAAATACCAATTTAGCTTATATCTAAAGAATAACATTCTTAAAAAAATTTTATATTTCAGTTCTAAGCATCAGGTCTGAACATCTCGCAGCTTCCAGTGAGTTTGCACTGATTAAAAAAAATATTGCGCATGCAGGAATTCTATACATTATCCTGAACTTGCAGAAATACCCCAAACATCGTGGGGCGTGAACGCCTGACCCGATGTTCCATCTGCGTGTTACAGTGTGAGCTGATCATTTATTCCTCGTGTGTGTTTGAGAGAGAGAGATTTGAGTTATTGCAATTTTTGCATCATTTTAGTGGATTACTTTGTGTGGTGGTTTTTTTTAACTAGTTCCTCTTTTTTTATGAAGAAAAAAACGAATGCATCTTTAGCAATTTAAACACCACTACATGTTTTTTTTTTTCTTGTGAAAGACATGTTCTTTTTTTTTATTTCACAGATGTTTTTTCTTTAAATTATCAAAAAAATATTATCTTGCATATAGAAGAATGATGAGGTGGTGTTGAATTAAATGTTTTTTAATCACTTATCTGTGAAAATGTAATATAAAGAATAAGATTTCATTAATATTTTCTTTGAAAAGCCCCTTCTCATGTGTTTTATTTCTCTTATTCCACCACAGCAACTTACTTGCCAAGGCAGTGTGTTATTTATTAAATCTTGCGATTACTTTTACTCATAGTTCCATAGCAGCTGTAAACAGACATTCCCTCAATTTATTCTCTCTAATGCAAATAAAAACAACGTGTAACGTAGTATGTTAGCGCTCTGGTCATGACGTGTGTACAAATGTATATTTTTAATAATAACTTTTTTTTTTATATTTATCCCCCCCTGTAGTTAAGGGATCACGGCCTGGCAAGAACGTTCAGTTGACGGAGAACGAGATCCGTGGCCTCTGCCTCAAATCCCGCGAAATCTTCCTCAGCCAACCCATCCTGCTGGAGCTCGAGGCGCCGCTGAAGATCTGTGGTGAGTGAGGCGAAATCTCTGGGGTTTATCCACAGGGCTGGGTCAAGAAAACATACTGCACCTTTACAGCACACTCCCTGATCAGCACACGACTCTCTGTGGATGAAGGCTGAGGAGTGTAGCGTGTGCACTCTGTCGTATTAGTAAACGCCAGATCAGGGTGTGGATCACAGCATGGAGTCTTCTACATCTGTGATGGAAAAAACACAGCTGTGTAATCTTTGTTGCTGTGTGTGTGTGCGCGTGAGCTACCGCCGTCTCTTATTACACCACAGATCAGGAATCTGTTTGTGAGACAGCTTCATGTTTGTATTTTCTACTCCTGTAACTGAAGTTCCGGGTGAAAATCTGTCCTGGGTGAAGCTTGTATGTTGATGTTGGATGTGTTTGGTGACTTAGAGTAATTAAATCTTTAAAAAGAGATACGCACCATCCTGTTTTGGGAAGGAGCACAAGTTGTTTTTTTGCTAACGGCCACTGACTTCATTCATTTTGTAAGTCCCCTCTGTATTGATGAAAGGTGTCTCATCTGGGCAGATGTCTCAGTCTGGTCATGTGAACATTTACTGCCATTTTTACCCATTTATCTATTTATTAAAATCCACAATTTCCCTCCCTAGTCCCTAATTTAGCTGCACCCTCCTTTTGGCTCTGACTTGGCATATGAGAATGTTCACTCAGGGAAAAGCGTGCCGCACCACAGGGCGTGTAAAACACTCAAAACGAAGCGCAGTCCTGTCCGCCCTCTTATACATACACAAGCTCATAGATGTGTGTGATTGGCTGTGACTGAAGGAAGTCTGTCATCTTTTAACGGCAATAAATATAAAGTGTGTCAGAGGTCACACTGTGTATGTAATGTGTTTAAAAGACAAAGAAAAAAATGTAATTAAGGGATTTACGCTGCTCTGTGTTTGCTCACCGGTTTTTGTATGGAGGAAAAGTTTAACCCTGGAGTGGAAGAATGAAAGGATAGATTTATGAGCTGTTTATGGAGCATTATAACAGGTTACTGTAATGACCAGGAGAGTCTGTTTTCTGACTGTGTGTGTGTTCAGGTGATGTTCACGGTCAGTACTACGACCTGCTGCGGCTCTTCGAGTACGGCGGTTTCCCTCCTGAGAGTAACTACCTGTTCCTGGGTGACTATGTGGACCGAGGGAAACAGTCTCTGGAGACCATCTGCCTCCTTCTCGCCTACAAGGTCAAATACCCCGAGAACTTCTTTCTGCTGAGGGGCAACCATGAGTGTGCCTCTATTAACCGCATCTACGGCTTCTATGATGAGTGTAAGGACATGCGTGCGCACACACACCGCTGTTTATTATATCAGAATTACCTCAGCTCACCGTTTTCTTTCTTCTCTTCATTGTCAGTCTTTTTTCCTTTCTTCCTGTTACTTTGTATTTCTTTCCTCTTCTATCTTTCATTTTTCTTCTGTCATTATTTTCCTTCCTTGTTTTTTGTCATTTTTTAAAATCTTTTCTTTCTGCTCAGGTTTGTTCCATGTACCACTTTCTTTTCTTTTTCTCTATCCCTCTTTCTTTTAACTAGAAGTTTAATAAAGGAAATAAAAAGTACTGTTTTGATCTGACACTGCATGCTCTCTCTCTCTCTCTCTGTGTGTGTGTGTGTGTGTGTGTGTGTGTCTCTCCGTCCCCTCAGGTAAGAGACGGTATAATATTAAACTGTGGAAGACGTTTACAGACTGCTTTAACTGCTTACCCGTGGCTGCCATTGTAGACGAGAAGATCTTTTGTTGCCATGGAGGTGAGTCTCTCTCTCTCTCTCCCTCTCTCCCTCCCCCGTCTGTCACACTTTTTTCTCCCTCTCTTTCTCGCTCTCTTTCTCTGTGTCTGTCTTTCTCCCTCTCTGAGATGATTTTCTCATCACAGCTCACTTGACTTTATTAAAGAAAATATTCTGGGCCATATATTCAGTGCTTGGCTCTGAATTACCCATAATCCTCCTTGTTTCTACCACTGAATGTGACTCAGTGCAGGAACCACCCCCCCAGTCTGCTGTAGTGTGGGTGGAGCTGAAAATAACGCAGAGCATCGATTGGTCATATACTTGAACAGAATTACCCAGATACACACACACACACACACACACACACACACACAATGTTTTTTTTTGACCACTTTGTTTCTTTAATTAATAAATTATTATTATTCATGTGTTCTCACATACTTTGATATGCAGGAGCACTTGTAATTTTTATTTTTGGATAAACTTTTGTCTATATAAAAGTGCTTTTTAGTATTTAACTTAAGTATTTATTCAGTTTATTGCATTTTATTCTGTATCATAGAAAAGTTTGTTTTTGTAACTCGTGTTTTCGGTGCAAATTAAAGGATTGGTACCGTGCTGTTTGAGCATGTCTGCAGCCATTAAATATTTATTTATTTACTTACTTTATTAGATGATACTGAAAAAAGGAGACAAATCTGTACAGCTGTAGTGTGTATGGTTGAGATGTGTGACGTGTCCTTCCCTCAGGCCTCTCTCCGGACCTGCAGTCTATGGAGCAGATTCGGCGTGTGATGCGTCCCACAGATGTTCCGGATCAGGGCCTGCTGTGTGACCTGCTGTGGGCCGATCCAGATAAAGACGTGTTGGGGTGGGGCGAGAACGACCGTGGAGTTTCCTTCACCTTTGGCGCAGACGTGGTGGCCAAATTCCTGCATAAACACGACATGGACCTCATATGCAGGGCACATCAGGTGTGTGTGTGTGTGCGCGTGCATGTGTGTGTAAATACACCACTGCGCTTTGAACTTTTTGGTTTTTGGAGAGTATTTTGTGAATGAAAGCTGTCTGTACGGTTCAGGTGGTGGAGGACGGATACGAGTTCTTCGCTAAGAGGCAGTTGGTCACACTGTTCTCCGCTCCAAACTACTGCGGAGAGTTCGACAACGCTGGGGCCATGATGAGCGTGGACGAGACACTCATGTGCTCCTTCCAGGTGAGGAGAGGAACACCTATATACACACACACACTTACAGGGTGCACTAATGTTTCTGTAGTCCTGCATGTTTGATTATGAAACAAAACTAACTGTTTTTTGCTTTAGAGCCCAGAGTGTGTTCTGTTTGTGTGTGTGTTTGATTTATTAGTTAATAGGTAACTAATGAACACAAAGTCCTGAGGTCGGGGGTGACTGGCTGTAACTCAGAGACGTTTCACACTGAATAAATGATTCAGAGTTATTATGATGGAATATGATTCAGCTGATTCTATGTAGTGTGAACAGAAAGAGACACAGGAGTGAGAGCAGGGGAGAGAGAGAGAGACACAGACGGATAGAGAGCAAGAAAGATATACGGACAGGGAGAAAGAGGGACATGGGCTGGAAAAGACAGAGAATAGGAGAGAGATGGAGAGAGACATACACATGGACAGAGAGTGAGGGTAACGGAGAGATAAAGATGGTGGGAGAGAGGAAGGTATGATGTGTAAATGTTATCCTGGTGCACTACACTGAAATACGATCATAGATGTGTATCGTGGTGAGATTTCTGTCTAACTCATTTCTCTCCCCCCCTCCATCTCCCTCTCCCTCTCAGATCCTGAAGCCGGCCGATAAGAAGCTGTACTATGGAGGAGGGGGTGTGGGCTCAGGGCGTCCGGTCACTCCACCTCGCAACTCGGCCAAGGGGGGGAAAGCCAAGAAATAGCACTCACTACCCCGGGAGCCCCCGTTCCGCCCCCTTTCTTATTCCCTCTCACTCGCTCGCTCCACCCTAACTCTTCCCTTAAACCTCAGAAAAATATCCGTCTCTCTACCTACCTCCCTGCTGCTTCCCTCTCTCTCACCAAACACACAGAGTACCCAGGGTTTCCTCTCTCTCTCTCTCTTTCTTTCTCTCTCTCTCTCTCTCTCTCTCTCTCTCTCCCCCTGTTTCTCATTGATGCAGTGTGAGTGTTTGTAAGCGTGAGGTTTTATTCATTTTTTGTCCTTCCTTTCTCTCCAGAGAGACTTTTCCAGGCCCTGGCCTTGTACTGTTTGTTGTTTTTTTTTTTTTTGTTTTTGTTTTTTTGGCTGGGGTGGGGGGTGGCTGGGTTGTTTTTTGTTTGTTTGTTTGTCTTTAAGTCACATCGCTGCTGTTGCTGCACTTCCTGTTTCAGAGCCAGTCTGATTATAAACTGTAATACACACACACACACACACACACACATGGAGCCCCCTATCTCTGGGAGAATAACTGATGCTGATGAATATGATGACGCGCAGGAAGGCGGCAACGCGGATGTGCAGCGTGAGAGGGAGAGGTGCAGAACTCGCCACAGGTGCAGAATTTCAATTTAGATTTCAGATGCATTCGAGAAACAATCATGTTAACTTTTCTGTTTGTTTGTTTTTGTTTTTTAAAAATCTCTTCTTTCTTTTTTTTTCTTTCTTTATTTCTGTTATTGTAGAATCATGAAGAAAAGCTTTGAACGCCTATTTTCACGCTTATTTTTGTTTTCTTTTTTGTAGTCTCTTTTTTGAGAATTAATTATCAATAAAGAGTACTGTTTATTTAAAAAAATCCACTCTGGTGTGTAACGTTTGTTTTCCAAAAAAAAAACACTTCACCTGTACAGGTGTAAGTTTACGTCCTGTAAAATAAGGTGTGATTGAATAGTGAAGTTGTAATAATGGGAATAATAACGAAATGGTTCTGAAATGTCATTTCTCTTTTTTTATGAATTTATAGAGCACACTTCCCCCTGCTGTGCGCTCTGTGTAGTGGTTTGATTTAAAATCCTCTTCAAATGAATCAATGTGAATTCCGGTTCTTTTTAGTGAATCACTTCAGTGGAGTCTGCTCACCTATAAGAGGCGACTCTTGTGTGGCATTTCTATGAGCTGCAAATACAGCAGGTCGTAATATTTACGACAGCAGTGATTGTTGCGCTTGACTTAATTATTGTTTATTTAACCTGTCAGCCATAACATTGTAACCACCTGCTTGGTATTGTGTGGGTCTCATGAGTGATGTGCTGTGGTACCTGACACCAGGAAGTTCGCAGCACGTCCTTTAATTCCTGTAAGTTGAAGGCAAAGCCTTCATGGTTTGGACTTTTGGTTTTTCCAGCCTTTCACACAGATGGGAATTTTGAAAGAGGCTACTGCTGTTAGGGAACACCATTAGCATAAAGGTGGAAAATAAAAGTCTACTACAATGTTTAGGTAGATACGTGATGGTACATGTCAAAGTAACATCCACATGAATACTAGGTGCACCCCGCTTGTCCGTATAATGGAAAAGAAAGTGCGATTCAGACCAATCCACCTTCTATTTCTCCATGGTCCAGTTTCTCACGTGTCCAATTTAGGTACCATCAGCGGTGGACTGGGGATGAGCATGTGCGCTCTGACTGCTATTCAGCCTCAAACGCAGGGGTCTGTAATGCACTGTGTATTCGGACTTCTTTCCATAATCGCCAGCATTCGCATTTACACCAGTCTGTTGTTCTGAGGGATCAGATCACTTGGGGTGTTCTTTTCTCACCATGGACATTACTGAGCTCGCCGTGCCATAGATGTGTTCCTGGTTCCCCCATTTGTCCTTCCTTAGACCCTTTTGGTAGGTATTCTACACTGCATACCAGGAACACCGCATAAGGTTTTGGAGATGAATAGAGCATTGTTGAGACATGACGTCTGATCCTTATAGTGTCACTCATATACTTGCGCTTGCCCATTTTACCAGCTTCCAACAAATCAAGTTCCAGAACTGGCTCTTCATTTTCTGCCTAATACATCCCACTCCTACAAGATTATCCTACACTTTAGCTGTCAAAGCTGTGTATATTGTACCAGACCTCATTTTCTTCAAGGAAAAAATCTAGGAGTAAATTTGTGGGCTGTTTGTTTGTTTGTTTATTCATTATTAATATAACTTAATTGTTTGTTTATTTATTTTGTCCCTTCTGGGCTCTGTAGTTTAATTATCCACTGTTTTTTTTGTTTTTTTTTTTATTTTGTGCATGCCTGTTAGACCGATTATTATACATATTTTCCCCTGTGTGTTGTGTTTTTTCTCATCAAATTGGAATTCCAAGTACATCCGACAACATGCAGCAAACCAACAAACTTGATATGTCGGCAAAATGGCTGCACAGACATGGACACTGACACGTCGGTTATCTTCCTTTAATCGATTTACTGCATGTAAAATTCTTCCTTTTTAAGCTGTATTTGGTAACACTCCCTAAATATTACATACTGTTTTTTACATATAGAATATTTAGGATAAATGTCTGTTTATAATGCAGGATGAGGTGATGTGCAAATAAAAAATAGGAATATAAGCAGCATATTGTATAATGTATAAAATGTCCCTTTTCCACTTTTAATTCAAAATTAATTTTTATGTGTGTGCATATATAAATTTTTAAGTTATATCTTGTTCAGAAACTTAAATATATAAACACTCAAATGCACCATGCTGCACTGCTGCAAAGTATCAGGTGAATAGTATAATGATTATTGATTATTTCTATGATTTTGCATTATTTATGATAATGAGGATGATTATAAATAAATTATTAAATGATTACCACACAATTCTAATTAGTTTTTAATAGTTTATTGATTAAAAATAAGCCTAATATTAGAAAGTTTAATTGAGCCGTGTCCAGTAAAGCCAGTATGTGATAGTAATACGGTGTGGGTAAGGAGCTGATTTTGAAGGGGGTTGTGTTGTATTTTTGTGAAAGGACACGCCCCGCCTCAGCTGTGTCTCCTCCATGTCTGAAACTGCATTCAGAATTGTTTTTGTTCTTGTGTTCTTACAAAGAATGGTATTTTGTGTGTGTGTGTTCATTATTTTCAGTGAAAAGAAAACCGAACAAAGCAGGAATCTCCTCTCCTTTAAAACAACTGTAATTCATTACTGTACAACAAGAAAAAGCACTGAGCGGCCTTTGCATAACTGTAAGCGCCTCCCGTACAGTTAGGTTAGACTAGCGCCTCCATTTCGGTTTCGTCTCAAACGCCCTTTTCTTCCCTTCTCGCGCGCCCTCGGTAGCGTGTTACGTCATGTCTTCTGCAGCGACCTAGTGCCCTAGTTCTATACAGGTCTTCGATTTGTAACTCGTCCCTTTTCCTTCTTTCTGCTGCGTCCTTGTGCGTCAGGGCAACTTGAATGTTAGCTAGCAAGGGTGACCAAATTTGAGCTCGAGGACAAGTTCGGCCAATCAAAAAATTTCGAATCTTAAGTAACGGTTTACGATAGAACTCGATTGATCAGATGGTCTGCTCATCAATACGATTTACCAATCACTGTGAAGAGACGAATGGCGGGGATTGGCTGAGGTAATTCCTCGGTTCTTAAGCCATATCTGCTCAAACACTATCCAACTTCCAGGTTCGGGAAAAAATATATATATAACCGAAAATTTTCAGTAGAAATGTTATTTATTGTGAAGGATTCATCGAGATTGGTGAATCTTGGTGCATTTTGTGCTGTTTTGCTGTTATAGGGTCACCTCAGGATGAACTAAAGGTGCAATATGAAGATTTTTGGAGAGAAACAATTGCTAGTCTGGGTTAGCTTAGCATAGATTCGTTTAGTATATAGATAGCATAAGCTAGTGTTAGCTCAGCTAGCGCGGTAATAATTCACTCCGGACGAGACGATTAGGAACTGGGACGAAAAGCCCGTCAGGTAAAAATCACTTTCTTTCATTTTTTTGTGAAAATTTGTAAACGCTTCCAAGCATGATAAAAGTTACTGTGAATGAAATATTTAAAATATTCTACTGTGTAAAATTCATGCTGTGTGAGATGGTTAGTCGCTTACAGTCTAAAGGATTTGCACCAAAAACCTGCTCGCTTTTTATTTTGGAGTGAGAAATAATTCTCATGAAAGCTGTAGCTGTGTGGCTAACAGGCTAGCTGAGTGAATAATTACCTCAGAGTGGAGGGAAAACATGCTAATGCACCAGAAGTGACAGGAACAAACTGGAGCTTCCAGTCAGTCTGTCTTTATATGGACATGTTCATGTCACATCCAGCTCGATTTAACATCAGGTTTTACTGTATTTCTCACATTTAATAGTAAATTTCCTGATTTATTATTAGCTTGTTATATCCTTAAACTTCTTATATGTTAACCAGAAGCTTGTAGTACGATTACACTGTTATTTTATTTACTCAGTGTTTGTTAGCATGTATCGTTTTAATTTAAAGGTTTATTCCTGATGTGAGGTAAGCTGTGAGTAAGAATAATTCGGATTTAATACAAAAAGGAAATGTTTTAACATTTAAATCAAGTTGACACCTCGACAGGCCATATTTTTTTTAAATAAAAACCCTATTATGTCACACTAAAAATCACTTTTATCGTTTAGATTGTTAGCAAAGGAATATGTGGCAAAATTGATCTAAAAATAATCGTATTATCTCCCTGCAAGCAAACCCTGAATATCTAAAAAAAAATTACCAATAATTATTAAATATTTCAAAAATTAAAAAGCTCATACGCTAGTACAGTTTTTACTTAACAAACATTGATACTAGTCTAGTTTTTATTAATAAAAGTTGGTTGCTAATATGTTGTTGTTGTTGTTGTTTATGATGGCAGTGGTGTTTCATGGTTAAGGAGGTGGGTTACTGATCAAAAGGTCAGGGGTTCAAGCCCCGGTATCACCAAGCCGCTACTGTTGGGTCCTTGAGCGAGGCCCTTAACCCACAACTGCTCAGGTTTATAAATGAGGTGGTTTTAGAAATTTAACTCACTCAGGATAAGGACGTCTAACAAATACCCTAGATGTAAATGTCATTAACGAATTCCACGTTAGTACGGGTTTTATTCATAAAAGGTTATTGTTAATCATGCTGTATTGGAACCTGGAATTGTAAAGTACGATTTTCTCCAGTGTTTTATTGTTGTTGTTGTTGTTGTTGTTATTATTCTGCTCACTGTGTATCTTGGCTAACTTTTCTACCTTTTGTTGTTGTTTTCTTTTCAGCATGTGGATGGTGGGCGAACATGGAAGGATCGTATAGAATGAGTGTGAGGGAGCTGTGTGAGACGGATGATTTGGCTACGAGTCTGGTGCTGGACCCGTTACTTGGGTTCAGCACCCATAAGATGAACATAAGGTAGAATTTGCGCCCGTCACGTGCACATCCCTTATCACTCTGTGCTGCAGTTAGGATTTTGGCCTAAACTAATAATATTTTATGGCATTAGTTGGTTTTGTGAAACCAGACATCATTATCAATGTTTCACTGATTTCCTGAAGATAAATATTTAATAATTTATTACTTTATTTATCAACAACTGTTATTATTAATATTATTGAATCATTTTTAAAGGATTTTTTAATATTTCATTTTATGCTTAGTTTTATAAATTAAATTAGATTGAGTTGATTTATTCAGATCATGACACTAATTACACCTTGTATTTGTTTTGGCCTTTGATTATCACCGTGTTCCGAGCCTTTTCTCCATCAGTTACAGAAGTATTGACACCATCTGAAAACTCTTGCATGTAATTGCTCTGAATTCGTTATTGTTAATTATGTTCTTTCGCGCTCTCTCCCCGTGTGTGTGTTACCGGTTTATTGTGAGTGCTTCTGTGTTTAGTGAAGCATTCAGAGTACTGTTGGCTTTGCTCGAGGACTCTCTGTAATTTCTGATATTTGAACTATATATTTTTATTTGTAGCTCTGACGGTTTTTGAACGTCCACTTCTCCAAACACACAGAAAGTGAATAGGGGACCTTTGAACTCATGTTCATTTGTCTATGAGATTAGCTGCATTGAGACAGATGCCTCTCAGGTCACATGACCCGGCCAGGAGACTGATATTTAAAAGTACTGAGATCAGTGAATCAGCGTTTTGGATGTGATGTCAAGTGAGTAGGTGTGTGTGAGAGAGTGAGAAGGGGTGGGACAACAAGGCAAAATATTATTTCACGACTTTTAAAGATATTTCTATAACTCAGTGATATTAGTTGGGCTTTAAAAAAAAAACATAAAAAATGTCAACATCAGATTTGTATTTTTATATAAAAAAGCATATTTAACTGAATCTTAAATGAAAAATTATTTTATTTAAAACACAAAAAAATCTTTAAAAAAAGAAATCACAATCCATATTAAAATAAGATTAAAAAAAGTGTGACTGATTATTTATTGACAGATCGTCCCAAAAAAAATTCACCCAGCCTGTACACCAATATGGAGAAAAGGTTTATGACATATATATATATATATATATACACACACACTCATACAATACTGTGCAGTGAAGATTATACACCACCACTTTATAAAAAGAAGTAAAAAATTACCTCTCTATAATTGTTTGGTGAAAATGTATTGAATAATGATATTGTAGGCACGAGAACCCAAAAAAATCACTCTGACAAGTATATTGAGGTAAAAGTACCCATTTTTCAGAAAAATTGAAAGGTGTCACAAATGTACTTTTTTTGACCTTTGCATAGCACGAATGAACTTCAGACCATATGGAATTTTTAGTGAGAATGATTTAGCATTGTTCAATACATTTTCACCAAAAAATTCTAGAGAAGTAATTTTTACTTCTTTTTATTAGGAGCCCTTTTACACAGAAGTGGTGGTGTGTAATCTTCACTGAACACTACTGTGTACTGTGCACTACTGTGTATGTATATATTATATAATTTGAAATATTTAAATATATTGAGTGATAGACTTTATTATTATTATTAATATTATTATTATTATTTTTAGGTAAGTGGTTTTCTTTTTCAGTGGTGTTTTTTTAAAGTAGTTAATTAATTAATTTATTTATTATTAAAAAAAAAATTATTTTCTATGGTTGAATAAAAGTATGGGTTAAAATCAAAATTTTGTTTTCTTTAGTGCACGCCCACTTGGGGGCCAAACTTGAATATAGATACAGATGTTTATGTCGGAGCTGAACAGTGATTGCGTGTGTGTGTGTGTGTGTGTGTGTGTGTGTGTGTGTGTGTGTGTGTGTGTGTGTGTGTGTGCGCGCTGTCAGTCCTCTACCAGAGATCCGCCGGTGGAGTTACTTGAGGGAGACACTGCTGCGCTTCAAGCGCACCAGGGACTTCCAGGCCACGTTCGACGCCCTGCTGGATGGTGAGTGGACGAGCGAATACTTTCGAGACCTCGGCTCACACCGGCAGGAGCTGCTGAGGCAACACGTGAGTATAAACATGGCAGAGAATGTTTTAAAAATAAAATTGTACATTTTGTAGATCTGTTTAAAAAGGGATTAAAGAATTTTAAAAAATGAAAGGTGAATAAGATGTTTAAGGTGACTTTTATTGTGTTAAATTATTAAATTTTTTAACAGTTTGTCAGGAAGGATTTATTGGTATATTTTATTTAGAAATTATTTATTTATTTACTTACCTAATTTATTCTCTTAAAATATGTTTTAACCCACTGTGGTCATGAGCCACTTGATTCTTTTGGGATGTGGTTTAAATTTGCACCTAATTTGTTTAAACCCCCCAGATGTACCGCTATCTGACTGCTTTCCTATTGGATAGTGGCGTACAGATTGAGTCATGTGACCGCTATTCTTCAGAAACCAATGGAGCGAAAATTACAGCAACCAGAAACTGGTGAGTTTCGGGAGTACACACTCACACACACGCACGCTGATTCATGGCGAGTGTTTGCTGACTGAACTGATCTCTGCTCTGTGTGTGTGTGTGTGCGCGCGCGCCGGTGAAGGTCGGTCGGAGAGCGGGTGGAGGTGCTGCAGGGCTGTATCGCTGAGTTGAGCCCCGCTGACAGCGCAGTGCTCCGGACCGGCGTGAACGATTTCAGCGTGATGTACTCCACCCGTAAGCAGTGCGCTCAGCTGTGGCTCGGTCCCGCCGCCTTCATTAACCATGGTGAGCACCCCTTCCTTCACTGGTCACGTGACCAGGAATCCTGAATATTAAAGTTACTTTTGACACTCGAACTGGAGACTCCTTCCATAGACATGTTTTCATTTAAAGGTTTATGGCGTACAGAGTGAGCTGTTACTATATAAACCATGACAGTCAAAAAACGTCTATTGTTATTATAATGATAATGATGCAGTACGTTGTTGTTGATTTGTGGTTGTGTTCTCCGTTTGTTTGTAGACTGCCGGCCGAATTGTAAGGTAAGATACCAAACTCTTTTTTCTTTTATCTCTTCTTTCATCTTGTATTAACACTTTTTTTTTTCTCTGTGTGGACAAAATAAACAGTGACCTGAAGATGAAAAGATCCGTATTTTATATAGTGTAGTATTGTATGATTCCATCATCTCTCTTTCTTGCTCTTTTTTTTAGTCTTCTCCCTCACAAACCTTTCGTCTCTCTTTTACTCTTCCTCTCTCTGTCACGCACACACCGTACTCCCTTTCTTGCTTTCTCTTCCCACTTTTCTTCTCTCTTTCTTTCTCTCTTAATCTCTTTTACTCTCCCTTTCTCCCACCCAATACTCACTCACACCCCTTCTCTTTCTCCTACTCTCAAACACTCTTACTTCTCTCTCTTCTTGACACACTTTATTACACCATCTCTCCCTTTCTATCGTTTTCTCTCTCTTAGATTTTCTTAATATATATGTACAGTATTGTGTCTGAAAATTGAAATGAAACAGTAAAACAAATCCTCAGGATTTTCTGTTTTTTCTGGGTTTCAGTTTGTACCTGGCGATAAGAACGGAGCGTGTGTGAAGGTTGTCCGTCCCATCTCACCTGGGGAGGAGATTATGTGTTACTATGGCGACAGCTTTTTTGGGGAAGACAATGAGATGTGTGAATGTTGCACCTGTGAAAGGTGAGAGAGTCCCGTATGGGCGTCGATTCAAGAGCCGCCTGTCTGCGCGCTCGGCTTTTGACGTGCTCGGAGTTTTTGTGTTTTGAGTGTTTTCTTTGTTTCCTTCCTTTCTGTTGTGAGTGATTTATTCACTAATATGTTCTCTCAGGTTAATTCCTTCCATCAATTTTTATTTCTTCAGGAGGGGGAAGGGGTTCTTCCGGCACAGGCTGGCCGCGCTGCAGGAGTGGGAAGGTTCGAATGATCCGCTCGGCCAGAAGTACAGGTTCAGAGAGACGGACCTGCGGCTGAACCGAGAGAAAGGGAACAGTACGCCGAGCCCCTTCCTCACATTATCTAATCCGGGTAACTGATCCTGACTTCATCTTAAACATTTCACTCCCCTATCCTTCTTTTAGTATTCACCCTATTATTTTTACCTCCTCCCATCCCCTCCCCTTCCTGCTCTCTCTCTCTTTCTCTCTCTCTTTCTTCTTCTTTCTCAGCCTTCTCACTGAAGAATTCCCAGCAGACGAAGAGAAACGCCCCAACAGCAAGCAGCAGCAAGATGACAAAGACCAAAAGGTGGAAAAGGGAGGAGCGAGGAGGTGTCAAACAGCCTGACAAGACCCAACAGAACCATTTCATATCGTCCCTGTCTCATTGTCTGAAAGACTCGAGCGTGTGCGTGTACAGTCACAGCGTGGACTTCCTTCAACGCTGCAAGGATCCTGCCAGCAAGGAACGGGCCCTTCTGCAGAGAATCGAGAACACCAGACCAAAATCATCAGAAAGGCAAGACTCGGACGTGCTCGACTTTGCGTCTCCCTCAGACCTCAGACTAAACCTAGGCAAGGACCGACGGGAAGTCTCGAGTCACACAGACGAGGTGAACTTAACACCGTTTACGTTGACGTCAGTTTCGAACGTTGGCGATAAAAACTCTTCCAACGCTAAAGGACAGGACACAGAAACCACCGCCGTTAGAGTCGTTCATCAGATGGCCATTTCTTCCCGGACCAGGAACATGCTCCGCACCCGCCTCAGGTGCTCTGGAGCCCTTGATCAAGGTAAACTTTCTCGCTTGAATAAGAAGGTGGTGAAATTGATGCACCGAACATCTAACCTGGGTGCCAGGGCTCGGCATGACAGTCAGAAAAGGTGTAGAGGAAGTGCTAAATCGAGCTTAAACAAAACCTGGCGAGAAACAAACAGCAAGTCGTCTGCGGCACTCACAGAGGAGAAGGGCAGCTTTGGGGATTCTCACAAGGTTGCGGCTGACAGCGAGAAGCATATCACTGTCTCCGATGCTGCTAGGGAAGGGGATTCGAGCTCCCTGGTTACTTCAGAGATCTCCGGGGAGCTGCAGAAAAAACACATCCCTTCTGTCGATTCTGGCACCATGAATACACCATCATCCCCACCACCTCCTCCTCCTCCTCCTCCTCCTCTAGTTTCTTCTGCTTCTTCTTCTTCTCTCCCTTCAGGGTTGACACGTTACGTACAAGTCAGTCTGGTCAGAGTGTCGATCCCCGGAGAGCGAGCAGCTCTTAAGGCAGATCAGGGAAGCGGAGAAAACACAGATTCTACACCTCTGGCCGCTGTAGAGAAGCAGATCTCGAAGTGCAAGCGAAGCAAAGGTATCTCCAAAGTTGGTGTTAAGAAAGGGGTGAGGGAGATGTACTTTACTCCGAGCGCAGACAGCTTTTTAAAGGTGACGTGTGACATAGAGAGCAGTGGGGATTCTGTAGCGCAACCTGTTGCACAGGTGACACCTAAAGGTAGCATGAGAAATAACGAGGCTCAGGGACTAGACGGGAAGAAAGTTGTAGAAATGAATGTCAGCAGCAGTAAGATGGATAATAAGCCTTGTGATTCTGTGTGTGTTCAGAAATCTTTGGTAGAAGACAGCGAAGTAGGGAGTAATGTAAAGGCAAATCACAAGGGACACGTGCCAAAAGGTCAAACAAAGCCGAGTGAAACAGGTACGGCGGAAGAAAAGCATGAGGAACAGCGTAAAGGTAAGCAAGGTGAGGCAACTACGCAAAAAGAAGCTAGTGCAAAAGACAAATGTGATTTGCTGCGTTTTGGAAGCAAAACTGTCGTCATAAAGGAGGCGAGAGTCCTTCTGTCTGATATTTTAAAAAGCTTGAGCAGTGATCTGGTTAGTCAACTGCGGGACGGTAAAGTGTCCCAAAGCGTAGTCAAGAATTCTTTACGACAAGGTGAGTCTGAATCGATTAAAAGCTTGATATCCCTGACGAATCCCCCAAAATCGAATTTCGAGCCGCTGAAAAAGAACGCCGCCGCCCAGCGTAGCGTGCAGATTTCTGTAGATCAAGATAAAGATCCAAGCGGGGCAAAAAAAAAAGATCGAGAAATTATTCAGCTCCCGTCCGAACCTGTCTCTCCTCTAAAGGGCAGCCTGGATCACAATTCCCAGAGCAGCATCCCGCTAAAGAAACGGCTCTTTCGAGAATCTCTAGAAACCGATCCAGACCAAGACGCAAGTGTAACTACAACTACAACCGAGTCTCCGTGTCCGAGTAAAAGTCAGGAGACCAGACCAGAAAGCCTGTTGCCTCAAGTAGGTGAGACCGTTAATGATGGTGTTCAGAACTTAAATTTACAATCGAGCTTTTCTTCCAAACATGAAGGGGTAGCATCAAAAAAGGGCAGGCTGTGTAAATCCTTATTGATTAAGAAACTCCAGCGAAGAAAAGGTGTTCGAAGTGCTCAGGCTAGACCGGCGCAAGCTTCTCATGGGATGTTCAGAGAAGGAGGTGGTACGGGTAGCATGTTGGAAGAGAAGACACTTGAAATTAAAGGAAATATCAACAGAAAATGCAGAACAAAATCTGAGGTAGGAAGCAGAGCGGAGCGTGTCGGGGCAGGGAAAGAAATCAGTGAGGATGTTAGGGAGGCTGTACAAAACGTACCAGACGAGATGCAGGAAGACACTAAAGCTGACGTTTCGGCTAACGAAGATGATCAGAATAATCTTAATTTTAGAATCCGTCTGAAAAGGAAGAAGGGGAGGGAATGGGAAATGGAGAGTGAGTTCGACGGGGAAGGTGCTGTGGTTGAAACACAGGGTTCGGAAACACGCGCCGACGCCATTGACCCCTTTAAAGCTATTTTGGATTCTGTTGCGATCTTAAACTTGGAAATGGAGCGTATTCGGGGTCATGGCGAAACAGACAAGAGCATTGGACTAGAGCAAGCCACTAAGGCCGTTCAAGACGTCTTGGAACATTGCCAAAAAGAAAGTACTTTCAAATCCAGGAAAAAGCATAAAAAGATACCTGGTGCTAGCATCAACAATGAGAAACATACTAACAGGCAGGAAACCTCTGTTCAGGACAAATCGGACGTTCCTGAGGTGCTAGAACAACAGAGCCAGTCTGTACGGCATCTCAAAGTTGAAGCGGATAACACGGACATCAAACCGTTGCCTCTGCTTCGGTTGCGCCGCCGCGCTGAAGGCAGATGGGAAGTGGACGAAGAGGAAGTTCAGACCCAGGATGGAAACACAGGATCGGGAAACCCTGTGCTGAGGGACTCACGGATTCTGTCGTGCTTCTTTCCCGATAGGATGCCGATGGGAGAGATGGCTCTCAGCAGAGTCAAAGAAGAAAACCTGTCTCCGTGCCAGCACCGAACAACAGCTAGCAAGTGGGACAGAGTCCGCGAGCTCTCTAGAAGTGCGGTCTCTTCAGAGCCTTCCCTGCTGTCGCTTTCTCCCTTATCTCTGAACTCTCCGTATCACGAGGGACTACCAGAAATAGTCCATCTCACAAGAGTTAAGGAAACGCTGGCTCCGGAACGAGTGGAGAATCTGGAGAGCGCAGACTTGAGCGAGGGTTGCTTGAGTCACAACTTGCTTCAGATCAACAAAAGCCTGTCTAAACTTCAAGCCATGAGTCAGCAGCAGCCATCATGTGCGCCCGTCAACATGAGTGCAACTACCTCCTGCCAGATTCCGTCGAAACCTTTGTCTCCTCCCACCTCACCTTTCACCACTGAATGCACCTTTTCAAACTATTCAGAGGACATTTTAGACTTTCACTGTTTAAATCTTGACGGATACGAACAAACGCACGCACAGAGCAGCCTCCAGAACGCCCTGACGGACTACTGCTCCGGTGAACCGCACAACAACGGATCATTTAGCAGCCCCTTCTCACAAAGCCCAGCCGACGGATGGAACCCGGAGACCCCGTACCTCGGCTCTCCGAGCCCGGGGAGCGGCTTTAGTACTCCGGAAGACCTGAGTTTCCCCGATCTCGGGCTTGCGAGATACGACGCTCCATCGTTAAACAGCGAGTTCTCTTCCAAAGATAAAGCATTTTGTAACGCAATGTTGGGATCAGCTGCTGTCAAGGATTCGGAGAGGAACGTGTTCTTTTCTGATGCGTCGACGAAACGCGATGTGATCTTTCAGTCCAAGGACGATTCTTCAACACCCCTGATTTGTGTGGCAGATAAAACATTGGGCAACCAGAGAGACTTAATATATAACCCATCCTTAAATGCTAAACAGACCGTCCCCGGAGCAGCTTGTTCACAGTCTCAGGATCGGATACATTTCCATGACAGCCCGAGGATTCTGTCGACCCAGTCGGACTTTCGAAAAATTCAAGCTAAGGATAAAAATAACGAGCCGCACAACTTTGTTATCTCGGCTAATAAATCGCAGCCTTCCGTCCTCAGTCAGTCTGTACCAGGTTTGTACAGTACCGGATTACAGAGCAACCCTGTCAAACCCTTCCACTCGGTTCATACAGGAACCAAAAGCACCTCGTGCTCAGACTTACCCATGCCGCTCAACCTCGGCAATACGGTTTTCCGTGGCTATGAAAAGAAGCCGATGATTTTCCAGAGCTACAGCAGTCTGGTGAAGATGGAAGGAGGAGGATACAATCAGAACTCTTGCAAAGGTTCTTCAATAGGTGACTCAAAACATTCTTTGAAGTCTAACGGAAGCAAGTCTGAACTTACCGATCCGGTTTCCGGGCCATCAAGTTTGCGCCATCACAGGGATGTATCCTCCGAGTGTTCTCAAAGCACATATCTGAGATACTCTGATACAACAAGAAGAGAAACAAAGCCTGTTATACCACAAACAAACAAAGGACTGTCTAAAGCACACCCACAGACTGATCGGGTTTACCCAGTGTACTTTCTCAGCTCAAGCAAGACCACAACAAACGCCATGAAGAACATGCCTGGTGAAAAGCCTCAGAACATCAGGATTGACAATCCTGTCACCCCCGACGTTCCTTCTACGCTTTTCCATGGCGCTCAGACTCACAGTATACTCAACAGTAAAAACCTAAGACAGGATAAACCTCATGCCGTGGTAGCTCCAAGTCAGAACTCTCAAGTCTCTGTTCCGCTGGACAGAAACCAGCTCTGTTTCTCACACTGTGATCCTTTAGACGTCAGCTTCAGCTCTTCGCTGTCCCCCGCCGTCTCGCAGCACGGCAGTCCTCAAGTCAGCTACAGAGATTCCGTCGGTCAGGAGGCTCCAGCATCCAAACCTCAGCCGTCCTCCTTCGTGTGCAGCCAGTCCGCTCACCCGTCTTACGTCGTGAACTTCACCGGCGATCACTCGGTCACTCTGAACTACAACGACGGCGGGGAATGTGTGAATTACTCTTCATCAGTGCCCACGAATTACACCTACCACTGCCTCATGGAGCCTTCCGGAACCCAAGGAAGACTCATCGTTGAACCGTGCGGCGCCCCCACACATTCCCCGTCTGTGGGCGGCTTTGCGGGGCCTAAAGGCCTGGCAGAGATGGGCAAGGACTCTCAGCAACACGGGCCGTCCGGATGCCATCCAGTCATTTCGCATCACTTTCCGTCGTCTCACTCACAAAGCACCTCTCTGACGGAGCGCAAGCCCAAGAGACTGCGGCTTGTAGTTACTGACGGAACAGTAGATCTGGACCTGCAGTACACAGACTGACGGTTACTAAATCCATATTTATTAACAACAATGCAAATATGTTTATATGTATACAAAAAAGACCTACTTTTAAAGTTGTGTTTAGCGTTTATGACTTACGATAAGCTTTTTTTTGTGTAAATTTTTTTTACACGTTCAAACCTTCATTGCCACCCATGAAGAATGAATGATGTAGTATATATTTATGTATAAACTGTAGCAGTTTTCACATCGTAGTTTCAATCGGCCACATGATGGAGATGTTATTCTGTCTCGTGGATCCAACTAGATTTCGTACTGTTGTGTTTTAAACGGGGACCTGCGGCCTACGGGATAACCACATTTTCACCATGAGAGTTCTGTTCACCGAGGACCAAAACAGGGAGCAGGCGCTGTATTATTTATTTTTTTAATTCTCATTTTCTGCCGGGCTCATCAGCGGTCATTTGATTTAATTCCGACTCAACCAGATGTTTTCCAGCTGTTTAAGTTTAATGCAGGCCAATAATAATTCTGCTTTCACACCCAGTGTTTATTTTTAACCCCGTCCTGTCTGGAATGCACCCTGTAACCATGACAACGTTCTTATCACTCAGCTCACTAACTAGCCTGGTGTTTTCTCCTATTATTATTATTATTATTATTATTATTAGTATTGCGTAGATGAAATAAAGGTGGGTGTAACTCTCGCTATATTAATGGCGTTTATTTTGGAGAATTCAAAGCATTTGAGTTGAACATCCTGAAAAAAATGACAGCATTGGAGATTAAACCCCCTGATGATCATCAGTTATATTAACTTTTTTTTTTTTATCACAGCTTTTGTCAGGAGGCAAAAAAACAATCAAAAGCACTTAACGTTTGCTTTTAAGATTTTCTGTGAACCTTAGGAGGATTTCCTGTGAAAGGAAGGCTTAGAAAAAATGTGTTTCGGAAATGAGAACGCAAACATAAATGTAGTTTTTAATTTCTACAGTCAAGATGGAAAAAACAAACACAAAAACAATCATGTTCCAGAAATTCAGCTGACGTCGGGTCTATATGTAATTATTCATCGACGGTGAGGTGAATATCCAGCCGTCCTCCGAGTCTGAGGTGAATAAGTCTTTAGTGTGTACTACACAGAAACATAAGTAAAGCAGACTACAGTGAGATTTTTATTTATAGCAGTGACAGTGGTTACCTGATCTGTTACAGGAACTCAAAGGTTTACAAAAAAAAAAAAAAAGCTGAAGGCCATATTGTGAGATTTTTAAAAACATATTTTTACAGCATTTTGTTTAATTTTATTTCAGAATCTGTGAATGTCACAAACGGTGAGGTTGTTGTCCGCAATTTTGATTCCAGCACTAATCTGAAGATGCGAGGTGGATAATGAACCAATCAGATCGCAATATTCCTGTGTAGTGTGCGCTCTCTCTCTCTCTCTCTCTCTCTCTCTCTATATATATATATATATATAATTATCAGTGAGTACGTCATAACTATGAAATGCGAAGTGATAATTATCACATGATTACTCATACTTTACAAGAAGCCTTTGTTTCTCTAGTGGTGGAAGTGAGCTTCGATATTTTTTTATATGTATGTATATGTGTGTGTATACATACGTGTGTGTGTATATGTGTGTGTATATATATATATATATATATATATATATATATATATACACACACACACACCTTTAGTGAAATGGATGAGTGACACTGGAACATGGTCGATCAGTATCTG
>JAOUQZ010000024.1:24797368-24817268 GCA_028564935.1 Neosilurus hyrtlii | reverse complement strand
GGGGAGGCTGAAACCCATCCCAGCTGAAGGCGGGGTACACTCTGGACAGAACACCAGTCAAAGGACAACACACACACTCACATTCACGCACACACTCACACACACACTCACACCCACACACTCACACCCACACTCACACACACACTCACACACACACCCACACTCACACACACCCACACTCTCACACACACCCACACCCACTCACACACACAGTGTGGGTGTGGGTGTGTAAGTGAGTGTGTGTGTGTGTGAGTGTGTGTGTGTGTGTGAGTGTGTGTGAGTGTGAGTATGTGTGGGTGTGTGTGTGTAAGTGAGTGTGTGTGGGTGTGAGTGTGTGTGTGTGTGTGTGTGTGAGTGTGGGTGTGTGTGAGTGTGTGTGAATGTGTGTGTGAGTGTGTGTGTGAGTGTGAGTGAGTGTGTGAGTGTGGGTGTGTGAGTGTGTGAGTGTGGGTGTGTGAGTGAGTGTGGGTGTGAGTGTGTGTGTGTGTAAGTGAGTGTGTGTGGGTGTGAGTGTGTGTGTGTGTGTGTGTGTGGGTGTGTGTGGGCCCTGCTGTTCAGGGTGTGCCTTGTTGACTGAGATAGGCTCTCCATATCCCCGCAACTACCAGCAGGATTGAACAATATATCTGATGTCCATTTTAACAAATTGTATAAATCTGTAGGAATCAGGTGGTAACTGTCTGGTCATTTGGTGACACCAGGATGGAATGTTTCTCACCGAATCCTAATCTTATTACACGGAGTATTTTTGTTCACTCCTGGTGTGCACAAATCTGATCACTGGATTGTGATGTTTGTCCTGTTTCCTTCTATCTCAGCCTTCGTGTATTATTTATACGCTATACAGCACGTCCCACTTTTATTTAAACTTTATAACGCCCAGGTTGTCTTCATCTGCTCAATACATCATCCATATTAATGAAAAAACTGGTTCTTGATCTGTCGGGTCTTCCATCGTCTTATTCTGAACAAACTGCAATATGTAGATTACAGCCATAAGATTTGTGTATGAATTATCTCTGAGGTGTTTTTGTCTCTGAGGTGTTTTTATCTCTGAGGTGTTCTACATGCTAATAACAGAAAATAATTTTGTTGCTAACAAAATGAAGATCCTCACTTGTCAAATAATATAAAAATGTCAAAGGAGCAAATAAAAAATAAGCAAACTTTAAGTATTCATTCATTTTAATATAAACATTTTAAAAAATGTTCCACAGATTGTGCAACCAAAATGGCGTTTTCTATCGTCCATATTTCATCAGGACCTTTTAGCTGTTCAAATAAATCGCCTATTGTATATATATATATATATATATATATATATAGTCTTTGGTACAATCAGTAGACCGGAAGTTTTCATAGACATGCAGAATTAATACAAAAAAATCCTTAAAAAATTACGCAGTGTTATTTTATGATGTGTTTGTACGTATAGGTTGTTTAAAACGTTGAGATAAAATTACTTTAATTTACACATAAAACGGGGACGACGATTATTTTGTTTTAATCAGGCAATATCTTCGGGTACCTTGAGGTCCTTAAACACGAGGATCATAAAAGCCGCCATTTTGCTGGTTCTTTTCTTTCCGTTTCTCGCGCCGCTCGGAGCTGGTTGTGTGTTTATTTCTCACAGCAGGGTGAGCACATGTTGTTGTTATGCTAGAAATGTCGAATAGATTACTGTTTTCTAGTTAACGTTTAATCCTTCATGTTGTCCTTAGTTGCTTTAATGCGCGTGCTGGTTGTGAATGTGATGAATTGACCTTCTTCTCTGCTACCACGTGGTTCAGAGCCCGAGGTGGTTCATGTTTCATTTGATTAAGGAGGAGAAATTTCAGGGAGGTGAAACTCGGCAGGGGTGAACTGGAGGCTTCCCTGACACTGACTGTGTTTGTTTGTAGATAAACAGGAGAGAACGGAAGACGTGAACATGGATGAAATTTGGCACTACGGTGTCGTGAAGTATCTGCAGAAAAAGGGCTTGGACCCCAAACACATCCACGCCGACATGGTCGCGACGCTGGGGGCCGACGCTCCAGATTTATCCACCGTGCAGGAGTGGGCCGCCGAATTGAGGAGCGGCAGGGAAGCGGTCCAGGGGGCCGAGCGTCCTGCCACGACCAGCTCCAGGGGAAGCCGTCACGGGGTGTGAGTGTCTGGGGAGGAACTGGGTTCGTCCTTATTACAGCAGTATCACACTTCTGTGGCGTCACAACAAGCATCTCGTAAAGTGTTTAAAAGATCAGATAGTTGATGCCGTAAGAATCGACACGCTTGCGTTTACTTTTACCGTGTTTGTTAGATGCCTCTTGTACAGAGCGGCTTACGGTTTATCGCCTGTACGACTAAAGGGTTAAAGGCCTGAACCCCCAACCTTCTGCTTGGTTCCCCTCCGTTTACAGGATCTGGTTCTGATGGTTTGAACTGGTTCTGATGGTTTACTGTAAACTTTTCAGCCCCTTTTAATTTATTTATTGCGCTTCGTTTTCATTTTATTTGTATCTGAGATTCTGATGAACTTTTTGTTTGTTGCTGTGAATTTTACTCCTGATCTCTCGCTCCGAGTCTCTGATGATGTCTTGCACTGGGCTCAGATGATCTGTGGCGATAGACGTGCAGCTCCGCTCCTGACATGGCGGAGTCTGAAGAGACCTCATCAAACTTACTGTTGAATATATTTTCTAGTCCTGACATGTAATCCTCTCTCTCTCTCTTTCTCTTTCTCAGGACACCGTGACCTTTCCTCTGTAGGTATGTAAAGAGAATTTAGAAGTGGGGGGATCTGCGTGCGCTATCCTCCCCCCCCGTCTCCGATGATGTTTTGCACTGGGCTCTGAATGATTCTGGAGACAGATGTGCGGCTCCGCCCCTGACATGGTGGAGTCTGAGGAGACGTTTATTCAGAAGATGTTAAAGGTGTTTGTGGGTTTGAGACTCATGCAGGTGGTTTGTGTTTCAGGTGAAGATTCGGATGGAGTTGCTTTCCGGCTGAAGGAATCCGCAGCACTTTGTTTTGAACTGACGTGTTTGTGATGTAATGATCTGGGTGACCTCGTGTGCGGAGTGTAAACAGTTAAATGTTTATGGCCTGATGCGTTTAGAGACGTCACTTAAATGTGTTGGTGAGACTAAAAAACGGAGTTAAAATTCCTCCGCTGCGTTCGATCCGGAGCAGAACGGTGTGAGATGGTCACCTGACAGGTGATTATGTGCAAGCCCCGCCTCTTATGGTAGAAAGTATGTATGATGGACATCCTCTTCATTATATAGAAATGTAAAGTTAGGATTAAATTTGCTGTCAGAATCTGCACACTGGGGATCCTCTGGTTTGAGCATGCTCGGGTGGGCGGGGTTATTTTTGATGTACACGCGCTATTGCGCTGAAGCAAATTGTCTTATTTTCCATTATGGAAAGTTTCAGCTGGAGATATTTCACTAGGAAGGACGTAATAGCCAGGAGTCGATCTGTTCGACATGGCGGTCAGCAGCGCAGGGTGAGCGAGGAATCCGTGACTTCAGAGTGAAGTTATGGTGTTTCTCTCCGCTGATGGTTCTCGCATCAGTTTTATCTGATGTGACGAATAGAGAATTAAAGCTCAGCACCGCGTGTGGTTCATAAACCCGGCGGCGTGATGCTGCAGGTGGCCCGAGAGGTTCAGTGGTGAAGATTACATTCAGGAAGTGTGAAAGACAGTGAGCTCAAACTGAGCTGCCAATCAAGCCGCACCTTCAAACTTTATAGTGAAAACTTTAAAAACTGATTAGAGAAATTTATAGAAATCGGCTCAAATTCAATTTGTAGATTTTTCTGTATTCGGTGCTGATTGTGAGTTTAAAACTGGGTCGCTGGTGGTTTAGTGGTTGATGCGATGGGTCCCTGATCTGAAGGTCAGCGGTTCAGTCACCACTGTTGGGCCCTTGAGCGAGGCCCTAAATCCTGAATTGCTCAGTTGTATGAAAATAATTAAGTCGCTCTGGATGGGAGTATCTACCAAATGCTGTAACTAAAAATCTCATCGTTTTAAAGTTGATGTAAGATTTCAGTTACTGGGTTCATGTTTTATATTAAATCTTGTATAAAATGCAAATTGTTTAAATAAACACTAATAAAGTTTGCTAAAAAATTAAGTTTTTGTTTTGTAAATTAAATGTTGGCAGGTTTAAACCATGAAAGGTTTTAAAAGTTTACCAAGGAATTAATTCTTGTTTTTATTTTACACTGAGATGAGGTGGAATCTGCAGATGAAGTTAATTCATAATTGGGTTTAATCTTTACATTTCAGGTAAATGTATCTGGTACTTTTTTTTTTTTTTTTCTTCTTTAAATCTTTTAATCTGTGATTTAACAAGTACACAGATCTGATCATTTGTTGTGGTTTCAGGATTATTTCCTGTATTTTGTTTTAATGGGAACATCAGTAATTAAACTTGTTCACTCGGACGGTTTCGTCTGGGTTTGTTTTTATTTTATTTTTTTTTAATGACCTTTCGGGCTGTTTTTAAACTCAATTTCAGGAAATTTCTGTAAATTGAATTTTCTTGCTTGAAAATAAGTGGTTTGGTTTGTATCAGGTTACAGGATCAGGATCCATCAGAGATAATTAAAGTTTAAATTTATCTGTAGATTTCATAGGACACTAATTAAATTTTTTTTCCTGTGGGTGTGAATTGAGTTTGTTGTGAAGGATCAACACGTGATGGTGACTAAAAGGTCACGTGTTGCTATTCCAGTGTCACTTTTCACTGATTGGCCAGTTTTACTCAAAGTCTTCAACAAACACAAAGTCCAACATTAAATTAAGATTTTAATCCCATTTGAACCTGAAACATACAGAAGTTGTTACATCAGAACCCCGGTGCTGTTTATTAAAACCCTCGCGCTCTGTTCTCGCTCACACTTACCTGCGATACCGTCACTTAGCCGCTGATGCTAAAATATCGAAGTTAACTTTAAGCGAATGCTCCTGACCCTCAGAATGGGTGCCGGCTGAGCAGATGGGCTCCTCTCCTCTTAAAAACTCACCTTGTTCTGTCAGAGATGCAAAAAAATGTGTTTTAAAGGTACAGTGTGTAACATTTTAAAGATCTAGTAACAGAAACGAAGTGTGTCATCAGTAAAGAGTTTTTATTCATCTATAATTTAAAGCTGTTGAGGTTTCAGAACCTAAAAAATCTGCTTAAATCTACTTGGCAAGCGGGTCGGGTCCCCTCTCACAGAGGCTGCCATGTTTCTACAGTGGCCCAGAACCGTACCGGCCTCGGAGGGGAAGGGGTCAGGAATGAAGTCCAGGTTGGTTGCAGTTTGAAACCTCTAAATCGAACACGCTGTGGCTTTAAATGAACTGTGGGGACGCTGTGGGCAACAGTTCACAGGAGAGTCACGAAGATTGTGTGAGTTTGTTGAGGCTACTTTCGATACAGAACAACTGGCAGGTGATTGGACTGATTGGACGTGATTGGTCGGAGGTTCGGGCGAGACTGATTTGTTTGTGTCCACAAGTCCGTGAGCAAACAGAGCAGAAAAATTCTCTGTCTACAGGCTGGAATGTGTTTAATGGTCTCACAGACCTCCAAGCCGCCTATCACACCGACTCCACGTTTTCCTGTTACCTCCATCATCATGTTTGTACCTCATCGTCCCTCGACTGCCCCCTAGTGGATGAATCAGTGAATATCGGTGGTGATGTAAGTGACGTACGCAGGATTGTGTCGATTGAAATGTTTGAAATGTTCATCTGTTTTCGAGCTTAGAGGGAACAGAAACGCACCTCAGGTCTGTAAATTCTGGGTTTGTTTCAGGCTCGGTGTGTGTGTGACATAAACTCCGCCATGAACCATGAACAGAAAAAACATATCGACCATCATACAACCAGTCCAGGTTCGTATTCGTGACTCTGTTTATATTCAACCTCAGGAGTGAAAACTAGGATACAGATGTTTGTTATTTTTGTGTGAACTTGACGTCTTTCTTGTCAAAAATCTCGTGTAGACGATTTGTGAATGAGTTTTTTTTAAATGACGCATGTACTTTAGGGCTCCTGAAGCGTCTCTCGGCTTTGGAAGGAAGGAAGGAAGGAATCTCGGGTCATGGCGTAGCTTTGATTTTATATCCTGAGGTCCAAAACAAATTTCACAACATCTGTTCCAACAAACCAACAAACAGCAGACGACTCAAAGGTATTCCTGCATCTTTATTATAATTCTAATAACTTTATTCATATCTTAAAACATTTGTAATTCATATATGTATATGAATGTGTATATCACATATACATATATATATATATATATTTATATATTCTGTAAATAATCTTTCAGCTCTTCATAGTTAATATTGTTCTGAATCTTTTTAAAGGAAACAAAAACAAACAAACAAAAAAGAAAACAAACCACAATGCTTTCTGCACACCCCACGCACCTACGGCATAGAGTGGGTCACATGACCACTCTTTGGCCACGTTTGCAATGTATCATGGGCTCGGGATGGAGCAGCTTCACATTGCCATGGCGAATGCATAGCCTTGTGTATGTAACGTTTTTCCAGTCGCGCTCATTTAGGATGCAAAATAAATAAGCACAAAATAAATCTGGTTTTGTTCAGGTACAAAAAAAGGAAACATTTGAGTTCAAGGATTTTCTTGTGATTGAAAATCAACCCAAAAATATTTCAAAATTTTGCTTCAACTTTTGCGCTGGAGGCTAACAAGCTTAATGTAGCTAACAAGATATAAAACGTTAGCAAAACCACGCAGTCATGTAGCGTTCAGCTTGAAGGCAGTCATTTAGTTTTTCGTTTATTCTGTTCAGTAAACGTTTTAAATACAAACCACAAAACGTTAAGTACAAACGTTACTCCTCACCCAAAGGATGCTAGCTTTGAAATCGTTCATCTGAGGCTAATCTCACTTCAACGTGTATTACTTGTTAGCTACATTCGCCTTAAAGCTCCGGTTCATAAACGAAGGACGTCTCAGATGAGCGACATTCCCGTTCGAAGTGCGAACAAACGGTGTGTAAATCCGAATCGCCAAACAATTTGATAAATACTTTCTGTCCAAACGCTAACACGTTCGTCTGCACTTCCTTTAAAGAAGTTCAGCTTGTTACTTCCATCCTTTCTTCAAATCAAGAACTGAGAACGGGATCTTCTTCAACTCCTGGATGATTGGTTGATCTACGGTTGCGTAATGCTAAGCTAGAGTGATGCTTAAAACAGAGTGTTAAACGCGTTTCTGACATACAGGATGTGTAGAAAGCACTGGGCGTAAATAACTAACATCTTTTTTCTCTTCGTCTTTATACGTTATTTGGAAGACAGAGATTCTTTAGAACGCTTTCAACCTTACTGAGGACGATCGCGCGCTTCATCGTCCTTGCTGTCATCACACATGGAAAAAAGGTGAATGCAGCTTTCTCTCTCTCTCTCTCTCTCTCTCTGTGAAAATAAAAGTGAAGTTGTTCGTAGAGTTTTGCTGAACCTGGAGAGAGACGGTCGGGATGAAAAGCCCTTTTTTTCACTGATATGTGACAGATATGACGCACGGAGATGTCCCACATTTAATGAATAAAGTGAGGGACGGCGGTTTCACTAGCAGTATTTGCATATACGCATGATTCAAGCACAACGGACGTAATCTTGTTCATGAGGGCGGTGCTTAAGTTCACTCTGATGAGGTAAAAGCAAACTTGAAGGTGATGTGATGTCATAACTAGCCTTTAACTCCTTCAGCATAAAAAATCAAGTACTGTTTAGAATAAAATTCAGCATTGCATCGTTAATGAAGGTAAACGTTACCTTTCTGGCTCATGTCTCAGCCTCTGAAGCTCCGCCCACAACCTCTGTACATTAAATTGACAGTGAGTCACAATCTTTTGGGTTAAATTCTGGTTCCTTGTCCTGGTTTTCAACAGGAATCTGTTTTACGATCCGCAGTGAACGTTTCGCACCACTCAATTTAAAATGTTATTACTCGTCCATGTAATTGATTGATTGATTAAATGATTCATTGATTAATTGAGGCAGTAAATTAGTAATAAATAAATAAATAAATAAATAAAAACACCCATAAGCTTTTCAATCAAGTGATAATATCTTGCTATAAAAAACTGTTACCATGTTGAAATCAGACTGTGGGTGGAGTCAGAAAGTGGGTGGAGCCTCCAAAGGTGTGACTGTGTAAATAAACCAGAGGTTAAGTTTGCTAGTTAGCTAACAGCAGCAACATCAGCACAATTTCCAAGCAAACGATTTATAAAAAGAAAAACTAGCGCTGATACCACACGACCCAAGTTCACAGTTTAGGTTATCAAGTTGAACTTAAGCTCCGCCTTTGCTAAATCAAAAATGCTCTTATTCGGACACGTGGAGTAAAGGGGAGCAGAGCGGCATAGCTTCAGCTGATAACAGCAAGGACCATGAGAGCAATGAAGTTGCGCTAACTAACGGTAAATCTCTCTTCTTTTGTACAACGTTAGTATTCCAGACCTTTTTTTAAAGTTTAAAAATGTCTTTGTTATAAGAACAATCGTCATATTAAAACAGGTATAAGTATGAATGCCACAAATTCAGGGCATCTGGATGCACGTGTCACTTCGCCTCCTCGTGAAGAGCGCTATGTGAAAGGAGTGATCAGGAAAGAGATTTTGGCTTCTCCGCTGCTCTTATGGACGGTGAACCTTCGTGGAAGGATGGACGGATCTTTCCTTGGTTGGTTGGCGGAGTGCAGCAGTTCGATTCGACTTGTGATTTGAGTCTTGTACAAATGGTGATGCGTTTGTTTAAGTTAAAGGTCCATGTGTAGATCATTAGGTATCATTTTTGTATAGTGTGTTGATATTTATGGAGGTGAGCCTGATGTTGGCTTGGGGATGGACACGTGGGTTCTGTTAGTCCGGGCACTTGTTTTTTTTTCTTCTATTGTTTTTTTTTGCTACGAGTTTGTAATACAGTGACCAGTCTGGTAATGTCTCTATATATTTTTATATATATATATCTATGCCATGAGAAGGATCTAGCAAAATACAACATCAGCAAGCTTCATCGAATGCCTCCAAAGGTAAAAACCAACCTTCGAATGCCATTCAGTTCACACACACACACACACACACACACTTATACAGAAGAGGGATTAGTGGGTAAACATTCTCTCCGAGTTAAGAATTAGGCAGTAAACTGGCCACTGTGCCGAGCACCTTGGGTTCCACCAATCAGATTCTTTTCTCAATTATGCATTGACTTTTAGTTTTTTCAGGTCCCAACCAAGAACCAATCAGAAAAGAGTAAGGGGAGAGTAAGGCATAGTCACGAGCGACATGGACCAAGAAGAGAGGAAAAAAACGCAATGGATGGCTCAGTATTACGTTTGTGTTAAAAATAAAAATCTAAATAAATAAACGAATTGAAAAAACACTACGTTCAGATGTTTCTTTTTAAGTAATCGGCTCGGATTCTGGTCCTGTCAATATTTATAGGGTTTCCTGTTTCGGATTGTTTTAATAAAGTGGTTCAGTGATCGCGTGAGAATGCGCCTTGATCTGCGAGTGATCTGTGTTTGGGTGGGTTGTTGTACGCTTGGTATTCTCATCTCCCGACAGTCTTCCATCCCTACATCTCGTACTCTTCTTTCTTCTCCACGTTCCCCGGTAACGGAAATGTCCTCGTTGCTTCTGTTTGTAAAGAGGTTTTTCAGCCTCGGATAGCCACAGTTGCTCAGACGTTTGTCACGTTGTCTGGCCGTCGAGTCTGTTCGGGTTCCGGTGTATCCTTTCAGCTCCTAGCGCCTTCATCCCTGGCTCTTCCATCTCGCGGAGAGAGGGCAGAAATGGGGAAAGGGCTAGAGGATAACCTGGGGAAAGTGGAAAGCTTTTATGCAGAAGCTGTATGTCTGTTTCTCTTTGTCTGGCTCTTGCTTTTCTCTTTCTCTGACCCATCCCTCACCCCCCCCCCCCCCATGCCATATTTCAGCTCATGCAGTGGCCAAATCCGGGTGGTATCTCTGCCCATGCACTAACCCCCTTCCTTCTCATCTCTCCTTCCCCTTCTCTCTCCCTCTCTCTCACCTGTCCATCACCCTCCTTAGCGCTCGCTCTATATTCATGCGATGGCCCACACGTGTAACACCAAGGTCCAGGAAGTCCTCCTTGGTGAGTGAAGGCAGGTGTGTGCCATCGATCTCGTTGTCCAGGAAGCGTTCCCTGTGCTCAGCCAGGTTCAGGTAGGCCAGCCAATCGGCTACGTCATACTTGGTCCAGTAGGGCAGCGGTTTGGAGGCAAAGGGCTTGGAAGGGGATGGAGGAGGCAAGTGAGGGTAGCTCAGACAAGTGGGTGGAGCTATAGAGTGGAGGGGTGGGGAGGATGAACCAGAGAGGAAGTGGGTGGGTGAAAGGGACCTAGAGACCACCAGGGACGAATTGGGTGGTGGCGGTGCTCCAGAAGGGGCAAACAAAGGTGGAGATGGAGAGAAGTAAGAGTCACCTAACGGATTAGCAGGGGATGGAGGGGTAATGGAGCCCCGTAGGTCATATAAGCTGCTGTAGAGTGGTGTCGTAGGAAGGATAGGGAGGGAAGAAGGGCGTGGGGGACCCAGTTTGGGCCGCTCTGATGGTGAGATTAAGGGACTAGGTGCTCGCCGGCGTTGAGACTCTGCTTTACGTGACTCTCTGCTTGGGATGAACTGAAACTCAAGGGCTTTAGAACGGTAAACAGGGCGGTGCTTAGGGGAGGTGGAGTAGGGTGCATAGGCTGAAGGTGAGACGGGCGAATGGGAGCGAGCGGTGGTGCCAGGGGCAGAGGAAGGGGGTTGAGAAGGGGCACTGGGGGGCTGTGGGGAAGGTGAGCGAGCCCAGTTTGGGTAGAGAGGAGGATGAGGAGAAGCTGTTGGGGACGGAGACAGCGCAGGCTGAGCCAGAGGAGAAGGAGAGGGAGAGCGTACCGATGGAGGACTCAGTGCGCCTGTCGAGTCCTCAGAGAACCTGGAGGAAAATGGACAGCTTCAGCAAGTGAATTTATAAAACAAACAACAAAACAGCAAAACAGGGTAGAAAGACATGTAATGACTAACAGCAAGAATAATCAAGATTTAATAGATGTAATACAGATTACATATACACAGACCATCCACTTAAATCGGAACATGTGTACACCTGCTCATTTATACAGTTCTCCAACCAACCAGATGTTTCATATGAACATTAACTGAAGCTCATGGCCTGTACCTGCATGGTGTTAAGCATTGTGCTGCTTCCAAATGATTGGCTGATTGGAGATCTGCATGAATGAGTAGCTGTACAGGTGTTCCTGTTTAAGTTGATGGCGAGTGTATATACACAATCCTCTCGAAAGGTGTTGGAAGAGCAAGACCAATGCTTTTGTTTTTGCAATACACTGATATTTATGTGCTGTTAAACTGGTCGTTTAAAGAAAGAATTGCTCTGGGTGTCAACTCTTGGTTTGACTTTTGGGTTTCACTTGTTTGGTAAAAAGGATAAACCAACATGAAGACCAGTGAGCTGAGAAAGGAGGGCGACTCAGTCAGAGCCATTGGAGAACCACTGGGCTTTACCAAATCAAGATTTAGAATTTTCTGAAAATTAAACACACCACTGGTGTTTTAACAACCAAATATCAAACAGGTCAGCCAAGGAAAACCACAGCACTTGAACTGTGAAGAAAAATCCCAAAACAACAGTCAGTGATATCACAAACAACCTCTATAGGTGACGGGCGAGGATCCCATGATCCGCCATTCGAAGAGGATCTTAAGATCACAAATAAAGTGTCTACAGAGCAGCACGTCCACCTCACAGGTCCTGAGTCCGAGTCCTAAGCTCGGCGAGGCAGTTTCTTGTGTGTTCTCCCCTTGCTTGCGTAGGTTTCCTCCCACAGTCCAGAGACAGCCTTCAGCCTCCCCATGACCCATCCATCCATCTATACATCTATTTGCTGAACCGTTTAATCCTACCGAATCTGGGCAACGGTGGGGTATGTCACAGGGCCCACATGCACACACCCCAGGGACAATTTGAAACAGCCAATTACCCTAATGTGCATGTCTTTGGACTGTGGGAGAAAACCGGAGTACCTGGAGGAAACCCACGCAAGCACAGTGAGACTCCACACCGAAACGCTCTCGCTGAGCCTGGGACTCAAACCCAGGACCTTCTTGCTGCCAGGTGGACGTGCTAAACACCACACCACGTGTTGCTCCCCACAGCCAAAAAAAGGGTTGGCCTTGCCATTCCAATACGTTTGGAGGGTTGGTGTATATCTAGGCAGAGAGAACAGGGTGCAGTTACCTGTGTCTGAGGAAGGACAGACAGATGGACATTGACAGAAGGATTAAAGCAGCGATCATAAAAAAGAAGAAAGAGTTTAAACATAAAATCAGACAGTTTACGTAGACGAGGCCAGCGGTGACGGTCCCGCACAGTCACATGCACTCGTACACGCAATCAATCAGGAAGCAGGACTGGTGCAAATACACGAGGGCCACCTTGTTCATGCAAGGTGCAAATATTGCCCCTTCTCCAAAAAAATCTACTCACAGTGTAATTCCATAGGTTTGTTGGAGGAATGTTGGTCGTTTAGGGATATGTGGTCAAGTATTTCTTTGATGCACAATTACACGATTACAGTAAATGTAAATCTACATCGGATTTTTCACATGCACACCTCTGTGTGTGTGTGTGTGTGTGTGTGTGTGTGTGTGTGTGTGTGTGTGTGTGTGTGTGTGTGTGTGTGTGAGTGGGGTTTTGGGACACTTTATAGATTTATATTATACTTCAATAAGAGGATTTTAAACAAACAGAAGACATAAAGCACTATATATTCAGCAATTTATAGAAGCCTTTCTGAACACTTTCTTTAGACCAGGACTTTTTGTCTGTCTTAAGCAGCAGTCTCACTTTGCCGGATAACATTAACTGACATCCGACAAAGAGCAAAACTTTCAGTCTATTTGTCTCCGTTTTTTTTCTTGTCTGTTCCTCGTTCGTTCCTTGTCAGGCGCACAAAACTTGGAACAGACTCCACCATGCAAACGCTGTATGTTTGTGGTGTGCTGGCCGTGCGTTTAGTTCGGAGCTCATGTGTTCCTCCTCATTTACATGTCAGTTTGCATCCATTGATATTCGGTGGACAGGTGGCGGTCCAGGCACGAGTCAGGTTCACCAATGAGCATGCGGTCTGTTATAGACCTAATGATATTCAGATGATTACTCATACGGAACTGATGAATAATGGAGGTGTAACAGGGGTCCACAGGACAAAACTGATGACTTCAGGATAAGTACAGTACAGCTACCGTACATGTAACTGGTCTTCACTGGGTCCGAAACGGAAAGTGATGTGCATCCTGTGGGGTATTGTGAGAGCCTTGGGCAGCTATTATTTGGAACTTTTACTGTCAAATTATTTTCTTTTGGTTTACCCTATCCGGCGAGGTATGACTGCTTTCTAAGTAAACTAAAAATGCACTCAAAGGTAACCTAACCTTCTCTAAAGGTATCTCTAACCTTTTCATTCCAGGCCTTATTGGCACATGATGTACAATGCCCCCTTGTGGCCTGTTCTGCAATTATTTTTGAGCTCTGTATTTTTTATCTCCCGGTACATTATGGGTGATTTCTACCTCCCTGCCCTGTCATGCAGTGCCAAAAAGTCATCCAAAACCCTCCTACATCCCGGGCCGGTTTCAGATCATGGCCAAAATTTCATCAATACTTTTTTTGGCCCAAGACCCAAATTTGTTAAAAATTTCATTTAAATCTGTCCATTAGTTTTCAAGTTATCGTGGTCACAGGCAAACAAACACACACAAGACCAGTCACATAATAAAGGTTAGTAGTTAGTCTCAGACAACATGCAATACTCATGCGTATCAGCGGTGGCCTGTCCATTAGAGTCACCCCTAAATACCTAGAGAGATTGTTTATTAAAAGGTGCAGGATGTAACATTTAGAGGATCCATTACAAGAAAATAAGTGCATCATCAATCCATAATCATGTAAAAAAAAAAAAAAGTCTGAATTTTTTGGAGCTTTAAAATAAGCTGTTTATATCTACATGAGGAAGCCACCATCTTTTACCACCATGTTTCTACGGTAGTCCAGAACCATATAGGCTTCAAAGGGGAGGGGGATGGAATAAAATTTCAGTTGGTTGCAATCTGGAAACTCACCACTAGATGGCGTCATATACCACTAAATCTTACACACTGTACCTTTAAAACTTCGTTCATTATCCATATTGGTATTCTGTCAGGGTCACAGGAGCCAGTCCTAGCTGACTTGGGCAAGAGGCGGGGTTACACCTTAAACAGATTCCCAGTGTTTCGCAGGACAAACCACCATTCACTCGCACATTTACAACTATTGGCAATTTATAGCAGCCAGTTGAACTCATGTGCATGTCTTTGGACTGTAGGAGGAAACTGGAGTACCCAGAGGAAACCCACGCAAGCACAGAGGGAAAATGCTGTATACATATATGTGTAGAATCTTTGGTATTAACTCTGGACTGCCACCAGTGATATAAGCATGTCTTTTACATCCCACAGCCCCATGATAGGTAATTGTAGCAAAGCAAGCAGGTGGAAGGTGGCATGCATCTTCAGTCAGTTTTTATTCAATTTCCAAATTACTTAATCTTATTAGGACCACTGGAGGCTGGAGCCGATCTCAGATGAATGATTAGATCGCCAGTCCATCATAGGGCCAACATACACACAACCATTCACACCCTCTCTCACACCTAGGGGCAGTTTGGATCAACCTATTAGCCTAATGTGCATGTCTTGGACTGTGGGAGGAAATCGGAGCACCCAGAGCAAACCTGGGAAAGCCTGGCACTCACACCCAGGACCTTCTTGCTGTTAGGTGGACACGCTAACCACTATACCAGCATGCTGGCCTATGTGCAGTCAATATTTTGATTGATAAACGAATGTTAACCCTGTGGACTACTGATCGAAGGAGTTGAAGTCCTGACAGCAGCTATGAGGCCTTTGAGTTGGCCACTGACTGTCTTAGAACAGCATTTTGTAATAATCTTGGATATGAGAAGATAATTCCACCCTACTCTACGTGCATACATGACGATAACAGATCTCTTCAAATTCAGATTTTTATGTCCTGACTATAAATAGTATAAACAAACCAAGCACAAAGTTAGAAATGGACACATGCATTCACAGATCCACCAGTTTCATCACAAATACATGCAGGCATGCCATCATGCTGATCCTACTCTCACGTACCTGTGCCTGCTGAGCGATCGCTGTGCACCCCAGTTCTCCATCCCTTTGCCCCTTTGTTGCAATTTGGTGTTCAGTTCAGTGATGACGCTAGCTTTCATGCCAGACATGGGTGGGTGCAGTTTACGTCCTTCCAGATAAGTCCCATCGGCTTGACCAACACTTTCAGAAACTATCTGTGTAGTGCTCGTTGACCCGTCTCCCCAAATGGGCTTCATCTCAGGTGTTCGGGGCCGGTCAAAGTACATGACAGCAGAGCGAGACAATCCTTGTCCTTCCCTAATGCTGTAACCGTCCCGAGTGCCGACATCATCATCTCCCTCGTCCAGCTCCTCCTCCTCAGGCTCTTCCTCCCCACGGCGTCTGTGGTAGGCCGGTGGAGCTGTGCTGGTCTGCCGTCTGAGCTCTGATGAACGACTACCCTCTCTGTATCGTTGTGTTTTGGGGTATGTAGAAGCAGTGGTTGCCACTTTGGTGTTGTGCATTTCAAAGGTCTGTCCATCCAGGTAGCTCATGTAAGACTCCAAGAAATCCGCTCCACTCGTCCTGTCACTTTCTGCTGCTCTCTCCATCCTTTCTCTGATGCTTCCACTGCTAAGTGCCAGGATGCTGTCCAGATGGTGGTCACTGCTGCTGCGGCTGTCCAGCTCCTCAATACCAGAATCCACCACAGTCTCCTGGGACTCACCGCTCTTGGACATGGCTGAGGTGGGTGGTGGGTGGTGCTCAGCACTGGGCCGCCTACTACCACTCCCTGTGGCCACGGTGGAAACAGTTGCTATGCGATGGGTATGCAGGCTAACAGCAGCTGCAGTGCTAGCAGCAACAGCGGTTGTAGTGATGGTGGTGGTTGCTGTGGAACAGGTTGCGGTCATGGAGAGGCTGGAAGTCCCCCTTAAAGCGACAGAAGTAGCAGGAGTGGAGGAAGTCGGTGGTCCACCATAAGCAGGAGGAGCTGGGATTGTGATAAGGGGTGGTGTGGGAGAAGTGGCACGTCTGGTTGCAGGAGTGTTATTATAGATGTGGTGGGTCTGAGATGAGCTGAACGGTCTGTGGTAGGAAGAAGGGGGAGGTGGTGGTGACACAGAGGGAGGTGGAGGGGGTCCAGAAGGTTGTAGGGTGGAAGGTGAAGAAAGTGGAACAGGGTTGGGAGAAGCAGCAGAGGGAGATGGGGCAGACTGGGTCAAATTAGCAACTTCACTATCATAGGAAGTGAGACTGGAGGTGGTGGAGTCACCAGCCTGTGGAGAGGGCAGGGGTGTGTGAGCAGGAAAGCCAGTCATAAAGGCATCTTTTGGGGGAGGTGGAGGTGGTGGTGGAGGTGGGGGTGCCGAATGGTGTTGCTGCTGTCGTATTGCAATGTTATTAGCAATCATAGCGGAATAACCTACTGCACGATCAAAGCTGTTAGCAAATTCTAGTGGAGGTGGCAAAGGTTCAGCAAACACAAACTCATCATCTGCATCCACTGAGGGAGCTGGAGGAGGGAGGACCATCAGTCCCATGCCACTGCCTCCTTCTCCCCCAGGCCCTGGTCCGGCTGCTGTGCGTGTGGTCATAGCAGTAGCTGGCGGAGATGGAGGGGTGAGTGAGAGGATGTATGTTCCAGCCTCACTCTCCATCCGCAAGAAGGATGGTCTTCGTGGTTGCTGAGTAGTCGGCTGTGAGGATGGCTGTTGCTGCTGACTCTGAGCTCTTTCTATCTCTCTCTCCCTCTCTCGCTCCCGGGAACGTTCCCTCTGTCTCTCTCTCTCTCGTTCCTTCTGTGTCGGTTGGTAGTGCTGAGACTGGTAGTGGTGTGTATGGACTGTTTTGTCCTCAGAGAAACGAACCCTCAGCCCTTCCCTGGATGGTGCAGCTCCTGCAGCTTCTCTCTCAGCACGTTCCCCAGTCTCCTCGGTCCAACCTCCCCCTGTTCCTCTAAGGATCCTGGGTGATGGAGGCCGAGCGGAGGTGGTGGTTGCAGCTAGTGAAGAGGATGTGACCAGGTATGACGAAGAGCCTGAGGACTGAGCAGCAGAAGAGATCATCGAAGAGGAGGGAGTGGCTGAATGAGAGAGCAGTGATGATGGTGGGGCAGCAGATGAAGGAAAAGGCCCGACACTGGAGAGTTGGCGGGTGAAGGGGTGTTCACCTCCTCTTTCTCTGCGAATCCGTCCATCATCCTTTAGGGCACGCTCCCGCGCAGCCAGAGCCAGGCCCAGTGGAGAGGATGGGTCTAGAACTTTCCCTGTCAATGGGTGGATGAAGGTGGTACTAGGCTGCTGCTGTTGTGGCTGCTGACGACTAGCTCCCAGATAGAAGTCAGCAGGTACAGACTTGGGCTGATAGTCCCCCAGAGGTGCAGATGTAGAATATTCAGGTAGACCAAAGGCAGGCGGCATGCTGCGAGCATGTTGAATGAATGTGTCACCTGAGAACATGCCCTCATCGATAGATTTGGACGGTCTCAGACGAGGTGTAGGCTGGGAGCTCAGTTGGTGCTGCAGCTGCTGCTGAGAGGCCTGACTCCTGCCTATTCCAGCTACCCCAGTACTCCCTGCTAATTCCTCCTCAGCAGAGAGAAAAAAGGAGGCACTCTTTCGTCGAGCTTCATGGAAGCGTTCACGATCCCTACGGGCTGCTCCCACGATGGCAGCACCAAACTGGCTAGTGAAATCCAAGTTCTCCTGAGGTCTCAGTGGTGGCAATGAGGGTGGTGGCGGTGGAGGGACTGATGGTGGCTCGGGCGGGGGCATGGTGGGGGCAGGTGGGGGTGCAATAGGTGGAGCCTTGGAGCCGTCACTTTCTCCTGGTAGGGGCACATCAGCCTCAACACTGCTTCCTTGGCTACTGCGTCCACTGCTGCTTGTGGAAGGGGCTTTGACAATGATGGTTGGGATAGGAATGGAACTCTTTTCCACTGAATCTTTACTTCCTAGCGTGCTCTGGCCCGAACGCAGGTCTTCTACCTTTGACTGCTTTACCAGAGGCCCCTTGCCTCTCCGGACACCCACTTTCTGGACTCCGCCTATAGCTGCTGTCCCTGCTGCTGTGCGATCTGCTCTTGTCTGCTGGCTCTGAGCAGTCTGCTGTTGCTGAGGGATCACCGTGGCCACACTAGTGGGTGGAACTGCATTGCTGTAGCCTCTTCTCAAACCAGCTGACCTTGCCCCTGCTGCTCCTCCAGCTGCTGTAGAATCTGTTGTGTAACCCACAATCTTCCTTGAAGCAGTCCTGCTTGGGACAGAGGGGTGCGCTTGGGCATGAGAATAAGAAGTTGAATGGTCAGAAACTGCAGAGCTTGTGGGTGGTCCGGGGGACCTGTCCCTTTGTCCATGAGTGTAGTGAGATGACTGGGAATAAAGCTGATAGTGGGTGGAGGTGGAGGTAGACTGTGACACCGATACCGAAGGCTGTTGTGAAGTCTTGCCTCTCCAGCCCATAGGTGGTGCGGAGGAGAAAGGGGGATCAGGGGGCGCTGTGGTCGGTGGAGGAGGAATGTCATCTGGACCGGGGACTGAAAGGCTTCGTGCAAACTTCATGGCTGGAGGATGGAGGAACTGCTTCTCCTCCTCAGGAACTCCTGAAGTATGAGAGACAGATGTCAGAAAAAATAAAAGAAGAAAGAGGATGGAAAAAATGACAGATGGGGTTAATAAGTGGTAGAGAGCTAGATAAAATAGATTGCAGAGATATAGAAATTTGCAGAAACAAGAAATTAAAAGGAAAAATGAAATGTGGTCCAAACCCACCGAGTAATAATTCTGTCTGTCCATCGTTCTGCCTGCTTGTCTGTTAGCATGCCTTGTTAATATTAATGCTAAAATGTATATTGTACCTGTCATCCAGCAGAGACAGGGAGAGGATAATATTCCTAATGAGAGTAAATCGGTTCCTGTATCTGTAGGTAGCTGTGTTAGTTGCAATGTGCTCCACAGAGAAGTCAAAAAGCCTGTGATTATCCACTAAGAGGGTTGGAATTAAGCCCTAAGATTCTCAGCACAAATTCAGCAGTAGGTCCTGGTTAACACCAGGGTTGCCAAACTTTTAGGAACTGTTTGGAATAAGTTAGTTCTTCCTGCATGGGTTTCCTCCAGAGGCTCCGGTTTCCTCCCACAGTCCAAAGACATGCACATTAGGCTAACGGGTTGTTCCAAATTGCCCCAAGATGTGAGTGTAAATGGTTTTGTGTGTGTGTGTGTGTGTGTGTGTGTGTGTGTGTGTTGCCCTGCGATGAACTGGAAAACTATTCAGTGTGTACCCCAACCACACCCAGAGTCCAATGAGAGTCCTGTGATCCTAATAAAGGATGAAGTGGTTCATCAAATGCATGAAAACCTGGGTCATATATGAGACGTGGGGTACAAAATGAACAGCTCGCTTGTCCTTCGCAGAGCAACACACAAAACCATTCACATTCACACCAGAGCCAATCTGGAACAGACAATCAAGTCAAGTCAAGTCAAGTCAGTTTTATTTGTATGGTGCTTTTTACAGTTGACATTGTCACAAAGCAGCTTTATATAGTAAAATTAAATCAGGAAGGAATCTAAAAATTATTCTCTACAACCCCCTACACATCCCTAATGACAAGCCCGCGGCGACAGTGGCAAGGAAAAACTCCCTCAGTCAACACGAGGAAGAAACCTTGAGAGGAACCAGGCTCA
>JAOUQZ010000024.1:24784831-24797268 GCA_028564935.1 Neosilurus hyrtlii | reverse complement strand
TCAAGCCCATATGGGTCTTCATCAGTAGGAGCGAGGGGCTTCCAAGATGATGAGAACTCCAGCCAGCATCAGCACACAAGGACCGACCACAGGATGATCCTAATGTGCATGTCTTTGGACTGTAGAAGGAAACCAGAGTACCCAGAGGAAACCCACACAAGCACGGGGAGAACATGCAAACTCCACACAGAAACGCCCTCACCGAGCCCGGGACTCGAACCCGGGACCTTGTTCCTGTGAGGCAGCCGTGCTAACCACTACGCCACCGTGTCGCCCTAAAGACTTTCTGACACTGTAGAGTAAATATTGTACTACTTCTGATGCTGTTTTGCACTCAAAAAGGTTTCTTTATATATAATTCTTGGCTATAAGCAAACAGAATATAAGATCACGTGCCAACTGACAGTCTTGTTTATGAATCAGATTACCATGCTAAAATAGCTAATGTTCTAGTTATATTATTCAAAACTGGAGTGTGAAAGTTGGCAACCCTGCTTAGTATGATATAATGAGAGTATTATCCATATTAAGACGTGTTTACATGTCCAATCAAACCATTTCCACTAAGAACAAGAGTAAAGGTGGAGGTCTTGAATGAATTCAGTTTAACCCATCAGCATAGCTGCCGCTAAGCTACAAGCTACAGACGTGCTCGTTATAGCAAACTGCAAAAGCAAGAGGTTTTTTTTCCTGACGTCTGAGAAAGACGTGCTACGCCAGCCTGGTGAAAACCATCCTGAATCTCCCGAGTGTTCACTGTCACGAGACATTGATGCGTGGTCTTTGTTTTCTTCTTTTGGTTTAATAAAATAAAGCTCATGGAGCAAGACAATGCGGAAGCTGGTGAGATTCAGGAGTTCGGTGTTTATCAGGCTGGAATTAAATTTTATTTTTTGCAAACCCAAAGCTACATTGATGCTCTAGAAGCACAGGCACAGCCAAAAACACAGCCGCGCAGACAGACAGGCAGACAGACAGACGGACAGCCTCACCGATGGACTTCTGTCGCAGCATACCGTGCTGGGGGGCGTGGCCAGACACGAACGGTCCACGGTCATAGCCGAGCCCTGGCCCAGACGATGTCATTCCTATCCCTGATTGGTCGAAATTTGACTGGGGGAAAGAAAAGGAGGAGGTGAGAGAAAATGAATGAAATAATCAATAATACAGACTTAATATTTATTATTTACACTGTGAAACTATTTATAGTTAAGATTTCATTTATACCCCCAGTGCAGCTAACTGGGTTATCAAAGGCCAGCCGTGTCTCTCACTGTCTGTGGTGAGAGGTGTCTAAAAGAACCATTGCTGGTTTTCGTCAAGAGGAGCTGTATATCCGTCAGCGTGTTTCTGCCCTGCGATGGCCTGGCGAGCTGTCCAGGGTGTACACCGCCCTCGCCCGGAGTCGGCTGAGATGGGCGCCAGCCTCCCCGCGACCCTAATTAGGATTAAGCGCTTCAGAAAATGAATGAATTGAATTTATAGACGTCTTCAAGCGGACCAACATTTCCTGTAGCCACCAGAGGGCGCTGTAGCTCTGAGCCATTAAACACTTAAATACAAACTTCACAGTTTAAGAATGAGATGCAAAATACAGCACCAAGATTCTGAGACTGTTTACCTCAAGAAATATTATACAAAAACCTTCTGTTCTTTCACCTCTGATTTATTTTATATATATATATAAAATATCTTCAATTATTTTCTTCCTTATGTACTAATGTATAATAATAATAATAATAATAATAATAAATTAAGTAAATTTTTTATCATTCAACTAATACAAATTGAAAATAACTTCACATTTATTTATTTGTAATAAAATTTAATTTATTTTTAACAAATTTCCTTACCTTTCACATTTTCTGACCTTATCAAACTGGCTTACAAAAATAAAAAATAAAACAAACAAATAAATAAATAAGAAAGAGATTTTGATGGAAATGTTTGGTGATTTCCTTTTTCCTGTTCCATCACCACCAACACCACAATCTGATTTTAAACATCACCAAATATTCAGACCTCCATTTGTCAAAACTAAACACACACCTCGTTGTAAAAGCCCCGGCCTCTCTCCCGCTTCAGCGCCTGACCTCGTGGTACTGGGGTCTCGTTGGTGCTGATGGTCTGCTGCGCTGCGGCTAAAATCTCATCCAGCTTGTCTGAAATCAGAGGAACCCCCTCTGTAAAGTTCTGTAAAGTTCTGTAAAGTTCTGATTTATTCAGCACTGAGGAACAAAGAGATTTTATTTTAAGTGAAAAGTTTCTCATAAAAACATCAGCTCAAATCTTAATAAACGTGTTTCAAACGGCGCCGTTCGGCTTCGTAATGTTATTTTTAAATAAAGTTTTTTTAAGCAGCGGCGTTTCTGTGTATTTACACTTTCATTCACATCAATAACAGAACTGTACAGAACAGTCAGACTGCTTACTCAGAGCCATCTGATACACCGTCCTCTTCTTCTCTGTGGCTTGTGAGGATTCAAACTCTGTAAAACACACACACACACACACACACACACACACTCGGTCATGGTGACTGTATACTCATACCAGGAACAGATTTCTGTTTAACCCCCAATCGATTATTACAGGAACGCTACGAAGCGATATCAAATTGTTTTTCCCTCCTGACCAATCAGAGCTCCAGGTCACCTAACGCTTCGGTAACCATGTCTGTGAGGAGACGTTTATGATGTAACATTAATGGAAGGAGTCTTCAGTTTCAGAGGTGAAGCTGGAACTCTAAACCCGCTCGCACATCATGATGAAACTTTTTTTGGTGAGAACTAATTTTTTTTATTTCACCCGTGAACACACGACGCTGCCAGCTGCCCAGAAGAGCTACAGGAAACGAGGTTGCAGTTTAAGCGTTTTGAGAAATGGACACGAGCAGCAAACATTTTTTTACGTTTAATCAAATTAAACACATGTTTCTGACTCAACTAATCTCAGTCGACTCGTGGCAAAGGCGGGGTACACCCTGAACAGCTCGCCAGACTATCGCAGGGCCAACACCCACACCGCCACTCACACTCACACCTAGGTCAATCCGCAACAGAAAGCAACCGTAAATGGATAAGACTGTGATGTTCTTCACTAAATTAAAAGTGTATTTGTGGGTAGCGGATCTCTGTGGAATAAGAAAAAGAACCCATTTTTACAAGAAGTGTCTGTATGTGTTCTGGTCACATGACCATCACTGATGATTTTCCTTACACAGCATGTCTGAACAACTTGAATAGTTTCATTCCTGCTAACCACAATAAACAGAACATATTTATAACCAAAACTAGTCTCCGATAAAGCAGGAAAGCATGCGGGTGCGGACGCAGCCGTACCTGATTTTTTTTTCCACGGCGCTGAAGCTGTTGGAGGAACAAAACAGAATGTTTCAATTCAAATTCATTTATTAATAAACACGAATTAATGGATGACTGCATGCTGAACACACACAGTAGTCAGTCATGCATCGGTGGTTCTTACCTCTGTCCACTGTGTGGCATCAACCAGGACAAGCAAAAGAAAGGAAAAGGGGTCAAAGGTCAATGAGTTCAAGGGTTAGAGCTCTAAGACAGCAGTATTAGGGGAATGAGTGTAGTGTAAGAGAAAGGCTCTGAGACGGAAGGACTGCGAGATGTGTCAGGGGTCAAAGGTCATTCTTGAGTCACTTTAAGTAGCTAGAAATACCCAGGTCTTAAGTTAAGTCTTCTGTTAAGGTGATCGCAGCTATCACAGTGGAAGAGGTGTGAGAGGTGAAGTGGGGCGAGCGAACCCGAGCGACATTAATTCAGCACGTTAGAATAAAGCATATGGTGGGCAGTGGCACGTCGCTGGCATGCTTTTAACACCTGGCGCTAATTTATAAGGTAAAAACGACCCGCTGAGAAAAACGGAGGGGGCGTCGCCCTCAAAAATACTTTTTCATGCGTTCGGGTTTACACTGCACATAGAACTATTGTCATCTGATTCAGGACAAAGGTTTGATCTGCGTGTTCAAACCTTAGGCCACGCCTCCTTTGTAAAAAGCTTGAGCGTGTGTTTGGGTCTGACTTCAGTCATACAGCAGATTTTCTGATAATAGATGAAATAAAGACCTACAATGAACATGGTCAGAACCACCACAGCCCAGTCTGAACATGGTCAGAACCACCACAGCCCAGTCTGAACATGGTCAGAACCACCACAGCCCAGTCTGAACATGCTCAGAACCACCACAGCCCAGTCTGAGCATGGTCAGAACCACGACAGCCCAGTCTATGTATGTTCAGAACCATGACAGCTCACACAGAGCATGCTTAGATCCAGAACCACAACAGCCCACATTAAGCATGCCCAGAACCAAAACCGCAGAATCAGTCATTTCTGCACATTCTCAGAGCCACGTCCTCATCTTCCACATCCTGCACGGCATACCAAGTTTCTTCAGAACCCTTCACTGACCTTCACACTGAACATGCACAGAACCCATTTACACCCTACTGACACACTCGGATCCAGATCCTGTCCAGATGTTCAGAGCTATCTGACATGTATTAAGCATGGTTAAAATCAGAACTGGTTAGAACCAGATCAGTCCAGATTGTTACTGACTTCAGACCAGTTCAAGCAAAACCTGACATGAACCCGTCCAAGCTGCACTGATCATATTTAGAACCAAGACCAGTCCAGTCTGCAGTGAGCATGCCCAGAACCAGAACAACTCTGCTTGAAGCCTATTTGTAATATCTTCATACCTAGAACCGGCCCAGTCTGTGTCCAGCGTTCTGAGCCAGAACCACTGCAATCAGCACTAACTGTGTTCGGAATGGGTCCAGCCTGCCCTGTTCCGACACTCAGTCAACACACGTCTCCTTTTCCACCACCACCCACCCCCTGTGGCGTTACTACGGCAACAAAGACAAACTACCGCCGCTTTGGGTTACATGTTAAAACCGTGGATGTACGACAGGTCGGAGAATTATTCTTCGGTTGTGTAGAAAGAGAAGGGGGGGTGAGGGTGGGCGGGGTTATTTTGGGTGAGGATATGGGGGGGTGTTACCTGTACTGTGGGTGCTGACAGTGACAGTGGGAGATCTCTGAAAGAACAGTGAGATGGATTGAGACTTGACGCTTTCATTTCTTCACCCCCATCCCTCTGTTCTTTCGTCTCCCTCTCATGCGTCTCGCCACTTTTTTTTTCTTTTAGTCATCTTTCTTCATTGCTGGCTTCTCATACGCCCTCGTCCTTCATCTCTATACCTCTCCATCTCTCTCTTTTTCTCTCTCTCTCTCTCTCCATCTCTATCTCTCTGTCTCACAAGCTGTCTTCTCCAAACTCATCCCCACTCCCATACGCACTTGCTCTCGCTCAACTGTCTCGACATCTGTTCTATTTATCTCTATCTATTCTCAGATCGGTTCTGTCCTCCACTACATTTTCATCCTGGTCCTTACCCATCTCCTCCAGCTCTGAGGTCATGGACTTGGAGCGCAGCGCGATGGCCGGAGTGCTCAACCTTTTACTCTGCTGTGGGACTAAAGAAAGAAATAAGAAGAAAAAACATCACTGTTAGAATCATCATCATCATTACCATCATCATCATCATCATCATCATCATCATCACTAACACTTTCATCACCATCATCATCATCATCACTATCGTCACTATCATCATCATTACCATCATCATCATCATCATCATCATCACCAACACTATCATCACCATCATCATCATCATCACTATCGTCACTATCATCATCACCACCATCATCATCATCATCATCATCACTATGGTCACTATCATCATCATTACCATCATCACCATCATCACTATCATCACTACCATCACCATAATAATCATCATCATCACCATCATCATCATCCTCTGTATGATATACAGCTTAAAAGCCATCTCACTTTGAAGATCAGATATTCTGAAGTAGATTTCTGGAAGGTGCTTGAGCTACACATGCTTTACATTTAGAACACAGTCATTGTGATTTTCCTCCCAATCAGTGCCAGCAATGCATTTGGCGAGGCGACAACTCCTTCAGCATATTTTACCCAGCGTTCACACTGGAGGCCATTTCTCAGCTTAATATATTTTAGCCATAAGTAGGAATAGAACTTTAGCAACATCTACCAACACCAAGAACACCTAGTACCAAACTGCAAAATCTAGTAACACCTATTACTACATAGTGACACTTAATATCATGTAGTAACTTCTACGAACACTTACTAGCATGATGTAGCTAGTAACACCTGAAAACAGATAGTAACATCTAGTACCCCATGGTAACATACAGCAACATCCAGTAACACCTCCTAACACTTGCGAAAATGAAGCAATTAACACCCGAGAAACATTTTATTACACCTGGTACCACCTAGTAAGACATAGTAACACCTGGAAACATCTAGTAACACCTGAGAATATGTAGCTAGTAACACTGGATATAGCAACTCCTGGTAACATGTAGGCCATAGTAACATTTAGCATTATAATTTCTTGGCATCTGTGGAAGGAAAGTGTTTTGCGATGTTTAAATCACAGCGTCTGTAAGCTTTATTCCATCATCATCGTCATCCTTACTTTTCTTTCGGGACCCTTCCTCCATGTCAGGATTGCGGGTGACCATCACCACCTTGACCATGAGGCTGTTTCCTCCTTGTCTGATCATGTTGACCACCTGCCTGTGGCCGACTTTCACCACGTTCTGACCATTGACCTGAGAGAAGACGGCGTAGGAGTGTTGGTTAACCACATACTAGTACAATCTGTATTATAATACTAATGTACTATAATTAATCTGTGTTGTAATCCATGATGCCGCCGTGCACGAACCTCGATAAGGAAGTCACCCATTCGTAGACCAGCCCTCCAGGCCACGCCTCCCTCGTCAACAGACTCAAGGTACTGTAGTGCTGGGAAGGCTGGGGTCGGTGTAAACTCTTCGATAGGTGTCTGTGCTACAGAACACACACGCATACAATTCCAGATATGAAATATATTCTAGATATCACGTACTGGCGTGACATAGTGTCTGCTGTACAAGTCGCAGAGGCAGTGAAGGTTAGGTCATGGGTAGAAGAAATGATGATGTCACCTAACTTGAGCTTTGAATACAACCACGGAATAATAGAACACTTGGCAAAACATCAATATGAGTCTACTGAGACAGAGAGAGAGAGAGAGAGAGAGAGAGAGAGAGAGAGTGAATGGCAGACAGTCAGAGGATGAGACTTCTTACCCTTGGCCCCTCTGAGCACAAAGCCGAAACCCTCGCTGTCTTTTTTCTGTAGGAGCACTGTTTTCTCCTTGATTATGTAGTCACTAAGGGAAACGGAGATAGAGAAGGGGAAGGTTTAGTGGAGGAGAAACACTGAGCCGAGTTGGCAGTGTGAACTGTGTTGCCGGGTACAGAATACACAATACAGGGCCGAGGATTCAGGGAGAGAGGAGCAAAAGACGATAGGAAGAGAACAAAAGAGACATTGGAGCAGGTGATAGTCCTACAGTACTGTTACACTCCAGCCACTGTGACACTGCATCCGCTGTAAAAGAACAACTACTGTAACACTCCAGCCACCGTGCCACTGCAGCTACTGTAACACTGCAGCCGCTGTAACACTGCAGCCGCTTTAACACTCCAGCCGCTTTAACACTCCAGCCGCTGAAACACTGCAGCCGCTGTAACAGAACAACTACTGCAACACTCCAGCCACCGTGTCACTGCAGCCACTGTAACACTGCAGCCACTGAAACACTGCAGCCACTGTAACACTGCAGCCACTGAAACACTGCAGCTGCTGTAACAGAACAACTGCTGTAACACTCCAGCCACTGTGACACTATTTGATGTTACTGTACTGTCCTCAGACATTATAGCATAGTAACATTAGTACAGGAATCATACAATCTAACGCCAGTACTTTGCCATTACTACATATAGTAACACAGTAACATGAACATTATTTGTTACGCTAATATCAGAACTCCGTAACACCTGTTGCTAACACAGTAAGGTGGGCAGTCTATGTTAAAAGTGTGAGAATACCATAATGCCAGTCGTAATGCCAGTATTTTCTATTACTTTCTTTTAGCTTTTATGCATCTCTGTCACAGTGTAGTAATGATATGGCGTTACACTGTAACTCATGTTTGCTTATATTACTGTAACACTAACTATTAACCATTCTGTTTTCTGCATCTGATATTTCTTTCATAGACTTCTAACAAACATTTTTAAAAATGCCATCCATACAGAACATTGCGTTGGTTACATTCCTAAATCTAAGACTCCAAGTACACAAAAAGAGTTAAAGAAAAAATGTAACCTCATGAGAGAGAGAAAAGAAAGGTAAAGGGAGCACATGACCTCCCACGTCCACGCCCACTCCAAACCCTACCACCCTAGCATCGTAACACCTCGGTGCTTGTAAGACGTTACTAAAGTATTCACTTCACTGCAGCTCGGATATGTGATGTTTATATGTGCGGCGAGCACAGTAAGTAAGATGTTGGCGGTTGCCTAAGCAACGGGCAGAACTGATATAAGAAATAGCCAAGCTAATATGTAGACATACACTGTGAAGCTGAGAGCTACAGCATGTGAGCCTGGCAGTGATAGAGCTCGGAATTAGTCATCTAGAAGCCAATACTCCTACCAGAGAGACATCTGAAGGAAGACAAAGCCGTCACGGACGCTGTGAAACCAAACGATTAAATAAAAACGTCGTCGGACAGTCAAACCCTGAGCGAAGTTTACAAGTGCGTGAGGAGCAGCAGATGCTCTGCTCGCACATCCAGTGTTGGGTTATATTTAGACGTGGGTGTGTTTGATGACTGGAGCAAAAAATATGTGTGTGGGTCTCATGTAATGAGACGCATGGCATGGAATCAAAATTATACCAGTGTGGTAGTGAGTACATAGCACAGTTCTAGTAATATATATACATACAGAAAGTCACCACCACCCTCCACACGCAGTGATGTCATCAGAGCCGGATGAACCGTCAAAAGAGGTCCAATGATCGGGAACTTACATAATAACCAATAGTAACTAAGACCGTTAGGCTGCATGTACTGTACATTATGAGCCTTCATCTTCATCATCTGTCCTCCAAAAACACGATTGAAGAAAAATAGCTGTCTGTACTTGCATCCTTGTCTGTACTTGCATTCTCTTCTGTACTCGCATCCTCGTCTGTATTTGCATCCTCGTCTGTACTTTTGTTTTCATCTGTACTCGCATCCTCATCTGTACTCGTTTCCTCGTCTGTACTTGTGTCCTCGTCTGTATTTACATCCTTGTCTGTATGTGCACTCTCGTCTGTACTAGCATTCCTTTCAGTATTTGCATCCTTGTCTGTACTTGTGTTCCTGTCTGTATTTGCATCCTTGTCTGTACTTGCATCTTCGTCTGTACTTGAGTCTCTGTCTGTATTTGCATCCTTGTCTGTATGATGTGCATTCTTGTCTGTACTAACGTTCCTTTCAGTATTTGTATCCTCGTCTATACTTGAGTCCTCATCTGTACTTGTGCTCCTGTCTGTATTTGTATTCTCGTCTGTATTTGCATCCTTGTCTGTACTTGTGTTTCTCGTCTGTACTCGCATCCTCTTCTGTATTTGTTCCTTGTCTGTACTTGCGTTCCTGTCTGTATTTGCATCCTCGACTGTACTTGTGTTCCTGTCTGTACTTGTGTCCTCGTTTGTACTTTTGTTCCCATCTCTACTCGCATCCTCGACTGCTTTTGTGTTCCTCGCCTGTACTTGTGTTCCTGTCTGTACTTGTGTCCTCGTCTGTATTTGCATCCTTGTCTGTATGCGCATCCTCGTCTGTACTAGCGTTCCTTTCAGTATTTGCATCCTTGTCTGTATTTGTGTTGCTGTCTGTATTTGCATCCTCGTCTGTACTTGTGTTCTCGTCTGTACTTGAGTCCCTGTCTGTATTTGCATCCTTGCCTGTACTTGTGTTCCTCGTCTGAACTTGCGTCCTCGTCTGTACTTGTGTTCCCATCTCTACTAACATCCTTGTCTGTACTTGCGTTCGTGTCTGTATTTGCATACTTGTCTGTACTTGTGTTCATCATCTGTACTTGCGTTCTTGTATGTACTTGCGTCCTCTTCTGTACTTCTGTTCGAACTCAAAGTTCACACCTCTCCAAGTACAGTCTGAATACCCGGATGTGTTTTTGCTCCTTTTAGCAAGGATTCAGGTGGTGTCTTCGGTGGACTTTGGCTTGTCTAATATTCTAGAATGCTTTTTGCACCAACCAGCATACTTGTACCAACATGTAATGTATGTCCAATTTTTTTTTTCATTAATTTATTTTAGGGTTGAACAGTGGTGTAGTGGTTAGTGGTTATCACATCCATCTCACGGCAAGAATGTTCTGGGTTCAAGTCCTAAGCTTTGGCAAGGGCGTTTCTATAAGATATTTGCATGTTCTCCACCTGCTTGCATGGGCTTCCTCTGGGTACTCTGGTTTCCACCCACAGTCCGACAACATGCACATTAGGCTAATTGGCTGTTCCAGATTGCCTCTACATGTGAGTGTGAATAATTGTGTGTGCATTAGACCTATGATACATTGGTGAGGTGTACAGGGTGTATCCCAACTTCACCCAGGGTTGGCTGAGATAGGCTTCAGCCTCTCTGCAACCCTATTAGGATCAAGAAGTTTGGCAGATGAGTGTGAGAGTTAATTAAATGCAATTTTGTTTTGTATCTCGTGTTAAACACACCTGCTGTCGATTGTAACAACCTTTTTCCCTTCACTGGATTTTTATATGTGTGTGCCACAGATGTTGGATATTATTTATTAATATTTATTAATACCTTGTCTGTAAATCGTCCTCTCATCCTCGGAGTTTATACTTCAGACTCAAACTCAATAAATGCGTATTCCAAAGTCCAGGAGTATAAACTTGGTGAACTCGGTATTCAGAAACATCCATTCTCTCTATATCTCTGGTCACATTCATCAAACAACAGATGTACAACAGAAAATTAACCCATTCCAAGGGGGTGAGCTGTGCAGGGTGTTCCCGCCTTTGCCCAAAGATGGCTGAGATGGGCTCCAGTATCTTTGCGACCCTCTTAAGTGATTCGGAAAATGAGAAGAATTCATGGGACTTCCTTACCTACGTTTACCCACGGATGGCTTTATTTACCACAGGATTAGGTTGAGTCGTACGGAGTTTGTATGTCATCTGAGTACCACAGGAATATCACACAAGGATTTTTATCTTGTTTCAATCAATCAACAATCAATTTTATATCAGCATCATACTTACAGACTCAAACTCTTTTCCCCATGACAGACGTACAACACACACTTTATACGTGAATGCAACAACACAGCCCTCAAAATCCACATCAGACAACCTACACCAGTCCCTTTCATACAACAAAAAACAGTCGCAAGTTGGTAGTGAAACAGGGTTAAGAATAAAATGCTGGAATGAGTCTCCAGCGTCAGTCGGACAGACGGGTTTACTCTACGTCATCTTTGTACATGATGTAATCAGAACAAAACATATGTTCTTTCATCAAATTACATCACAGTCCTGTGATATAAGAGAATCAAACCACTGTGCACTTTCTATTATAGAATAAATAATCGTTGGGGTGAGGAGGAGTGTCCATCGTACGAGTCCCGGTGAATGAGCGGTTGCTAAGGAAACAATAACGTATCAGAACAAATCAGAACAAGAATTTTAATGGTGGTGCAGTAAAACGTGTCAACTTCAAAATTTATCGTAGAGTTTATGACGGCGTAGTGCATGTCCGAGACGCATACTACAGTTACAGTTAAGGTTTATTACACTATTTAAAAAGTTGTTGTTGTAGTTGTGTGTGTGTGTGTGTGTGTGTGTGTGTGTGTGTGTGTGTGTAATCAGGTGCTGCTGAGCCACTGTTTCTACTGTACCATGTTGTACCCACATGCTGCTAATCCCACTGTACACTTAGTTTTAACCCACTCCATCTGTTCCTCTCTCTCTCTCTCTCTCTCTCTCTCTCCCTCTCTCTCTCTCTCCCCCTCTCTCTCTCTCTCTCTCTGAATGCCCTTCTCTTCTGCTTTCACTCTCAGTGCATCTTCTGTCTCCAGCAGTTTACACACTCACACACACACGACGATAAATCATTTTGTTTATTTATGATACTTGTTCTAGTATCATGTGTGTAGATCAAACACTAAGTCAACCTTAAACTGTATATTAAAGTGAAGCTGTTCAGCAAAGCCCCATAAGCATGAAATATTGAATTCAATGGCTGTCCTGTGTCCGTACCCCATTGATGACATAATGCTAATAGGCTGTTACGAATAGCGTTATGATGATTGGTTAGAGAAGCGTTATGGTGATTGGTTAGAGAAGCGTTATGGTGATTGGTTAGAGAAGCGTTATGGTGATTGGTTAGTGAAGCGTTATGGTGATTGGTTAG
>JAOUQZ010000024.1:24702309-24714043 GCA_028564935.1 Neosilurus hyrtlii | reverse complement strand
GTGTGTGTGTGTGTGTGTGTGTGTGTGTGTGTGTGTGTGTGTGTGTGTGTGTGTGTGTGTATGTGTGTGAGTGTGTGGTGCCCTGTGATATTTTATATTTTACTTTCGACCTTTAACTATTAGTTTGTGTTTCAAATAGTTATTGTTATTGTTATTTTTCTTTTTTTTTCTTCTTGATATTGATATCTTTTTTATTCTCTTTAAATATAGGACAGTCGTAATAAGCATTTCACTACATACTGTACTGTGTATGATTTTGTATGTGACAAATAAATTTGAATTTTAATTTGACTGGTATCCCATAAGTTAGTGATTATCCCATAAAATAATATTTTAATAAAATAATAAAAGTGGACCTGGCTTTAAAGCATTTAGTGAAAATAATAAAATCTTATACCAACAAATATAACAATATAATATTTAACCCTATTCAGGACTTTATTCTGTAGGTCTTTTGGGGTCTATCGGAACCACAAATAATTGCCAATTGCCACATTCTCTGTATTTTGGAAATAAAAAATATATATTTTAAATACATTTTTAATATATTTTTTGATAAGAATACAAAAAAAATCTAATTTTGTTTGTTCATAATGTGAAAAACATGAAGATCTGTTTTTACAACCAAACCTGCTTATCCACTCTACCATTAATATTAAGTGTTTCTCTGGATATCTGGCATAATATCAGATATATTGTGTAGCAATACCCAGTGCAGCTATCTGTGTTATCAAATTCCGGCCATGTCTCTCACTGTCTGTGGTGAGAGGCATGTAAAAGAACCATTGCTAATTTTCATCAAGAGTAGGCTGCATAGCCGTCAGCATGTTTCTGCCCTGCGATGGCCTGGTGAGCTGTCCAGGGTGTACTCTGCCCTCGCCTAGAGTCGGCTGATATGGGCACCAGCCTCCCCATGACCCTAATAAGGAATAAGTGGTTCAGAAAATGAATGGATGAATTGTGTAGCAATAACCCATGGACCCCCATGAATTCAATACTTTAAAGTAGCAACAAAACAGTGCAGTGTTCATAAAACAATATAAATACTTCCAATGATATTACACCCTACAAAAATAACCAATCTACGCACATTGACTGCAACTGTGAATCTCTGTCTTCGGGCCATTCTTCTGCTAGTTCACTTCTCAGATAGTGAAGGGTAGGGTTTAAACTTCTGGGGTAAAGTATATATAGTTACACAAAACTGCAAAGTAAATCCAGGGTCCACTGAACCCCAGACACAAAACATATCCTGGAAGATACAAAACACAGGTAATAAAACTCGCCAACCTATCGAAATGCACACAACCATTTGCCTGAGGAATACATAATACCATGACTCAACAGCACTTTTATTAAAAACATACCAGCTAAAACAAATCGCCAGGGGTCCCTAAAAGTCCTGAATAGGGTTAAAATAATACAAATACCTGTGTTTTTTAGGTTTAGTAGTTAGCATGTGTACTGTACATGCAAGAAGGTTCTGAGTGAAGGGTTTTGTGTGTGTGTTTGTGTGTGTGTGTGTGTGTGTGTGTGTGTGTGTGTGTGTGTGTGTGTGTGTGTGTGTGTGTGTGTGCGTTGTCCCAGTGATGGACTGGCGAGATGTTCAGGGTGTACACCGCCTTCGCCCAGAGACGACTGAGATAGGCTCCAACTTCCCTAGAACTCCAGTAGAATTAAGCAGTTTGGCAAATGAATGAATGAATATCATAAAGGCATTAACACTGCATCTTTTATGATGTAAAAATGGTCTTCCTTCTGAAAAAAAAAGCACAAATTTTATGGTTTCTGCCAGAATTCTACCTGCATGTTTAGCAGAATTCAGCCACACTGACATGTGAAAGGTTTTCCATATTACCACAACAAAGTTGTTCTAATGTGTTGCTCATCAGCTTACTCATAAAAAAAATACTCATACTGTTCACTTTGGAGCAGCACTAAGTGCCTCGCTCAACAGCACCACTAGAATCAAACTGTTTGAGTCATAAAAGCTTGAAATACTAAAAGAATGTTCAAGCAATGAAACCCAGGTCATCACTCAATCATTCACTCATTTGCTGAACCGTTTAATCCTATGAGGGTCAAGGGGATCCTGGTGCCCATCTCAGCCAACATTGGACAAAGGCAGGGTCCACCCTAAACAACTCACCAGACCATCACAGGGCAACACATACACAACACATACACCATTCACATTCACACACTAGTGGTCAATTTGGAACAGCTAATTAGCCTAATGTGCATGTTTTTGGACTGTGTAATGGAAGGAAACCAGAGCATCTGGAGTAAACCCATGCAAGTATGGGGAGAACATGCAGATTCCACACAGAAACACATGAGCCGGGGACTCGAACCCGAGACCTTCTTGCTGTGACGGGGGCGTGATAACCACTACACCACTGTGCCGTCCATCAGCTCATCACAACTTCTGTTTATTTGGATGACACACATTAAATACTACAGTTCTACAGAAATACTTGGAATGAAGCATAATGACATTTTTGTTTGGTAAGAGCCTGCAACCATAGACACATCAGTCTCAAATTAAAGTCGGACAAAAAACCCAGTCTGTTATAACTATCAGTCAGGAAAGAATCTGGGAAAGAATCTGTTCATGATTTAAATCAGTGAAGTGATTTCCACTTATCCCTCTGCTGCAGTACAATTACAGTGACTTATCATCATGTATTTTGTTGGATCTTCATAATGGGTGCACAACTCCAGGCCAACACACACACCTTCATCGACTGCAATGGAGTCCATGCATGACTAAGCTAAGCTATTTACCTTTCAAGTCATTCAATTCAATTTAAAGCAGTTCTCTATAAAGTGCTAAGAATAGATCTGCTCATCTCCTAGACAGCGATATAATCACATAGAAAGAAAGCTTTAAAGTCTCCCATGACTCAGGTGTTCTCCTGAGCCTAAGGACTCACACACATCTCTCTTTTATGTGAGATCACAACAAAATGATACACTCGCAAGATAATAATTATGTGTCAAGTTCATTCACGTATACCCCAGAGGAACATTTCCCTGGTTAAAGGTTTCTGTTTGATATCTTAGGTGAGTTAAGGACGGTTCTCAAGTGTTTCATTTATCATCTGTGTCACAAGTGCTCCTTAGGATATGTCTTAAGAGAAATAGAAAAAGACAGAAAAAAGAGGCATGGAATAAAAGGGGGAAAACAGAGAACAAGGCTTCACTTAACATCAACTGGATTTAAACACACACTCCTTCATGACATGACAAAGAACTTTACTTTACTTTACCACTGTATGATATGAGACATTATATATGTTTGGTTTACTTTTAAGTGGTTACTTAAGGGAGTTAAGGGAGTACATTTGTGTATTTTAAAGGAGCGTACACAAGGTGCCAAATGAATTATTAGCATGTTTTTATGTGTAATACACAGATATCACAGATTTTAGCAAGCTGAAAACTTCAGTGCAGCATGGGGACATAGTGGTTAGCACATCAGTCTTACAGCAAGAAGGTCCTGAGTTCGATTCCCAGGCTCTGGAGTTTCTGTGTGGAGTTTGCATGTTCTCCCCATGCTTGAACGGGTTTCCTCTGGTTTCCTCCTGCAGTCCAAAAACATACACATATACACAAATTAACCCTAAATATGAGTGTGAATGAGAATGGTTGTGTGTGTGTTGCCCTGTGACACTGTGGCGAGCTGTTCGGGGTGTCCCCGGTGTTAGCTGAGAGAGGCATCGGCCTTCATGCGACCCTAGTAGGATTAAGTGAATGAGTGAGTGAATACTCAGGGCTATGTTATATTTTTTATGAGGTTTTTAGGTGAGAGTATTTTGATCTAGGATACCAGTAGGCCTTTTATAAAGATTTGAGTCAAAGAATCCCTTTGGCAATATTGGTTGCATATGATTTATTATGCTGTAGTTCAGCCAACATTCAAAAAGTACAAAGTGCAATTTTCCTCATTTTATATATAATTTATAATAAATATATATATATATAATATTTATATTTATATATAATTTATTTTATTGGAGGAATCTTCTGATTTTCTAATTCATGGAATGTCCTAAGGGAATTTCTTTCATAGATTTATTTAAGAGAAAGATCTACAGAGAGTTCAATGTTACATAAAACACCATAAAGAAAAGTGAATATGGTGTTATATATTATTTCTCTATGTCTCATCTGCAAAAAAAATCACGTAGGAACAAAAGCTGATAAACAAATAATGTGTTTACAGTTAAAGAGTTGTACAAAGAGGCTGCAGCATGGATCTCATTAAAGTAGGAAATAAGAAGACTCAGTCTTCAAACTGAGAATAAAGCCCGGCTCAGGGGACAGAAGCTGCCTGAAGCAGAGACACCAGAGATGTAAGTTATACAGAGATACTCCAGGGTTCTTCAGTAGAGATGAAGATAAAATTCTAACATGGCAGTGAAAAATGCTGACAGTGCAGTAAAGTGTCCTGAACCAATTCCTGAAAAAAAAATAATAATAAAAAATCAGACAATCGTATGTAGACATGATATACCCATAACAAAAATATAGGTAGGAATGTGGGCACAGTGGCTAGTGATTAGCACTCTCCGCTCACAGAATTAAAGTCTTGGGCTCAAGCTCTGTGGCTGAGTGGGAGTTTGAATGTTCTCCCTATACTTGCATTGGTTTCCTCTGGGTGATCCAGTTTCCTCCTGGAAGACATGCATGTTAAACTTATTGGTTGTTCCAGCCCCATAGGTATGAATGTGAGTAGTGAGATAGGTGAGATAGGTGAAAAGTGTGTGTGTGTGTGTGTGTGTGTGTGTGTGTGTGTGCGTGCGTGCGTGCGTGCGTGCGTGCGTGCGTGCGTGCGTGCGTGCGTGTGTGTGTGTGTGTGTGTGGTAGAAGCCTTTTAATGCGCTCTTGTTTGTACAATAGACAGGATGTCTGATGGACAGAAATGAATGTTGGGGTTTCTTTTAGCTGGTTTTTCCAACATGACACAGATTGAACAGGGGGAGAGAGAGAGAGAGAGAGAGAAAATAGAGAGAGAGAAGGAAAGAGAGAGAGAGAGATAATGAGAGAGAGAGAGAGTGTCGTTGATCACGCCTTAAGGCCCTTGATTGATTGATTGATTGATTGATTGATTGACAGAGGAGGAAGATAACGGCGGTGAAACGCTCCAGTAGAGCTTGTACACCGTTTAAGGTAAACTGCAGCTTAAACTCACCACCTAGCCTTCTTTCTGCTGATTGGTTGCTTTGTGATGAAGTTTCTTGTATTATTCATGTGAGAATGGGGTTGTGTGTTACTGCAATTTCCTGTTGGTTCCTGTTGGTTTGTTTGTTTGTTTGTTTGTCAGCAACATTTTGCACAAAGTTTAGAATGGATTCTGATGAACGTTTTTGGCGGGTGTAGGACTCTCTGAGGTTTTGGAGATGATCCGGATTGAATTTGTTAAAGATGAGCGAAGTCAGTGAATGGCAGCGAAATGATAATGCGAAAGGGTTACCTAGGCAACCAGAGCTGGCCACGAGTGAGATTCGCTTGTCCCTCATCACTTCCTGTGTGGACACGGCTTCACACTGTTGAGTTACAGGATATTTTAAGCCCCTCCTCTTCTTTATTTTAATTGGTCACATTGAGCTCGCTGGTCTTCCAAAGATTTAACTGCTTTCAAAAAAGCTGCATTTCAAGAATGTTGAGTGCGGTCAACCCCGATCTTCATGGAATTTGCCAAGCACCCAGAATGCAGTGCAGATATACAAACCCAAAGACTAGTTAACGATGTACGAGGTGATGAGCGCGACCGCGTTGACAGCATGATAAGCAGGAACATTAAATCTTCGGAAGCTGATGTGTTACAGCTGAGTAAATACGGTGTTAGAGCTGAGAGAACTGGACAGGTGAGAAGATCACAGCGCTGCTGCATTGTGTCTCTTTATGTAGCGATGATGCACCAGTACTCCGCGTTCAGCAGGTGGTTGGTCACATGGAGAACCGCAGAAAAGACGAAGAGAAATATTCTTTAAAGTATAAATCCTGTACGAGACTGAATATTTAAGTCTCAGCACTGATCTGCAATTCAGTGGGTTTTTCACTTCCCTTTTATCTCCTTTGAAACCTGGAAGGAGATACGTGATTGTACGCTTTCGTACGTTTATCATCCTGTCAGTTCATCCGATCATTCCATGCTTCGTTACAGAATAACTGCTGACACACAGAGATTTTCTTCCGGATTGAAATTCAGGCTGAAAGACACAACTGAGGCGTGACGGGAAGGAACCTTCTCCTGGAGTTTCGTACATATCAGGGAGTGAAGACGTGCTGGGGGTCAGCGGTGATCCCGACGTAGGGGCTGCTTTATCTTTTGATATCCTGGATATTACGGCCCGAAATGCCCCTGGGCGCTGGTTCGGGACAGATTAATCCAGGACTGGAAGGCTGATGTCAGGATTCAGATCTAGATTATGGATACAGTCAAACAGGTTGTCATGTTCTCATGTTGCCCCAGCGCTCCACCTCTGATTATACGTAGAAGATCTCAGCTGTAATGATGGACCTGTGCTTAAACAAAATGACATCATCAGTCAGCGTTATCTGGAAATCAGGAAACAGGTTTCCATAAAAATGACACCGGCTTGATGAGAGGGTTTCTATGTGGAGTCTGTACGTTCTCTCCACGCTTGTGTGTCTTACGGTACTCTGGTTTCCTCCCACAGTCCAAAGACATATACATTAGGATAACTGGCTATCCCAAATTGCCCCTAGGCATGAGTGTGAATGATTGCGTGTGTGTTCACCCCTCTAGAGTAGATTTCCACAGAGGTAAAAACATACATGGAACAGCGACTGTCACAGATGCATTGCGGTTACTGCCGGTAGACATGCTTATTTTTGCAAGGATTCACTCCAAAATCCACCAGATTGGTTATGGAATTGCGTCGGTAATCCCTGCTGTGGTTCTAATGTATTATCCGGCACTGAGACTTAGAACGGACTCCACCGGGCAAAAGCCTTCGCTGGTTGTATGGTTGTTGTGTGCTGGGTGTGCATTTTGTTCGGAACTTGTGCGTTCCTTGACCTGTTCTTGTCCCGTCCTGTTGGCGCTGGTCGACCTGACCCCCGGCCGGGGTAATTAGCGGATTATTACTGACGAGGAGCTTATTGGAACTGATGAATAATGTAACATGTGCCACAGGACAAAACTGAGGACTTCAGGATAAGTACAGTATGACTACAGTACCTGTAACGGGTCTGGAACGGGCAGCAGCATGCATCCTCCGAGGTGTCCAGGAGTCCAGAACAGCAACGGAGACGACTTTCACCACCGGCTCATTTTCTTTCGCAAAGTTTCTTTTTGTCAGACATCTGTTTAAGCTACCCGGTGAGGCGTGACTGCTGCACCAGAACCAGTACCAGAACAAATCATTGTATGAAGGCAGATTTTATCCCACTGAGCAAACCGCAAATCAGAGTTTACGAAAAAGGGATTAAAAAGTCTCGACCCAAATCCTGTCCTGAATGTCCTGTATCCTGCCTTATAGCTGTACTCGCGCTTGAGCTGTCGGAAGAATCGGCACAGAGGGACCGGAATACGAATTCTTCAAGCGTCTTCATTGAGGCGTACTCATTTGTAGAGGACAGGTGTTGAGTTTTATTATTAGCATTCGCTTTTCTCAGTAGATTTGTTCTGAGAGTGACAGGAGGAGAAATGCCAGGGTGACATGGGAAAAGAGTGAGTAAAGGAAATGCAGAGAAGGAGATGAAGCAAAAGAAAAGGGAGAGAGACGTGCAGGGGGGCGCTGACCTGGTTTCTTGAGACAGAATGAGCTCAGGGCAAAGCAGCACCGCCTGTGAGATCTCTCGGATCCATAGTCATAGTCGCAGTCTGACACATAGACAAATTATACACACCAGCTTTCAGCAGCCAAGTACGCTAACGACGCCTTCGTTCCTCGGCGCTGTCTCAGACTATCCAACCAGAAACAATTGGAGATGGATACTGAGCAGATCGGATTGGTTATTATTTGTATCTTGTTATATTTTAGTGCCAATCATCATATTCACTTTCTCTCTCTCTCTCTCTCTCTCTCTCTCTCTCTCTCTCTCTCTCTCTCTCTCTCTCTCTCTCTCTCTGTCTGTCTCACAGGCGATGTCCAATATTCCTCCAAATCTGCGCTGAATCACAAAAGGCTTGAACGTGGAAACCAGGAGAGAGACTGCATCCCAGAGGAACTACACGACCCAGAATTCAACTCTGCTCCGCCGCTGTACGAAAGAACAAACTCTGTACCACGTTCTCTTCCTTTAGCCTAGCTAAAAATATCCGTAGTATGCTAATTTATTTATAAAGATATATATTCTAAAGGTTAAAGAATATTCCAAAGTGATCTGGTTTCCAAATCTTCACCATGACAAGGACTTTGTGCCTTCAGAAGTGTATACAGTGAAAAAGAAATAGCATGTAAAAGCAGAGCAGGAGGAATTGGATCCACCTCTCATTCCTCGCTTCTCATTCCTCATGGTCAAAGAACCGACGCTGTCACCGAGGAGGATTAATGTGGCTCCAAACCCGATGGATATGGAGGCCATTAAGTGCTCCAATTAACTAAGTGGTCCGGAAGAGAAATGTGAACGTGGCCTCTGGGTCTCGAAACCAAAAAGAAAAAGGTGGCCTAAACATTTCTGCTCAGACCCCGTCCGGTTAGCGTGGGCGGGTGTGGGCTGCGCCGCAATTTGGGGTTAGGAGTGCGATGCGGATTGGAGGATGTCGGGGGATTGGGAAGAAGACGTATGCAAGAAAGCACTGGTGCTGGTGGAGGAGCTGTGCTTCGGCTCGGGAGGATACAGACAGAGCGCCAGCTGCCAGGAGTTCACCTACATGATAAGGGGACGCAACGGACCTATCGACACAGGTAACCATGGGAAAATCTACTTACACATTGACTGCTGTAAACACTAGATTTTCATTTTACTTTTCCTTCTTCACTCATATTAAACTTGGACTGAGAAAAAAAAATACGACGTCAGAGGGTCCTTGCACTGCCTCGTAAAGAGGGCGGGGTTTAATTTGCAAGGACTTAAGGGCACTGATTGATTCTTTGGGTATTCACAGAGCAAGAAACTCACACAAACTTAATTTTCGCAGTCTGATGGACGCCTGTTAACGATATCCGGCAAGGCGTGTGTGCTGCTTTATGCGTAACTGCCCAAGTGATGATCCATGTTACCCCTAAAGGTACAATGTTGTATTATTTCTGTGAATGTGCACTGCGTACTGCCGCTCATTATTATGAAATAAACCCTGACGGAGGGTTCGGGACCCTGATGTGAAGCAGCGAGACCTCAGATCAGCCTGAAGGACTTTATTACATTCATCACGCTGCTTATTACGTGGGTACTTACTATAGAAATCAATGTGACACAAAACATTAATTTTAAAATGATTTCCTCACAATGACCAGGTCCATAGCAACGGTCTGTTATCCGCCACATAGCAATGGGTTTTTATACAGAACTAACAATCTGCCGCATGCTGTGACTGACCAATGAGAATCAAGTATTTAAAGGTATACGGGCAAAACCAACCTTCCTAGTTAGACAGATATTCATAGGATTCATTTTTTGAGAAATAATAAAAATGCTGCCAGCAAGTTATGTGTACCCATGGTTTTTTTGTGTTTGTTAGCAGGATTATGCAAAATGCTATGTACAGATTTTCCTGAATTTTCCACCTGAGGCGGGGCTTTGGACACGGAAGCCTCCATTGGATTTTGGAGATGATCCGGATCATATTCGCGATCAAGGGATTTTTTAAACCAGTCTTAATAATTCAACATAGGACCATTTTTTGGACGTGTCATATTACAGCAGTTCCAGCAGGGGGTGCTGTGGACTTTATGTTATTTGCAAAAAAGGTATGTGTGGAAATTTCAAGAAATTCCTATCAGAGGCGGGGCTTTGGAAAAGGAGGATTCTATTGGATTTTGGAGATGATTCGGAGGGATTCCAAAAGGAAGACTGTGAGATAACATTGCATGACACTGCTCTTCAACTGCTGATGATTTGTTTCACCCCAGTCACCTCACGTGGCACAGCGACCCGTAGAGCTGGACTCCATGCACTCATAAATAAAATCATGCTAACAATCACTATGTTAGCTCCACTATATTCATATGATTGTGCTTGATTGCAGGTTTAGCATGCTAGGAAAGCTTCTGCGAAATTTCATTTGTAATGTGTTCTTACAGCCGTTCTCTTTTAGCATTAGTCATGCTAGGTTAGCGTTTGCATGACAGGACAGCACCACAGAGATCTGAGCAGAGAGCATTCGATTAGCCGATAGCTAAAAGCAGTCCATTCTCTTGATTAAGTGCAGCTATTTGTCTGTGTTTCCTAGATAGACGGCGGTGGCGGGAGTCTGCCCTGTTTACACAGATGAACTCATTACTGTTTTCAGCTCCACCTTCTCTCCATTCGACCACAAAACATGACTTCGGTCCAGTGATCTCTGTGTTCCATTTAGGGAAAACAGCATAAAAATACAACTTTGCACATTGAAATACAGGACACGGCGGTTAACAACGTATTCGCACTCGCACTCACACTCACACTCGGGTGTCCCATGAGGAGCCTGGATGCATCCAAATCCCATGAAAGGCCAGAAATAGAGTGCTTTAATGAGAATAATTCGATTACACCAATAATAGAGACCTATACTGCGCCGGCCATGATGGAAAAAACTTCCTCCTTGTTTATGAGGGGAAGAAGCAGCACTCTAACTGAAGGTTTTGTGCTAATTCGCCGGGCAGTCTGGGAGCGTTTTCTTATTCACAGAGCGTCATGTGCTAAAAGCAAAACACGTGCTGAATACACGTTGGCTGAAATTATTAGCATGTTTATTAATAGCGCTTCGGGGAAATGACTCGGACTTTAATCCCACCTGGTTTATTAGACATTAAATGACGATTAGAGAGAAAAATGATTCAGATAATTGTGTAGGCAGCAAAGAATGAGAGCCACTAAAACGGATGCAGCAGGTTCCAGAAGTCTTCAGGGGTTTTAACTTCTCCAAAGAAGGAATTTATTTCAAAATCTGATGAATAATTAATGTAGCCAAAATTGTTATGTTTTTAAAAAATCTTTATTACCAACATGAAAATTCATAATAATTCATAATAATTCATAATAATTCATAATAATTCATAATAATTCATAACAATTCATAACATTTCATAATAATTCATAACAATTTATAACATTCATTCATTTTCTGAACCGCTTAATCCTAATTAGGGTCGTGGGGAGGCTGGCACCCATCTCAGCTGACTCTGGGCGAGGGCAGGGTACACCCTGGACAGCTCCCCAGGCCATCGCAGGTTCAACAGTTCATCGCAGGGCACACAACCATTCGCACTCACACTCACACCTAGGGGTGATTTGGAGCAGCCAATTAGCCTACTGTGCATGTTTTTGGACTGTGGGAGAAAACCAGAGTACCCGGAGGAAACCCAAGCAAGCACAGGGAGAACATGCAAACTCCACACAGAAACACCCGAGCCTTCTTGCTGTGAGGCGGATGTGCTGTTTGTGTGTGGTTTGTGTGTGTGTGTGTGTGTGTGTGTGTGTGTGTGTGTGTGAATAATATTTGGATTTATATTAAACTTGTTTGTGTGTGTGTGTGTGTGTGTGTGTGTGTGTGTGTGTGTGTGTGTGTGTGTGTGTGTGAATAATATTTGGATTTATATTAAACTTGTTTGTGTGT
>JAOUQZ010000024.1:24688721-24698793 GCA_028564935.1 Neosilurus hyrtlii | reverse complement strand
CTCTTCTTCCTCTCTCTCCCTCTCTCTTTCCTCTCTCTCCCTCTCTCTCTCTCCTTCCTCTCTCTCTCACTCTCCCTCTCTCTCTCTCCTTCCTCTCTCTCTCTCCTTCCTCTCTCTCTCTCCTTCCTCTCTCTCTCTCCCCCCACCCCCCTCTCTTCTTTCTCTCTCTTTCTCCTTACTATCTCTCTCTGTCCTTATCTATCTATCTATCTATACCCTTTCTCTCTCCCCCTTTCTCTCTATTTCTCCTTCCTAACGCTCTCTCACTCCTTCCTTTCTCTCTCCTTTCCACCCCCCCATCTTGAGATGTTGAAGACACACCCAGTGTGTAAATTTGTATCACAGCGTTCTTCCGTAAATATAATCACAACATAAACAAATATTAACAGAACAACAACAACAACAATAATAATAATTGTTAATTTAAAAGGGCGGTGCCGCAGTGGTTAGCACATTCGCCTCACAGCAAGAAGGTCCTGGGTTCGATTCCCGGGCTCGGGGTGTTTCTATGCGGAGTTCTCCCTGTGCTTGCGTGGGTTTCCTTCGGGTACCCTGGTTTCCTCCTACAGTCCAAAGACATGCTGATTCACTGTTCCAAATCGCCCCTAGGTGTGAGTGTGAATGGCTGTGTGTGAGTTGCCCTTCAGTGGTCTGGTGAGCTGTTTGGGTTGCACCCCGCCTTCACCCAGAGTCGGCTGTGATGGGCTCCAGCCTCCCCACGATGCTAATTAGGATTAAGCAGCTTAGAAAATGAATAAATGAACGAATGAATGAATAATTAGTGATGAAATGAAATTCTTTCTGTATCTTTCTGACTTTATTATCATCCAAATTATTTTAGTTAGGGACAATTTAACACTTTGGGAATTTGGGGATTTTGTAACTCCACCTCTGATCAGGGAGTCAGGTCAGTTCACTCGGTCACACCGATTCATTCAAACGACTCTGAGTCAAATACACACGACTCACACAAACAGCTCAGGTGGGAAACAAGTTATTTTCTTTTCTTTTTTTTTTATCTCTTTTTTAGTTCTGGCTATTCCTTTAACCACTTCTTTCTTTCTTTTTCTCTTTCATCTTTGTTAATTCTTTTCTTTCTTTTTTTCTAAGAATTGGTGAAGAACTTTGTAAGAGCGTAAAGTTCAACATCATTCTCTCATTCCTGTATTTTCTCTCTATCTCTCTCTCCCTGTCTCTCTTACTGTCTGTCTCACTCCATCCCTCCCTCCATCTCACGCTGTCTTTCTCTCACCCTGTCTCTCTCTCCTTCTTTCTCTCTATCTCTCTCTCCCTGTCTCTCTTTTACTGTCTGTCTCACTCCATCCCTCCCTCCATCTCGCTGTCTTTCTCTCACTCTGTCTCTCTCTCCTTTTTTCTCTCTCTCTCTCTCTCCCTGTCTCTGTCTCACTCCATCCCTCCCTCCATCTCTCACTGTCTTTCTCTCACTCTGTCTCGCTCTCCTTCTTTCTCTCTATCTCTCTCTCACTGTCTCTCTTACTGTCTGTCTCTCTCGCTGTCTTTCTCTCCCTCTGTCCCCCTCTCTCTCTCTGTTGGTAAACGGTTCTGGAATAGATTGAGTAAATTTTAATTACGGTCAGACCTGCATCTGACCAATCAGAGCCCAGAATTCTCAATTTCAGACTTTTTCTCTGTGTTGAATCTCTCTTTTCCGTCGGTGTGTTTGTCCATCAGTCCATCTTTCTCTCCGTCACTCTGTCTATCCATCTGTCTGTCTGTCTCTGTCTCCCTCTATTTTCAGTCTATTTCATTTCTGGCTCTGCGCTTCTCACACACTTGACTTTTACCTTTTGTCCATTTTCTCAATGTTTTTTTTTTCTGTCTGTCTCTCAGAGATCTCGGTCAGCCTCCTCTCCGTCATCGTGACCTTCTGTGGCATCGTGCTGCTTTCAGTCTCGCTCTTTGTCTCCTGGAAGCTCTGCTGGTTGCCATGGAGAGACAAAGAGGGCGGTGGCCTCAGCCTGACAGCTGGGCTCCTCCCTGGAGGGGCGGGGCTTCACGGGGTTGCCGGAGGCTCCTCCCTCCTCCCTCCTTTACTGCAGAGGAAAGACACACACTCCTCATCCTCTCTTTATCCGTCTCTGGCCCAGGCCGGCCAACACCACCCACACTTCTCTGACCTCATGGGCGTGGAGGGAGGAGGAGCCGTGATGGTGGGTGGGGTTGTGGGTGGGGGTCAGGAAATGCAGGAGCACTCCTACCTGGATATGGACTCCTACCCCAACAATGCAGGTGAGCCTTAAATGCAGATTTCTGTGTTTCCGGATCACGCTGTACAGTGTTTTTAAATACTCATCAAAATAAAAGCCCTTTAAAGATGTTTTTATTCAAATAATGACAACTTTAAGCTTCTACAGTTCGATTTCATGAACAGTTTTCATTCTGTAAGTGATTTAAAAGTACGGCTGAGACAGATCGATCCACAGGCAGAGGCGTTAGCTGCGAGAGTCTCAATCATCAAGAGTTTGTTCTCAGATCAGACGCCGCTGTGGTTAAAACGGCAAACTCCAAAACCAAACAGCAAACTCGGGTGAAGAGCAGGAGACACGACGCGTCTGCTGACTTCTGAGTGTCTTTAGCATGTGCTATCTCAGAGTGTACAGGAAGTGATGTCATGATGACATGATGAATCCTGGGTCCTGCACCCCGAGGGAAGAGTGTTACGTTTGTTCTTTTCCAGTAAACGTGTTAAACACAGATGCTTCTCTTTCTCCAGGGAATATTAAACTCAGCCAGACGTCTCCTGAACTGCCGCCACCTGACGGAGGGTCCGCGACTAAAGATCTGACCAACGCTCAGACTCAGCAAGTCACACCCAGGTCAGTGACCTTTCACCTGTCTGCCTGTCTGTCTGTGTGTCAATCTATCAAATTAAATCTCTCTCTCCCTCTCTCTCTCCCTCTCTCTCTTTCTCTCTCTCTCTCTCTCTCTCTCTTCTTCCCCAGGCCCAAGCCCATGACTCATCAGCTCTCCAGTCCTGATTTCCATGGAGAGGAGAAGAGCGAACAGGTGACCAGCATCGGGCAGATCAAGCCGGAGCTGTACCGGCCGCGACAGGGCGAGCAGGGTGAGGGCAAGCAGGGCGACACGTGCGGCAAAATCAGCTTCCTGCTCCGCTACGCCTTCAAGTGAGATCACGTCACTTCACACACTTCCTCCAAAAACCTCATGATCCCTCCATCTGCTCGCTTCCCCAGCTAAAAATAAACTAAAATAACACACGCGCGCGCACACACACGCACACACACACACACACACACACACACACACACACATACTCACCACTCACATACTCACCACTCACACACTCAAACACACACACACACACACATACTCACCACTCACACACTCAAACACACACACACACACACACACACACATACACACACACACACACACACACACTCAGATTTACAGGTCTTTCCCATTCTTTAGTTTTAAACCCGAGTTTAACAGATTCATTTCGGCTGATTTGAATATTTCACCAGTTTATAATGTTGATGATGTCATCACTGAGTCATCACCTTCATCTTGGAGGAATCTTCTCTCTCAGAGTCACTTTACTACTTACTTTTTAGTTTGTTTCCATCCCTGTTTACCACAGTGGGTGGAGTGGTGGTGCACATGTCCGTCTCATAGCAATAAGGTTCTGGGCTCGAGTCCCGGGCTCAGCAAGTGCGTTTCTGGGTGGAATTTGCATGTTCTCTCCGTGCTTGTGTGGGTTTCTTCCGGGTGCTCCGGTTTCCTCCCACAGTCCAAAGACACGCAACGTAATTGGCTGTTCCAAATTCAGTATGAATAGTTGAGTGTTTTGTCTCTGCACTGAACTGTTCAGGGGTACCTCTCTTTGGCCTCCCTGTGACCATAGTAGGATTAAGCGTTTTGGTGAATGAATGAATGAATGAATGAATGAATGAATAAATGAACGTGGATTTCTCCATTAAAGAAAGACTCCGTTTAAGTTTGGAGATGATCTGGATCAAATTCTGGATTCAGAAATTTTTTAATGAATCGAACATTGTTAGATAGGGCCATTTTTTTCCTGGGCTAGGTGGAGGTTTGCGCTCTCAGGTGCTTTTGTTTTGGTTTGGTTTGAGGGAACGGTTGTTTGTGGCTGCTATATTGTTGGTAGTAACATGTTTAACTAACTTTTCACGTTATTAAATGTAACTGTAGCCGTATTGGAGCTGCGATGTGTCATTCTTGTAATGCTAATCGTTGGTAAATTGCTGTAGTTATGAGAGGAACTAAATATTTGCAGATGCTTATTTGGGGTGCTGACCCCTCCCTACCAGTCCTGCTGAAACACGCGGTTCTGTTACCCCTCCTGCGCTCGCGGCTTTATTTTTATCTCCCTCGGGTTATTTTTAACACCATTATTTCACCTCTTTACTCTCCGAGTCCAAATGAGCGGTAATGAAAATCTAATTTATTTTAATATGATTTCTTACCTAATGTTTATCAGAGCGACGAGGCTCGGACGGGTTTCCTCATCGGGCCGATTTAAAACCGTTTACTTTAAGAGAAAAGGAGGAGAGCAAGACGTAAGAGCAGGTTTGAATTATAGCCCTGCTCGAGTCTTTTATTTCAGCGGCTCTTCAGCGAGTGCATGAAAGTGCTGATGTCTGAGAAATGAGAGAGCGAAGCAGAACCATGAATTATATATGACCGACTACTTTAAACAGGCCCGCTTCGTCAACACATGATAACACCGAGTTGCCTTACATCCCGAGTTACATCAGCGAGGGGGAGAAGAAGCTCTGAGAGGAATGAGAGAAAGAGCAACGGATACAACAAGACTTCATACCAGTGTGGTGTAGTGGTGAACACGCCCGCCTCACAGCAAGAAGGTCTTGGGTGCGAGTCCCGGGCTTGGTGAGGGTGTTCCTGTGTGGAGTTTGCACGTTCTCCACGTGCATGCGTTGGCTTCCTCCGGGTACTATGGTTTCCTCCAACAATCCAATGACATACACAGTAGGCTAATTGTCTGTTCCAAATCGCCCCTAGGTGTGAGTGTGAGTGTGAATGGTTGTGTGTGGGTGATGCCACTGCGGACTGCCGAGCGGTTTAGGATGTACCTCGCCTTCACCCAGACTTGCTATTTACTAAATAAATAAATATATCGGTTTAAAAATTAGTTTATTGCTTCCACTAAGATTGTGCTCCATAACTATGGACTGTTACACTTAATGCACAAAAGTGTTTTATACAGAAACTAGAGAGTGTAAGGTGCCTCCATTAGGCAGGATTGATTATTATAACTCGTCATTGTTGTAATGAAACGTCTCCCTCTAGTGGGCGTCTGGTGAACATTTTGGCAGATATCATTAAATGGGAATTTTTGGGAGTGAAATTCAGGATTTTTTTCCACCATGTTCCTATGTATGGATCACCTCCATAAAGTACTGGTTTGTTAATGGTACCACACCCTGCACCAGAAAAAAAAAATCATCCAAATCCGTGCATAAGTGTTTGAGTTTTCTTCCACACTAACAAACCAACACAGGTGAAAACATTGTGTCCTGGCAGAGGTCATGAGAGATTATTTAATGCTGTGATTGAGCATTTAAATGCGCTGTGTATTAAAGAATATAATCATGTTTTTATGATGAAAAAAAAAATACTGACAGCCTGATCAAATAGATTTCATGGTTCAAGGAGCTGATGTGTGATGTGTGTCAAGGGCGATGCTCCTCAGGTATGTTTTAGCCGACGCTCTCAAATCTCCAGCTGTGTCGCGTTGTCATCTTGTCTTGTCGGTGATATGCCGACGTGTCAGGGTGAGAATCGGTTCGGGAATAACAGGCCTGACCCTGTGGGACATACAAACCATCCGGTTGTTATCGCACACACACACACACACACACACACAGAGCAGCAGCCATTTTTAGCCGCCACCCACAAGCTCCCAAAGTGCTATTGTTATTTTTCAGTTGATTCGTCCCTGTGGTTTGTGGCGCCCAGGGCTCCGGGGAGCCCGTCTGAAAGTGCGGCTTTGTGTCGCTGTGACGTGAATGAGAAAGGGGGCGTGGCTGTCAGTCACCGATGAAGGAAAGGAGCGAGACATGAGGCGTAAATACTCTATGTGATGTGTGATGTGTGCGACAGCCCGTTGTTCAATCGCAGCCGAAGTTAGACGCGCGCTGTATTTATGATGACAGGTTTTATCTGAAGCCGCATTGTTTGGCGTGTTGCGCTGTCAGAATGATCGCTTTCTCTCCATGTGCAGCTTTACTGCCCTCACTTATTCATCTACATAAATCACACGCACAATACGCTCCAGCATGATGAATAAATAAAAAACCAACGCTCTGGGATACGCCGTTCTCAGGCTGGTAAAGGAGACGCTGCTGTTTTCTTCCTTTAATAAAAGGTTCCTCCTGAATATTTTGGATGGTTCCTGGTTTGTAGCTTCCTCTACAACTCTTTGCTACCAGGTTCGAAGTTGAACCCAAATTTATTCGCAGATTTGGAGAATGAACTGAAATCTGATTGGTTGTGGAGGTGATTAAATCCGTGGTCCAATGAGTTATCGTGGCAATGAAGGCAGGACCTGTGCTCTGATTGGATAGAGTGGCTTTGTGGGTGGGTACTTATCTCCGATTGGTCCAGCTGGATGTTAAATAAGTTCATGTATTCGTTCATTCATTTACCGAAAGGCTTAATCCTGTTAGGGTCGCGGGGAGGGTGGAGCCTATCTCAGCGGACCCTGGGCAAAGGCGGGGTGCGCCCTAAAAAGCTCACCAGTCCATTGCAGGGGCATCACGCACACCTAGGGGCAATTTGGAACATCTGATAAGCATAATGTGCTAATAAAACTGGAGTACCCGGAGGAAACCCACAGAAGCATGGGGAGCACATGTGAACACCCTCGCTGAGCCTGGACTCAAAACCAGGGCCTTCCTGCTAACCATTACATCACCGTGGCGCCCTTCTATGTCAGAGCGTATGATGGACCCTTTAAGACATCCTGCTGTCCTTCTAAGAGCGCTAATGAAGTGTTGACACCATCGTTAACGTTCAGAGACACGTCCTAATAGGGTCTGATTAGATCCCGGAGAGATTCGCGCCCTGTAATTAAATCTTCACACGAGGGCGTGTTGTTCTGTTGTTGTTGTTGTGTGTGTGTGTGTGTGTGTGTGTGTGTGTGTGTGTGTGTGTGTGTGTGTGTGTGTGTGTACATGCTGCCACTAGAAGACCACCGGTCTGCACTGTGTGCTACACTAAGACAAGGCATGAGTGATAGCAGTGCATGTAATAAGTTCTACATTATTGATCAAGTCCTCCTGCTTCAGGCGCTACTCTTTCAGCACGTACACACATGCTAGCATTAAATATTTACGCGCTCATATTTACTGCTGCTTGTGGCACTGAGATCTGAGTCTTTATCGATCAAACTCTTAACCCTTTTGTACTGACCCACATTTTACATTCTTACATCCAAAGGCTGAAAAATCTGCGATGTGGTGAATTTTGTATATAATAAAAATAATTATCTGAAAAACAACTTCTGGGAAAAACTTGGCATGATGGCTAAAACTGTCAGTGATGGTAAAGGAGGCGTGGCTTCTGTGCCCATGAGGCTTAGTGAAATAGGGAGGTGTCTCTGGTTTGTCAGTCTTAGTGAAGTGGGTGTGGCCTCTGAGCCCATCAGGCTTAGCCCAGTAGGGAGGGGCCTCTGTGCCTGTCAATCTTGGTGAATTACATGTGGATTTTGTGCCCATGAGGCTCAAGAAAGTAGGCGGGGTCTCTATGCCTGTCAGTCTTAGCTACGGGGGTGTGGTTTCTCTGTACCCATGAGGCTTAGTGAAATAGGTGGGAAACTTTGTGCCTGCGAATTAAAGTCCAAGAGGCTTCTACTCCTGTGATTCTGTGTGTAGAAGGTGTGACCTCTGTGTGTAAATCACAGAAAATCCCTGAATTTTCTCTCTTCTACTCTCTCTCTCTTCTACTCTCTGTCCCTCTTTCTCTCTCTCTCTCTTTGTCTTTCTCTTACTTTCTCTCTCTCTCTCTCCTTGTCTTTCTCTTTCTCTCTCTCTCTCTTTCCTTCTCTCTCTCACCTTGTCTGTCTCTTTCTTTCTTTCTCTTGTTCTCTCTCTCGCTTGCTCTCTGTCCCTCTTTCTCTCTCTCTCTCTTTGTCTTTCTCTCCCCCCCCCCCCATCCCCCCCTCAGTACGGAGCAGCTGGTGGTGAAGATCCTCAAAGCTCTGGACCTTCCAGCCAAAGACGCCAACGGATTCTCGGACCCCTACGTTAAGATCTACCTGCTGCCTGATAGGAAGAAGAAGTTTCAGACCAAGGTACTGGCTTTTCTCTCCCTCCATCTCTCCCTCCACCCTCCTCCCCCTCCTCCACTCCTCCTCAGTATTGATGTTGGACTCTGAGAGTCGTTTCTTTCAGCGGCTCCTTTCGTTCCTTTCCTCGTCTGTGGTGTTAAACTCAACCTTCTCAGCCTTCAGCTTTCGATACGAACGTTTCAGTTCTTAAACAATTTCATCTCCTGAAAAGTTTTTTTTTTTGGTTCCAGTTTTGAAAATAAAAGTTGAATTAAATAACCAAACAAACAAACAAACAAACAAACAAACCTCCGAAGTTGTGCTTGGACCCCGTAGATCGCAGTTAGTGACTCTTTATGGTTCCTTCTTTCTTGACGCTCGTCAGGTGCACAGGAAGACCCTGAACCCCGTGTTTAATGAGACGTTCCAGTTCGGCGTCCCGTTGGCTGAGCTCCACTCGCGCAAGCTGCACTTCTCCATCTACGACTTCGACCGTTTCTCCAGACACGACCTGATTGGTCAGGTGGTGGTGGACAACTTGCTGGACTTCAGTGAGGGAAGCGGGGACAAGCCCATCTGGAGGGACATCGTGGAAGGAACAGCGGTAAGATGGCTGTCTGAAGACCGCACCATGTCTCACACACTAAACACACACACACACACACACCCTGCTGGGCTAACACGATTTATCAAGATGTATGTAGAGCGTGTTGCATCCGCTTTGGTCTGCGCTGAGCTAATTACTGTTTAACAGTTTGTTTGTCTATAATTTGTCATCTGCAGGCTCAGTGTTTTGGGTCAGCAAATTCCGACAGCATGGAAATCATTTAGATCTCAGAGAGGATGTAAATTACATCTATATACACTACCTCGGGCACCCGCGCTCGTTTCCTCACGCTCCTCATGCGCCTCACACTCCGCTCGTTTCCCAACACACCTGACTCAGCTCTTGAAGGGTTTGATAATTAGCCGAGCCGAGTCAGCTGTTTTTCGAGTTGTGGGGGGTGGGTGTGGGGGGTAAAACACGAGGAGCATGGGGTCCTCATTAATGGGCTCGGGAGCTGCTGCTGCTTCTGCGAATGGATAAATAGATTAACGACGCTACGGCTTCCACAATTAATATCCCAAGGTATACTGTATATTTATATATAGCATGAAGGAGAGATAAAGAGAGAGAGACAGAGAGACAGAGAGAGAGAGACAGAGAGAGAGAGAGAGAGAGAGACAGAGAGAGAACAATAGAAATGTGTGCATTAGTGTTGTATTAAACCCCTGGCAATGTGTGAATGAAGAAAAAAAACAGAAAAATGTACATAAACATAAAGTGTGTGTATTTGTGTATGTGTGTTTTTTTGTGTGTGTGTGGGTGTATTTGTGTTTGTGGGTGCGCGTGTGTGTTTGAGGGTGTGTGTGTGTGTGTGTGTGTGTGCATTTGTGTGTGTGTGTGGGTGTGTGAATGTGTTTGTGGCTGTGTGTGTGAATTTGTGAGTGTGTGTGTGTGTGGGTGTGTGAATGTGTGTGTGTGGGTGTGTGAATGTGTTTGTGGCTGTGTGTGTTTATGTGTGTGTGCGTGTGTGTGTGTGTGTGTGTGTGTATGTGTGTGTGTGTGTATGTATGCGTGTTTGTGTGTGTATGTGTGCGTGAGTGTGTTTGTGTGTGTGAGTGTGTGTGTATGTGTGTATGTATGTATGTGTGTGTGTGTGTGTGTGTATGTGTGTGTATGTGTGTGTATGTGTGTGTATGTGTGTGTATGTGTGTGTATGTGTGTGTGTGTGTGTG
>JAOUQZ010000024.1:24679681-24683490 GCA_028564935.1 Neosilurus hyrtlii | reverse complement strand
TGTGTGTGTGTGTGTTTGTGTGTGTGTGTGTGTGTGTGTGTGTGTGTGTGTGTGTGTGTGTGTGTGTGTGTGTGTGCAGGAGAAAGCTGATCTTGGGGAGTTGAACTTCTCACTGTGTTACCTGCCAACAGCCGGCCGACTCACCGTCACCATCATCAAGGCAACCAACCTCAAAGCCATGGACCTGACCGGCTTCTCAGGTGCACACACACACACACACACACACACACACACACACACACTTCCTCACTGCTGTCCCAGACATCATTAAGCGTGAGACGTGTCACTGCCGTACATCATTAGTGCAGAGGTCACAGACTGCAGCGTTGAAGGTCAACAAAAAAAAGGTTTAAAAAGTTTAACTTCAACAACTTTCACACAAACCAGCAAGAGAGCGAGAACTGAGTGTAAGAACCGAATACTAAAAATACAGGGAAAAGGGGAATGTAACCGTTTATACGTTTGTGCTGCTGCAAATATCTTCTAATCGTAATAAAGTTTATTTTTATTTTTATTTTATTTTATTATTTTATTAATCATAATGAAGTTTGTTTCATTTCAGTTTGTGAACTATAGGCTGACCGAAACTTGCGCTACTGCTAGGCTAATGCTAATGCTTCAAGGACAGATAAGATGGTGCAAGACCGAGTGCTTACTATTCACTTCATCCTCCTAGAAGGTAGTAAAGGGGAGGAGCCTGGAGTACGTACAGAACTAAATAATCAGACACGGCCAAAGAGTCAATTCGATTCGTTCATTCGTTCGTCTGTTTGGTTGATTCATTAGAAAAGATTTGTTTGATCGCTCGTTCGGTTGTCCTCTCTAATCAGTGTTGGTTCGTTTGATTATCACAGAAGAAGTCTAATGAAATAATGGATTGTTTCTCAAGATGTAATTAAGCACCCCCCCCCTGCCCAATCCCCCCCCCCTTTTCTTTCCCTCTCTCTGTGACAGAAACAACATTCCCACCGTCTACGCTAGTCTGATCATGCTAATGCTAACACCTCCATGATTGTTAGTCCTTTACTTCGTCTTTTATGATTCTTTCTCTTTTTCACTCTTTTAACCCCCCCCTCTGTCTCTCTCTGTGTCCCTCAGATCCGTATGTGAAGGCGTCTCTGGTATGTGATGGACGCAGATTGAAAAAGAGGAAGACGTCCATTAAGAAGAACACGCTCAACCCCACCTATAATGAGGCTCTGGTGTTCGACATCCCGAACGAGAACATTGAGAGCGTCTCGCTCATCATCGCTGTCATGGACTACGACTGGTACGACATCCACTGCTCTCATGCCTCCACACTGAGTGGGCGGGGATACTGTTTATAGGTATTTTTTGTTTGGTTGTTTGCTTCTCGATTATGTGTGTCAACATGTCAGATTAGGAGATTATGGTACCATAAGTTCTTGCCGTGTCTTGATGAGGTGGCTGGCAACACTACCTGTTTGTCTCCGACCAATCATCGATCACATTCCCACATGCCATTAGGGTGGAGGGTCAAAGTGTCAATCGATACTAGACTTTTCACTGGGCTGCCAAAACTGTCATAAGGTTCATTTGTAGTTACCAATAGTCATATCTGTAAAAAACTGATCAGCCAAAATTGGGCGGAGTTTTTCTCATCCAATTCAAGAATAACTACAAACTGCTTACTTAGTCAAAACCTCATCGTACATCTCCTTGTGTCCTTGTGACCCGGGTGGCACATTGACAAGGTGCACGACTATTAGCCTAGAGATCACATGTTCGTGAGTTCATGGAAGCTAATTGGCTGATCCCTCATGGGATTGACAGATGGCATGCACTTGCCTCCTTGCCATTTACAGCGATCACCAGCCAATCACAGGCATCTGTGTTCATTCCTGGGAGTGGATAGCGCTCTCCCTTTGATTGTGTTTGGCTGCCACTGAATGTCTATGTGTATTGGATACGACTAAACTATAAGGATGGGGAAAAATGTGTGTGTGTGTGTGTGTGTGTGTGTGTGTGTGTGTTGGGGGGGTGTCTTTAGCCCCTGCTTCAACAAGACTAAACTTCCGGTCCACTGGTTAGCCATGTTGCTAAATAACTAGCTAATCTTGCTAATCAGCTTGGACTCTTTAACCACAATATGGACCTCGGATCACAGAGGTCTGCGCTCTGTAAGTGAGGGAATATCCCACGCCCGTTATTGTACTGTTACAGAAGACGGAGTGGGTTATTGTTTTTATTTGTACATGAACGGGTTTTGTCGTGCATGTAAAAAAACAGTTTATGATGTTGTTGTTTAGGGGGAACGGGTTTAGCATCTAGGCACTTTGATATGTTGCTAATTATAATTGATTTATTATCGGTGCGAGTTAGCATCCTGTACGTTATTCCCCGCACATTCATCTCATTGACTAAATTGTGAATAAGTGTGTCGTCAGTGACAAATGTTAGCATTAGCATTAGTTTAATCTAAAGTAAAACCGCGCCCTAAGGGGAAAGTGTGTTAAACTAGTGACAAATAGTCATGATGGTATTCTCAGCCATTAATAACAGCAAAACATTAGCATTAAACATTAATAATTAGCAGTTAATAATGCATGGTATAAACACCAGGACACAAGGACTGGTTCATTTATAATTCCTGGAGTGCTAGTGTTGGGTTTGGAGTGTTTCAGCGCGGCTGTTCGTGACAGCTGGCTGTGTTGGCGGATACTCAGAATTCCTCCGGCGTTGGTGTTTTTGTTAGCGCTCTGTTGAACACGGGACCCTGTGCTCCGGAGTGTCCCGTTCACCCTGCTGAACGTCTGCCCTGTTTTGCATAAAGACACACACCTTATGAATAAAGATAACTTATGCTAACACTAATGGCCGTAATGTCTGTGGGGTGACACAGTTTAGTGTAGCCAGTGTTTCGCAGAGTCCAGAGGGACTGCGCTGTGTGTGCATGTGTGTGTGTGTGTGTGTGTGTGTGTGTGTGTGTGTGTGTGTGTGTGTGTGTGTGTGTGTGTGTGTTGATGTGAGTACTGTACATCAGACCAGGTTTATTTGATCAGTTAGCTTTGATTGGATAGCAATCACCTACAATGCACCTGACCACTCCTCATTTCAACACACACCCTCAGATGGACACAAATGTGTTGTCATTTAAACATGATGGTAAAGAAGAAAAATATATCTGCATCACTCTCAAACTAGTAAAGACATTAACACTGGCTCCCCTTTGACCTGGGTGTAAATTAAACTTCCACGGTCTGTCTATCTGTCATTTTCTCTGAGTCTGTGTTTCTGCCTTCCTGTTGTACTGTCGGTCTGCTCATCTATCTTTATTTATCTCTTTTTCCGCCCTCATACCAGCCTTTGTTGTCTTTCAGTATGTCTCAGTTCCTCCTCCAGAGTTACTACACTGAGCCCGAGAGAACAGGTGTGTGTGTGTGTGTGTGTGTGTGTGTGTGTGTGTGTGTGTGTGTGTGTGTGTGTGTGAGAGAGAGAGAGAGAATTATTAATATTATTTGTAATTTGTGTTTTATTACAATGGAAGAAATGGAAGGATGTGTGTCTAATATGTATATATAAAAAGAACACACACACACACACACACACATACAGACACCACTGTGAAAGTGTGTAAAGGCAAACACAGCTGTCCCCGCAAGGACTGAGATCAAATTCTCCATATGGACAAAGAGCAGAGGCCAGACGGACACACAGATAGTTTACACTCTGTAAACATGATGTAAACAAAAACACAATATTAAATTTATATACAAGTGTCCCTGTTCTGTGGAGGAACCCTGAAATATTCTATGTAGAATCATGCACAGTGTTTGTCTACAGGGTCT
>JAOUQZ010000024.1:24672181-24674681 GCA_028564935.1 Neosilurus hyrtlii | reverse complement strand
GCTGTAAAAGGAAAGTGTGTGTGTACATCCTGTCCATGAAGCCTTATTTCCTCTCTCTCTCTCTCTCTCTCTCTCTCACTGAAGTCACTTCATGAGCTCTTAGTGAAAAACAATGTACACAATAACATTAGTGTGTGTATATGTGTGTGTGTGTGTGTGTGTGTGTGTGTGTGTGTGTGGTTTAATTTCACTGATCTAATGGAATGAAGGTTAGAAATTTACAGTTAGCAAATGAAACACATTATTAACATGAACCCAATGTATTTTTTTTACTAATTTCTTTTTGTTGTATTTTTAACATTGTCTTCTGAAGCATGAAATAAAACATTAAATGATTCTCCACAGAAATGGTTTTGTCCTGATCCAGACAGAGGTGGATCTCTAAAACACAGATGTGGCTTCATTGTTTATGCTGTTTAATTGAAATAGAATATACTGAACACGTCATGGGGCAGTGGCCTGGTGGTAGGGTGCTAGCTTACTAATCCAAAGTTCAGAGGTTCTATCCCCACTATCACTGAGTTGTCCAGTTAACTGGGTTATCAATGGCCCGCCATGTCTCTCACTGTCTGTGGTGAGATGCATGTAAAAGAACCATTGCTGTTGTTCTTAACGAGTAGGCCACTGGGTTGCTGTCAGTGTGTTTCTGCCTTGCAATGGCCTGGCAAGTTGTCCATGGTGTAGTGGTTATCTAACGTATCTTGTTTCTTCATTTCTTGTTTAACCATTCATGAGAAACGACAAGAGACTGTTTTACTCATTCAGCTGGCTGTGCCATCACAGACGAACGGTAAAACGACTGTCTTGCTCCGCAATGTCTTGGTTATTTTACACCCGTTTGCATTAAAAAAAACACTTCTTTGTTTTTCTACGGAAGTCGCATAACATAACAACCACAACACAGGTGGCTCAAAACACAAAATCAAACTCAAATTATTTCTCCATAAATGTCAACATAAATTACTGAAATAAACTTAATGAAATAATTTTAATTTCCCAGATTCGGTTGAGATGGGCGCCAGCCTCCTCACATCCCTCATTAGGATTAAGCAGCTCAGAAAATGAATGAATGAACATTTCATTAGTTGCAAGTTTCCTGTGCATTCTCCATTCATATCCAGAGTAAAAACTGGATTCATTTATTTTTGTGAATCAGAACCATTCTAACATTGGACTGAATGTTCTAGTGTTCAGGGAATAAATATAGTACAAACATTTGGTCTTTACAATGTCCTACATTTCATTTACTTGTTAGGTTTTAATCAAAATGGTGAAAATTATGCACTCAGAATTATTGTCAGTATCTTGTAGTTTTTTTCTGTTACTGAGGAGCATTATATATATATATATATATCTCATATATCATAAAAGCATTACTTTCTATTAGCTAATGCTGTGTGCTAGCAAAGCCTTAGCTAATATTATATAACGTTAACCTCCCTAAACAAAGCCCTGAAGAAGAAGATGGTAGCATCTGTAACATCACACCACTCCATAAAACACTCCTTGGGATGAATTGGCTCTTTTCATGGAAACAAATCCAAATTCTTGAAGTCCTGAAAGAGTTCCTGAGATGGAACCACATAAGGTTCCAAAGTGTGAAGAAAGTATTTCAGTTCCTAGAAGTAAGTAAATAAATAAATAAATAAATATAGGATCTTACACTGTTGAAATTGTCTAATAATGTCCTGGAACCTGATTTCTGGTTCCCAAATAGAGATAAGAAATCTTAATTAACTGTTGTTCCAACTTTAAAGAAATATAGAGAACGAAACTATGTTTTTTCTCCCCAGACTTGGTTCCATTACAGCAGTGACGGCAGTGAAACACACCTCACAAACACACAGTAACAAATTTGAGACCCTGACAGTGAACAATGGTCAAAAAAGAAAAAGATATGAAGAAAAAGTGTGTAAGAGGACAATACAGTGGAGGTTGAAAGTAGTTCTACCACATAGTGCTGCAGCTGTAGTGCAGGTAATTCTGGCGTAGATGAACAGCACATCAAAAATCTATTATGGCATCATAACGGCACGCTGCTAAAAAGTATGCTGGTACTTGGAAATGAATAGATTCCTGTCATTAGATCATAGTCATCAGTGCTTCATCACAAGGCTATCATACCATGAGCTTGGGAGAGAGTTAGTGACAGATGAATGCTTTACGAGTAATTCATAGATTTAAATTGAAGGAATTAGAACACAATGCTCACCAGAACCTGGTTAAAAGTCACTGAGACCAAAATCATGTCTAGAGAATTTAGTGATTAAAGTCTGCGTGAACACTGATAAGACGCTGGTCTAAAGTTCATCAGTAAAGTTCATTCAGCCGCTTGTATTCGTGATCTCGTTCTTTCGTTCACATTCATTCATTCATTAATTTTCTGAACCGCTTCATCCTAATTAGGGTCGCGGGGAGGCTGCTGCCCATCTCAGCCGACTCTGGGCAAGGGCGGGGTACACCCTGGACAGCTCGCCAGGCCATCGCAGGGCCAACAGTC
>JAOUQZ010000024.1:24649201-24672081 GCA_028564935.1 Neosilurus hyrtlii | reverse complement strand
TGTGTGTGTGTGTGTGTGTGTGTGTGTGTGTGTGTGTGTGTGTGTGTGTGTGTGTGTGTGTGTGTGTGGGTGTTACACAATACACACCTGTGGTCTATTTAGGATGATGTATCGTATTTATCACCACAAATCATACAGGTTAAATCTCTCTTGCTAATGCAATAACACCTGATGGACAGCATGTGCGGTTGTGTAACTAGCCAGCTAGTTATGCTAATCACCATGCTCAGCACTACAAGCACTCACTTCGTTTCACGGTACAGGTGGCTGGTGAGGGAGTGATTGTTAATACGTAGCTGCTGTACCATAAGCGAGAACTGAAACCAACGTTTTCAGAATGTTTAGCGGAACTACACTTCCAGCTCTGATGCCGAGCCGCCCTTTTCGAAACCTCTGCATGCTGACATCTTACAGTTAAGGCTCACGTCCTGGCGTCCATCTCTATACCATAAATCTCAGCGTCGAGAATCGGCACGGGCGCTGGTATGGCTGCGTTCAGCTTTCACCCGCTCAGATCAAAGAAAAGACAGGAGCGAGACGTGATCGTGAACGTGTTGTGGTAAAGCTGAGCGTTTCCTGTAACGGTCCAGTCCGGCTTTAGGGTTTCCTTTATAAAACATGCAGGAGGCACCTGGTTCCACTCGTTTGGTCCATCAGTCTCGGTCTTCAGCAGGCGCCCGGCTCAACTGGAATTAAAACTTGTTGCCGTGCCGGTCCTTTGTGGTAGAGCTTAGCGATGGAAGCTGGATGTATGAAATCTTGTGAGCCTTAGAACGGTCCGTGAGAAACATCTGTCTGGAGACCACGTATCAGGGGTATGTGTAAGTGGTACAAATGGGCGTGTCTTTGTGCTCACTGCAAGAACAAACAGCGCTCCAACCCCACCCTTTACTTATTGCTTTGTACCTCTGTTTCCCTCTTCATGCAGTCTGATCTTTGTAAGTTAGACGTTCATCTGACGCACCATTTCTTTCATGCTAATCCGACCTATTCATCAGCTCTCCTCACCCTCTTTGAAGATATCTGCTTTCCTTTGTTCTGAAAGTTTGACAAGCCTTCCATGTCTAGATACACTCGATAACAAAGGATTGGACAGAAGTGGTTCTGGGGAGGCATTTAACAAAGGACGAATAGTTGGATTCCCAAATTAGCATGAAATGTTACGCTAATGTTCATGATGTCATATCCACCACCTGGTGTAGTGGTTAGCACATCCGCCTCACAGCGAGGAGGTCCTGGGTTCGGCTCAGCGAGGATGTTTCTGTGTGGAGTTTGCATGTTCTCCCTGTGAGCCCTCGCCCAGAGTCGGCTGAGATGGGCGCCAGCCTCCCCGCGACCCTAATTAGGATTAAGCGGCTCAGAAAATGAATGAATGAATGAATTCCAGAAGTGACGTCTCAGCCACACTTTCATCGCAGTCTGTGTTTGTTTCAGCTCATGACACATTACAGGGTGGTTACGTCAGGCGGTCACAGGGTGGTGCTGAGTTTAATCCCGCTCCTCACCCGAGATGAAATGGGCTTCATTTCAAAATCAGGATCATCAGAGAGGAGCACATTCAACTCTGTGAATAGTGCGCGAGTAATTATATCTGAATACATAATCATGATTCCAATATCACCAGTTCCCGTCGCTCCCGTGACCCGGAATCCAGCCCTTCATGACTAACACCTCCATTAGAGCTCTCTCTCTCTCTCTCTGCACACCATTCATCCTGTACACCGTCCCTGCCGCCCCATTCCGTAAAAACCCACTCTGACTTCTCCGTGTGAAAAATGATGGAATCTGTTAAGCGCTGCATCTCCTGCTTATTTTTAGAACCCAGTAATCTAGTTATAAGAATAACAGATTTACAGCTTAGGGAAGCGAACTTCTCTTTGTGCACTCCTCCAGAGGAACAACAACCAGAAAAGCACCCGAACAGTTTCACCGTTTGTCACAGGGATCCTTTTGTACCTTTAGTACTCGTATATCACCTGAGAATGGGAATGTAGTTCCTTTTAAAGCTCACGTAAGGTACAAGATGTCCTTGAGAGCTAATTCCTTGGCCTAAATTTAAAGGTGCCGTGTATTTACTTTAACAACTGAACATTTTTACAGGAAATAAAACAGAACGCGAGCAACAAGAATCATTTATAACCCCGAGTTCTTTAAATCACAATTCTTTAACGTGGGGCGGCATGGAGGCTAGTACATCCGCCTCACAACAAGAAGGTCCTGGGTTCGAGTCCCGGCCTCAGCTGTTTCTCTGTGGCGTTTGCATGTTAGGCCGAGATAGGCTCCAACCTCCCCACAACCCTAATAGTATTAAACAGTTCCACAAATGATGGAGAGAGTAAAATAGTGGGGGAGTGAGAGAGTGAGAGAGAGAGAGAGTGAGAGAGAGAGTAACAGAGTGAGTGAGAGAGTGAGTGAGTGAGAGAGAGTGAGGGAGAGAGAGTGAGAGAGAGAGTGAGAGAGAGAGTAACAGAGTGAGTGAGAGAGTAAGTGAGAGTGAGTAAGTGAGAGTGAGTGAGTGAGAGAGAGTGAGAGAGAGAGTGAGAGAGAGAGTAACAGAGTGAGTGAAAGAGTAAGTGAGAGTGAGTGAGTGAGAGTGAGTGAGTGAGAGTGAGTGAGTGAGAGAGAGTGAGAGAGAGAGAGTGAGTGAGAGAGAGAGTGACGGAGTGAGTGAGTGAGTAAGTGAGAGAGAGTGAAAGAGAGAGTGAGAGGGAGGAGGGTGTGAGAGAGTGAGTGAAGGAGTGAGAGAGAGAGAGAGAGAAAGAGGGAGTGAGAGAGTGAGTAAAGGAGTGAGTAAGAGAGAGTTTGAGGGGGGAGGGAGTAAGAGAGTGAGTGAAGGAGTGAGAGTGAGTGAAGGAGTGAGAGAGAGAGAGAGAGAGAGAGAGAGGGAGTGAGAGAGTGAGGGGGGGGGGGAGGGAGGGTGAGTGAGGGAGTGAGTGAGTGAGAGAGAGAGAGAGAGAGAGAGAGAGAGAGAGAGAAAGAATGAGTGAGAGAGTGATCTAGACTAGCCATGCTAATGCTATACAATTCCAATTCACACTTTCTTTTTTTACTTTCTATTTTTTCAAAAATTTCCCCCAGTTTAGTCGGAGCTGATTCCCTCCAGTCAGGGGGTTTCAAACCCCTAAAGCGCATCCTCGTCCCCCCAATCGTGACACCTCATTCTTGCCTCTCAGTCCCTCCCACTGAGGAAACATCAAGAGAGACGTGAGAAGAAATGTGAGGAGGTGAAATGGAGGAACGTGTTTAAAGAGAAATGAGACGTCGTTTCCTCTGAAGTGTCACGCAGAGCGACATCTGCTTCTGATGATGGTGGCACAGTTGGACCTGCTGAGTTAAAGCGTCCGACGTCATGTAAGGGGCGGGCTATTAAAACGCTGTTGTGCAGGTCTTCCGGGAAGGCTGCTCTCATGTGCTGCTTAATCCTAGTTTATCCATCAAGCTCTTTCCTATAAGTTTCCTAAACCAGGGAGTTTGAAAGGACACACGTTCTTCCTCTGAGGCCACTTTTTTTTAACCTGCTCTGTATGCACACTTGGAGGGAAGTGCTGTCAATCCCCCTGTATGCATGAGCTCGTAGGCACTTGTGATTGACAGGGAAGAGAGCGTACGACGTCCCTTCCTGCGCGAGAACTCGGCCACATGGGCTCCCAAGGCTTGAAACTGCAATCTCTTGGATGGTAGTTGTGCACCATGTCACTGGGCCACTCAGGAGCCTTGATGTACTTTTTCAAAAAAGAATTTCATTAAGATGAAGTTTCACCTGTGATAAAAAAAGCTGTACCGGGTGTTTTGAAGTGTGTGATGTCTGACAGGGTCTCAGATTACACCGCAGTTCATGTACTTACCAGAAATGGCGCCATTGTGCCGACTGGAAATGATTATCTTATAACGATGATTCAATTTGACCGCAGACCTTTTGCCCTCTAGTCATTCAGCCTCTTTTTTAATGCTCTTCTTGCTTGCGTGTCTTCCCAGCGTCTTCAGCCTCGATTTTTACGAAGATTGTAGGTCCAGATTTGGCCAAGATGGCAACCGCTGAGGGCGTAAAGTGTTCAGTGTTTCGTAACCATCTTGAGTCTCACAGCACTACATGTTGATATTCTTCATTGTGTGAACACAAGTTAGTGTAAAGTGTAAAGTGCAAGAACGCAAAGTCAGACACACAGCGAGTGTCCATGTCCAGGTGTCCATGAAATAAAACAAGAGTGAAATAAAGAAACAGAGGACATGTGAAAGGACAGAGTCTAGACAGAGGGATGTTCATCCGCTGAGTGAAACGTGAGATTGAGTTGAAACAAATTGTTTCATTGATGGTGATCCATCTTTCTCTTTCTCTCTGTCTCTTTTTCTCTCACTCTCTTTGTCTCTGTCTATCTCTCATTCTCTCTCTTTCTCTTGTTCTCTCTCTCTCTCTCATTCTCTTTCTCTCTCTGTCTGTCTCTCTCTCTGTCTCTCTCTCTGTCTCTCTCTCTCTCTGTCTCTCATTCTTTATCTCTCTCTTTCTCTCTCTCTCTCTGTCTATCTCTCATTCTCTCTCTATCTCTTGTTCTCTCTCTCTCTCTCATTCTCTTTCTCTCTCTGTCTGTCTCTCTCTCTGTCTGTCTCTCTGTCTCTCTCTCTATTTCTCTTTCTCTTTCTCTCTCTCTCTCTGTCTCTCTCTCTGTCTGTCTTTCTCTCTGTCTCTCTTTCTATTTCTCTCTCTTTCTCTCTCTCTGTCTCTCTCTCTCTCTGTCTGTCTCTCTCTGTAATTAAGTGACTGTTAGTCCGCTCTGTCCTCTGTGAAGGATTTTCACGCTGATCATTAAGCCAGAAGACAGTATTTGTTTGCCCTCTGTGGCTTGCCGTCCTCTCTTATCTCATCGTATGTCTTTTCTTGTCATATTTACTTCCACCCCTGCTTAGCGGGGGAGGCTGTATGTTTACCAGCATCTGTTTGTTTGTTTGTCTGTTAGCAGAATTATGCAAAAAAACTACTGAACCGATTTTCACCTAACTTGGTGGCGGGGTGGGGTATGGCCTGACAAGAACCCACTAAAATTTGGAGGTGACCCATGCATGAGAAAAAAACCCTGAATAGTCTTTAACATGGGGTAAAATGTTAATCTGACACCCACTAGGGGGAGACATTTCATTATAACTATGCCAAGTTATAATAATCCATTAGTGTCTGGTGGAGGTACCTTACGCTCTGTGAGTGACCCTCTAGTTCTCAGAGTTATTTAGTAATGAGGACGTTACTTTGTATACTATTGTCCCCATTCTCATCCATTCATTTTCTATTAATCTTAATTAGGGTCGCGGGGAGGCTGGTGCCCATCTCAGCCGACTCTGGGCGAGGGCAGAGTACACCCTGGATAGCTCGCCAGGCCATCGCAGTGTCCCCATTCTGAGTCCACCTAATGCTCGCTCTCTCTCTCTCTCTTTCTCTCTCTCTCTCTCTCACTCTCTCTCTCTCCATCAGTATTGGCCATAACGAGGTGATTGGGATGTGCCGTGTAGGCAGCGATGCCGAAGGGCCTGGCAGAGAGCACTGGACGGCCATGTTGGCAAACCCCCGTAAACCCATCGAGCACTGGCACCAGCTGGTGGAGGTATGACCTGTCCCCATTTCCCTGTGTAAATTTACATAATTACAATTTCTTAAACGTGTGCAGTCTTTGATCTGCTGTTCCCGTTGTTCTCTCAAACCTTTTCTAAGTCCTGTGTTTTTCTTTGACCAGGAAAAATCTATTAACACGTACGTGTCGAAGAACGCTACGGCCTCGCCAAAACCGCATATCGTGGTGGACAGTCCTCACTCCGACTAGACACGTGGGTACGGATGCACAGATATAAAACTGACACCCGTACATGGCTCATAAGGTAACTCTTTCTTTAGCCTCCTCCAGACCAGAAACCGTTAGAAACAGTGGCCACTCAATGGGTTTATATTTCTGATCAGAGGGTCAGGGGTTTGTGCCTCAGCACCACCAAGCTGTCACCATTGGGCCCTTGATGAAGGCGCCAAACACCAACTGCTCCACCTGTCCATATGAACCCTACAGAAGAAAATGATCATCAACCGCCAGAACTTACGATACTAAACGCTTTTCATTGGTCAGAAACAAGCATTTAAAATATGCCACACCTTCTCCTGAAGTTTTTTGAAGACACGAGATTTGGCCATATACCAGAACCCTAGACCAGGATCTCAGAGAAGAACACCGTGATGTCGGGGACCTTCTGTTGGTGAGCATGGAGCTGGACCGTCAGGATCAGAGCTCACACAGTGAAGAGTTTTTGAGTAGAAGAGTCACATGCTAGAATGGTTAGAGGATGAACTCAAACTGGACCATGACAGGAAATCGGTCTCCTCACGGTCCGACCGACTGGGCTGCTCTGTTCAGTGTCATGGATTATGCATTGTGAGTGGGAACCCAGAGCGGGAACCCATTGTAGATCAAGTCCAGGATAGTTCCTCAACTCATAGGTTCCTCCAAAGACCTTTGAAAGATGGAAATCTGGCTGATCTTCAGGATCCTCACTGAAACCTTCCAGATGTTTCTCCCCTCACACTGAGGTTCCTTATCTGAGGTTCTCCTGAATTAAGGAACTTAAATTCACATGTTCTTTACCGCAGGAAACAAGAGGATGAACATCTGTTTCGGTCCTTCTTTCGCTCTTTAATCAGTTCCAGCTTAATGTAATGTCTCTGTATCCCTCTTTCTTTCTCTCCTCTTTTTTTCATCATTTATTTCTTTCTTTCTCTCCTCTTCAGTCTCTCCCATTTCCCAGAGTTTATTTATCTATCCTTATGTCTTCTCTCTCTCTCTCTCTCTCTCTCTCTCTTTCTCCATCTTCCTGCCTTTCTTCTGTTTTTTCTTTTTTCTCAATCTTCCTCTGTCACATTTCTGTCCTTCTGTATCACTCTTTACCTCCTTTCTCTCTATAATTGTCCCCTGCCTTGTCCCTCTCTCTTTTCTCATTTTTTTCCTCTCGATGTTTATTCATAGATTTGTTGTTAGGGTCGCGGGAAGGCTGGACCGCTCGCCAGACCACCGCAGGGCTACACTCACTCACTCTTACACCGAGAGGTGATTTGGAACAGCCAGTCAGCGTAATGTGCATGTTTTTGAACTGTGGGAGGAAACCGGAGTACCCAGAGGAAACCAACTCAAGCACAGGGAGAACATGCAAACCCCACACAGAACCGCCCCGAGCCGGGGAACTGATCGCAGGTCCTTCTTGCTGTGAAGCGGACGTGCTCACCACTGCGCCGCTCTGTTTATTCTTCTTCCTCTCCATATTTTTTGTTACTTTTTTCTGTCCTTCTCTCTTCCTTATTGTTTTCACGGTTCCTCGTCGACCCTTTTTCCTTTCTCTTTCCCATCTTCTTTATTCTTTAGTAATTTTATCTCTATTGTGATCCTTTATTCTATAATATTTCTTCTCATCCTCTTGTTTTCCTCCTCAGGTCTGCCGTTCATCGCCGTTTCTCCAGATGTTCATCTTTTCCTCTCATCTGTGAATAAATCTCTCCATCAAACAAAAGAAGCGGAAAACAGACACTGCTACAAACCTATAACACACACACACACACACACACACACACACACACACACACACACACACACACACAAAGTAGTCTATAGACACACACACACCAAGTAGTATGTAGACACACACACACACACACACACACACACACACACACGAGCAGGTATACACACCTCACAGGAAGGCGTGGTGCAGCAGGTGTGACGTCACACACATGTTGGTTTATTCAGGGGGAAAAAAGAAAACCATGATGCACATTCCCAAATCTAAAGATCTGAAAATCTTCTAAATATGTTTATTTAGTTATTTAAAACTGAGCCTGAATGGAAAAAAAAACAAAACAGATTTTTAAAAGACGTGATAGATGTAATTTCTCTATGGACCATTAGGGTGTGTGTGTGTGTGTGTGTGTGTGTGTGTGTGTGTGTGTGTGTGTAGGAGAAAAAAGGCTGTAGTAAATCACTAGAGTCAGTTTTCACAAGGACGGAAAAAAAATCTCCGGAGAGGAGGACTACTTCTGTCTCGTATCAGGAGGACGGAAACGAGGACGGACCCGTCGGCTGAAAGCATGCTGCGCATCCTCAATATGCGTCCTCCTCTCTCTCTCTCTCTCTCTCTCTCTCTCTCTCTCTCTCTCTCTCTCTCTCTCTCTCTCTCTCTCATGCTCTGAGAACAACAACGAGCTTTTTATTTTTCTATCCATACAGCCATCCATTCAAGCGTTTTGTTGATCCATGTACCTTTTGTAGAACGGACCGTGCTCGGAACGATGCCACTTTAAAGGGGAAAAAAAAACGTAAATGGGCGTCGAAATTTCTGGAGGACCCTAAACAGGGCCGGAGCTCACTTCAGCCATGGACACGTGCCCTGTTTGAGGAAAGGATTCTGCCATAGTGTTTTATTTTTCTACCATTCCTTCATTTCTGACACGCCTGCATTTCCTCGGAGGGACGCACGCATCCGTGATCCTTTTTACGTACTTTGTGTTCGTCGGAGTGTTTTACTTCTTGGAGTTCGTTTTTTGCTTGCGTGTACGCCTGTTGTGCGTCTGTTCTGTCCGTCAACCGTGCTCCTGTGTATGACATGTTCCGGCGCCTGACTTCTAATCCTCTAGTCCTTTAAACCTAGAGCCTCTGTCCTGACCCTGTAGCCCCGCCCACTGGCACTAGCTCCTCCCACAGCAGCTCTTGTTAACGCGAAATGTGTCTTCTGTCCCGTGTCTTTAGAGGATCGGTCTCTTTGTGCTCTCTGTCTCAAGCCGGCGGCTGCGACGAAGGAGGAAGAAAAACAGTGTTGGTTATGTTTTACGTCTTTATTATTTGTAAATGTTATGATTATTTTTGTTTGTGCCTGAATGTACTGTTTTATTTGTCAAGATTGTTTACTTCAGTAGAGCTGGGCGATAAAAACAAACTGATATCATTTCATTCGTTTCATTAATTGTTCATTTATAAAAAATTCAGTTCAGCTACTTGATAGCAGCCAATCAGAACAAAGGTGCAACAACCAATGAAAACTAAGAGGAGGCGGGGCTTTATATCATACATTTCATCATCAACTGATGGTTTATTTATTAATAAACAAATTTCATTAATAAATAATACTAACATTCATCGTCTCAAGTGACCATTTCTCTATCTATTCTTTCATCTCTCTCTCTCTCCCATGATCTCTTCCCTCGCTAATCTTCTATCCCTCTTTCCCTTTCTCTTTTGTTTCACTCTTTTCTTTCCCTTATTCCTTCTCACTCCCTTTGTATTCGTCCAACTCTTTCTCTTCATCTCCTACCTATTTACACTCTGTCACTCCCAGTGCATCTCTCCTCGCCTCATTCTCTCTCTCCCCCACTCTCTCTCTCTCCCCCCACTCTCTCTTTCTCTCTCCCCCCACTCTCTCTCTCTCTCCCCCACTCTCTCCCTGCCACTTTTCTCCTCCTTCCTTTCTGCTTATTTCTTTTTTTTGTGTTATTCTTTCAATCTTAGTCCATCCTATCTTATACTTACTCTACTTCTTTCTCTCCCTTCTCTCAACCTTTCTATCTCATTATCTCTCCCTTTTTCACTCTCCCTCTTTTTCTCTCCACTGCTCTCTCAAACTCTCTCTTTTTATATTTATTTCCTTTTCATCTCTCTTTTATCTCTGTTTGTTTTTATCTCCGGATCATCTCTTTTTCACCTGTAAATATAATCAGGAAGTAACTCCACTGCGGACCAACAGGACGTGTGTGGGGTGTTAATAAACAAACCTCGCCTGATTATCATCATACAACTGGAACTCGTCTGTATGCTGGGGTTTCGTTCGTTTGTTTGTTTGTTGGTTGTTTTTCATGTCGTCCAGCTCTATTTTGTGAACCCGAGACAGAGACCGATGGAGACACTGTTCATTTCTTTATCTTCACCTCTCTGTCACTGCATCAGCGCACGCCATCTCTCACATCTGTGAACATGATCTCTGAAGATTCGTCGCAGATTTAATCCAGGTGTGTTTTAGTCTCTCGTTAATGCAGCTGATGAATAATGAAGGTGTATAAAACTTTAGAACTTCACCCTGACTTTCATAACCAAACATAAACTCGATATCTCTCTCTAGCGTACAGATCATTCTGAATTCACACTTATGGTTCCTCCGTATTTTTAATGACTGTATTTCACATGAAAGGGGGCAGGATTTTTATTAGTACCTAGAAAAATAGATCCAGGAGCCGTACAGCGCAGATGGGTGTAAAAAACTCTCAAAGTAAAATTAAAACTGAAAATGAATAAATCATCATTCAACAATAGAATGTTACCCGTATTCACATAAACAGTGAAAAATGTGCTAAATGCTAAATTTCCAGTGATTAACAATGCAGTTTTTATCTGATGATAATTATCGTATGTGGGTGGGACTTGAGAATTATTAAAGCAAGGCCCACAAAAAGGTTTCTAGATTTAGTTTGGGTTTGCTAATCTGTCCTTGCTAATCTGTTCGAACTGATTGTTAGCATGTGCTAAAATCGCTGCAGGCCTTTTTCATATAAATTATTTATACTGTAGCACAAAATGAATCTGGAAAATAACAGCAGGACTCGATCTATAGAACAAACGACAAGTAAAACATTTCTCTCTGGGCTCAGTCTGTTTCATCCCCTTACACACACACACACACACACACACACACACACACACACACACACACACACACTCTAACATGGGATCGATTCTCTGTTCTCTCTCTCTTTTCTGTCTCCTTATCTCTCCCTAACTCTCTCCCTCTCTGGCTGTGTTCCAAATGCAGGTTTGATATCTGATTGGAATTCATGTTAGCAAGTAGTTTTGATCATCGCTAAACTTTAGAGGTCCTTAAAGGAGAGTCACTAGAACAGAGAACACCAGGGATTGTTGCTAGCACTAGTTCGCTAACAGCATGCAGGCTAATAGGACTAATAATAAAAATAAAATAATGCAGATGATCTTCCTCATTAGCTCTTTCTCTCTCTCTTTCTCTCTTTCTCTCTCTCTCTATTTATATATTTATTTATTTATTTGCCCAACCACTTAATCTTCTATGGTCAGGGGAGCAACACACACACACACACACACACACACACACACACACCTAGTGGCAAATTGGAACAGCCATTTAGCCTAATGTACAAGACTGTGGGAGGAAACCGGAGAACCCGGACGTCTCCTGCTTTATCTGTTTCTCTTGTTATAGATTTCTGTCAGTCTCTCTCTCTCTCTCTTCTCTCGTGAGCAGGTTCTCAATCTTTCATTCCATCTTTCTCTGTTTCTCTTTTTTCATTTCTCTCTCTCTCTCTCTCTCTCTCTCCAGTATATCACCTCATTCTTCACCCTTTCATCTCAGTCCTGTCTCCGTCTCGTCTCCGACTCGTCCCGTCCCTCTCGGTGTCGGTGCAGTTCTGGGTGACCTCGGGGGGTGGGTTTGAGGGAGTGCGTGGTGTTTGCATGCTTATATTAACATGGATGATGTCAAACTCGATGCAATGATAAATTACTGATGAAATGAAATGAGTGATGCTGAAAAAGAAAAACAGAAAAACAACAACAGAAGAATCAGAAAACGAACTTGGGCAGTTAGCGCTGCTCACATCGCTCGCGATCGGCCTGCAGAGTAACGGTGTGTATTCTGTATCTCTCTTTCCTATCGCTGTTTCTGTTTGTCCGTCTGTTTCTTTTCAGAAATGTTTTACTTTTTTATGAGTTTAAATATAAAGAGGAGATTTTAAGAAAATGCAATGATATCAGGGCAAAAAAAATAAAAAATCACGTGATGATGATGATGATGATGGTTGTGGTGATTTGGTAGAGGTCAAAATAAAAGATATGTACCAAAACCTATGTGTGTGTGTGTGTGTGTCACATCAATCAATCATTTAGTTTTTACAAAATACACACAACAAATTGTACTTCCTGTTAAGGTGACCTTTAAAAAGTCACAACCCTTTAATCTGATTCAAATAAAATGAACAGACGTTTTATTCTACTGAGAAAAATCAATAGATACCGGTGCTGGATGCAACTCTCCAAATATGGACATGAAGGTGGAGCCAAAACAGTGCTGATCACTGTGCAGAGTTCATTCACTTACGATGAAGATGGTGATGATGAAGACGAGGAGGAGGAGAAGGATGGTGGTGATGAAGATGATGATAAAGTTCTGGAATCCAGGTAAAATTCATCTCTAATTTAGGGCGAGTCCCCAATACCTTCCTGTGCACTTGCTTTGTGCCCTACATAAAGTATAACCTGGTGCAGTTTCACCCTTCATCACACACGTCACTTACACTCATACAGGTACAGCTCATCTACACCGTCGGACCAATCAGAGTCCAGATACTCTTCTGCCTTTCTGAGAATGAGGAGTGTGTGATACAGAGAGGAAGAGGCGGGGCTTCAAAACAAAAGGACAGGTAGAATGGAAGGATAATAGACGATGGGAAAAAAAGGGAAGTGCAGGTGTGTGTGTGTGTGTGTGTGTGTGTGTGTGTGTGTGTGTGTGACAACTGAGAGCACACACTGCACCAAGGTGATGACATGGCACTTATCACTACCTCACACACACACACACCCACACACACATGAGGGGCTGGGCCTGCCACAGTCTCCATGGCAACATTCCCAGATGGGGAAAAAAAATCATTTAGTCGGGAAGACACTGCACTCAATGATCTGAGAGAGAGAGAGAGAGAGAGAGAGAGAGAGAGAGAGAGAGAGAGGAATGACACACACATGATACACATGGAGAGAGAGAGAGAGAGAGAGAGAGAGAGGAATGATACACACATGATACACATGGAGAGAGAGAGAGAGAGAGAGAGGAATGATACACACATGATACACATGGAAAGAAAGGGAGAACGTGAGAAGTGTGAGAGAGAAGAAAGGTATAAATGTGATAGACATGAAGAGGGAGAGATGGAGAGAAACAGAATGAGCTATAAAGAGAGAGAGTAAAGAAAAAAACAAGAGGTAAAGATAGTGAGAGACTGAAAAGAAGCGGCACAGAAAGAAGGTCCTGGGTTCGAGTCCCGGGCTCGGTGAGGGTGTTTCTGTGTGGAGTTTGCAAGTTTTCTCTGTGTTTATGTGGGTTTCCTCCGGGTACTTCAGTTTCCTCCCACAGTCCAAAGGCATGCACAGTAGTGTGTGTGAGTGTGTGTGAGTGTGTGTGTGTGTGTGTGTGTGTGTGTGTGAGTGTGTGTGTGTGTGTGTGTGTGAGTGTTCTGTGCAGTTTAAAATGTTTTACTTGAGAATTGTACCCGGTTCCAATCCTTGATGTCTCTCTTTATGATGCAGCTTAACGGCTAATCGATTCTTTACACACCCGCTCTCCCTCATTTCATGCTGATTTATTTTGTGTGTGTGTGAGTGTGTGTGTGTGTGTGAGAGAGTGTGTGCGAGTGTGTGTGTGTAGGACATAGCCGTGGGCTGCAGCACTTTATCCGCAGGAGAACCAGAGCCCATTAATCCACGACGCACACTCGTTACCAGCCGAGTCTGAGATGTGGTTAATGTACGATAATTCTTCTGTGAAAATCCTGAAACTCAGAATCATCTCTGTACAAGGAGGTGAGCTGTGAGAGGAGAAAACCAACATAACAAGCATGAAACAACAATAAATAGGAACTTCAAAAGGATAGAAAACGCTTACAAAGGAGCAGGGCCACAATTTAAACATAAAGCCCTGGTTTGTGTGTGTGTGTGTGTGTGTGTGTGTGTGTGTGTGTGTGTGTGTGTGTGTGTGTGTGTGAGCTCCAGGCAATCTCTTTTAACTGAATGTAGAAGTAATTGTAGGAATTATATAAAAAATATTCAGCACTACAGCCGCAGAACATCCGAGAATCCCCCCGAACTCACTGCACTGCATCCTGAGCGAGGTTTCCTGATCGCAGAGGGGGCGTGGTCAAAACCGACAATGTGCAGTTTTAAATTCATGCTACGTCCATGCCACGCTTTTCCCTGTTGCTGAAAGACATTCCACGAAACATTTTTATCAAGCTCCACACACTAAACCTCACATTCTCTTTTCAAAACTTTCACACCAAACTCACCCTCAGAGCCTGCGACAATCGAAACACCTCAAATCATCATTACGTACCACACAAAAAACCCGAAAACACAAACTTCAGGGTGTGGAAGGTTCTTTTTACACTTTTTCACAACGGCCAAGACACATTTTTATAAACCTTATCTGTTCTTACAATATGTGAGTGTAGAATATTGGGCATTCGCAGATTTGAGTGTTTCAGAGAAACAATATGCGAATGAAGCAAATTCAGTCCATCACAACTCAAACACTACAGAGGATCCAACAACAATACAAACAACATTGAAAACAGTGTTCAGGGTGGGATTTTGTATACAGTAAACATCACAGCATTTTGTATCCTCCCTTAACCCCCCCCCCCCCCCCCCCCCCCCCCCCCCCCCCACCCGCACACACACAAAAAGAAGAAGAATCACGAGGTTCGAAGGACTCTGAATGAAGGTGCTAGTACAGTGTACTGTGTACTGAAAGGAGGACAGCTGTGACTGTATGTTGTAGAAGAACACAAGACTGCAATCATGGGGCGGCATCACGTCGTCGGTCTGGGTCGGGCCACAGGCCCTCGTGGACATCGCCGGAAATATTTTCTCTCGCCAGGCAACGTGGGGAGGATCCCCCGGCATGCCGGACATTGACAAATTGCTTTTCCGCTTGGTGCAATGAAGACTAACATTGTCCCAAATCATGACGTAGATAGAATGATCTGCAGGGCCAGGATTCTGCTGCTCAGGGTCACGGAGGATGGCTCTTAGCTCTCCCAGCAAGGTGAGGAAACGTTTGGTGTTGAATAAGTGAAGGACAGCATGCCGGTGGACACGCCCCTCAGAACTAATGGCGCTGGAGGACTCGGTCAATGGTGGTCCGACTCGGGGTCTCGGAGTCTGATTGGATTGTTCTCCCGAACCGTATCCACGATGAGGGTTTCTTGCTCTTTCTTTATTGTTTGTACATTCACACTCTTATACACACCGGAGAACCCAAACAAGTTCCACATTCAGGAACATGAGGAGAACCTGAGCTCAGGAGTTCTGAAAAAAACCCTGAAGCTTTATTCTAGCTGCAGCATCACCATGAACCTTTAACTGATGTGTGAAAGGGATTGTTTTCATGTGACTTTTCTGCTCCCTGGTGGTGACTTAGTGAACTGCATGCAGGAAGCCTATAACTGATTACATATAAAGAAATGTACAGAAACCTGAAAAGGAGGAATTGTTAAATATTTTAAGTCAGTTGTTTATCAGTCGTTTACTGAAGGCTGGTGGTTGTCGCTTAAAAGACCCAGAGATGTTCAGCAACATTTACTGAGCTTGAGGATTCAAGCATTTTCCACTTATTACATGGGAACAGTGTGATCGGATGGGTCCTCCCTGTACAGGGGATTAAAAACATTATCTCTAGTGGATATTGATTGGATCAAAATAACGGACACTCACGGTCTCTTGGACCAGGTGACATCATCATTATTGTGTTACAAAAAAGGGAACCATAAACTGTAAAAATCTTGTTTTCGTTTGTTTCTCATGTGTTTCCATGTGGCCCAGTACATACTTAAACTTTCATAAGGTATATTAACAATAAATAAGTTTAAATTAATCTGTAATCATTAAAAAAATATATTAGGTTTTCAGAAGCTAAGAATAAAAGGTTAATATCTACATGGCGAGCTGGTCCCCTCTCACGGAGGCCACCATTTTGCAGTGGCATGTTTCTACAGTAGCCCAGAAACATACAGGCTTTGAAGAGGAGGGTCAGAAAGGAAATTTCATCTAATCACCATTAGACACCTCTAAATCTTACACACTGTACTTTTGAATGAGTATAAAACCACACCACTATAGTACATACATTTCTGTATAGTTTTCGTACAAACGTAACCATGTAGTACGTATCAAAGTGAATAAGACGCCGTTGGCTACATGGTGATTAACTTCATTCATTCACCAAACAGATTAATCCTATTAGAGTCATGGGGAGAGTGAAGCCTGGGCAACTTGGGCAAAGGAGGGATACACCCTGAACAGCTTGTCTGTCCATTGCAGGGCCAGCGCACTCACACTTACGCCTAGGGCATAATGGGCATGTCACAGTGTTGCCCTAAGAACATTCATTCATTCAATGGTCGCAGGCTGGACAGGAGGCTGGCGCCCATCTCAGCCGACTCTTGGTGAGGGCGGGGTACACCCTGATCAGCTCACCAGGCCATCACAGGGCAACCCTAAGAACAGTTTAATATATATATATATATATATATATATATATATATATATATAGATATATATATATATATATATCCTGTGGTTTATATGTACTGTAGATGACACAAGATTTGTAATTTGTATACACTGGCTGATTATTTTTTAAACTGTGCGATACTTTAAATTTTACAGTAAAGAGGAAAGCAGATCGATCGGGTATCGACTCGTCTCCCTGCTCGCCTTTTTCGGTTCTCCACTCCAGTCCAGTCCACAGTGTCGACCACCGAGTCCCAAATCCAAATGATTTGTTGCCATTTTGCTTCTTTCTTCATCGAATATTTCAAAAGTATCTCAAAACTGGAATAGTGTTGATTGATGAATCAGTTGTGAGTAGCAGGATTAGTTTAATCCTAACTGTGTTCTTGTGTGGTGTCTTTATTACCACCAGGTAAGTTCCTGACTGCTGTAGATTTCGTTTTCGTGTTCTGTTTAGCATTAGCTTGTAGGCTGTGTCCTGATTGGTGCACTTCTCCCTATGTAGGCGCATTACTTCCGGTTATGAATGACCAGATCTCAGACTCTAACGAGTGCACTTCGCTATGATTGTGAAGCCATTTGGGATGCGATTCAGACATGTTAAATTGGTTTGCATGTAGTTATGGATGTGAAATCTTTATAATAATAATAATAAGTTCGGTGTTAATCGTATAAATAACTCCGAGCTTTGCTATAAATGGTTGTTTATTTTAAACGTTTATACACTGAAAGATTGAGAATTAGTGTTAGCTAGGTGTTAGCATTAGTCCTGATGCTAGCAGTGTTTAAGGATAAATATTATCTTCCATCATTAAACAAACTATTCATTCTTAAATATTTTCATTCCTAATGTAATATTATTTAACCAGCCAAATAATTTCTAGTGTGTTAAGTGTATATTTTCATGTGCACTGTGTTATATCTGAGAGGAGAAAATGGAACAAATAAGCAAAGATTTCTTTGAAAAGGAAATTCAGGAAGAGTTTCAAAGGAAATTCAGGAAGAACATCAGCAAGAAATCTAAAAATCTTTAGATCTAGAAACTCACTCACTGACTAGTTTAATCTTTATCAGGGCCGCGGGGAGGCCGGGGCCTATTTCAGGCGGGGTACACCCTGAACAGCTCACCAGACCATCGCAGGGCAAAACACACTCACACACACACTCACACACACAAACAGGGGCGATTTACGACAGCTAATACACTAACATGCATGTCTTTGGACTGCTGGAGAAAACTGAAGTACCCGGAGGAAACCCACGCGAGCACAGGGAGAACACTGGACACGCCCTCGCTAAACCAGGACCTTGCTATGAGGCGGCCTTACTAACCCCTACTCCGCCGTACCGCCAGAAACTCAAAACTACCTTTATTGATTGTTTAGAGCCGAAGGTCCAGATTTCAAAATAAAGAAGCAAAATTAGAACATAAAACCTCTGAGCTGGGGGCAGCGGTGGCCCGGTGGTAGGGAGCTGGATTACTGATCTGAAGGTCGGGGGTTCGAGCCCCACTATCAGCGGGTTCTCACTGCTAACTGGGTTATCAAAGGCCGACCGTGTCTCTCACTGTCTGTGGTGAGAGGAATGTAAAAGAACCATCGCTGATTTTCATAAAGAGGAGCTGCATAGCGTGTTTCTGCCCTGCGATGGTCTGGCGAGCTGTTCAGGGTGTACTCTGCCCTCACCAAATGTCGGCTGAGATGGGCGCCAGTCTCCCTGCAACCCTAATTAGGATTAAGCTCTTCAGAAAATGAATGTTATCCAAAGTTTCTGCACTTTACTCACTCGCTCCTTTAGTTCACATTGATTGGATGCTGGACAGGCCACGCCCACAAGGCACAAACTATAAGATATAGAAGAGTAACAAATTCATATCTGGTGTCATGTTTCTGAAAACCTGTCGTGTATTGAACTGAACTCTTCCTTCCTAGTGCTCATGGTGACCCTCATGGACTCGGTGCCCAAACCCGGCGCCTCGCAGGTCTCAGATGTCGTGTTTGTCATCGAGGGAACAGCCAATCTCGGGCCGTACTTCGAATCCCTGCGCAAGAACTACATCTTACCGGCGATCGAGTAAGTCCCGTGAACTGGGCAGGGTGTCGTTTAAGGACGTGCGTTTACGGGAAATGAATCAGTGATGTGATGGCGTGATGCGGCTCAGAATTTTTTTTATTGTAATATTTTGTAATATGTTTTATAATTTATTCTAATATTTTAATAATGTAATATTTATAGTGTAATATATTTCATAGATTTATTATATTTAAAAGTTATTTATATTCCAATATTTATAGTTTATAATTTTATAATTTTATAATTTTTAGAGTCGTAGGTGTTTGTAATTGTGCTTAAAGTCGCGGTACCTCGTGCTTTTGTGTACACGATCATTTTATAAGCGGTTAATTTAAAACGCCCGGCGTACGATTCGCTGCTCTCCTGTTTAAGTCATCATCACTTTCAGACCAATCAGAATTCGACAGAGTACTGAGATATGAGATCTATGTAGAAGTGCATGTTTACAAGTTTACGTGTTTATTAACCCCTTCATGCAGGTACTTTAACGGAGGTCCGCCCGCAGAAACGGACTTCGGAGGAGACGTGAGTTGTTCCGTTTCTGTTTCTCTGAGTAATGGGTGTACGAGTGTAGAGTTGACTGGCTCGGGACTGTTCTCGTTGACAGTACGGAGGAACGCAGTACGGGCTGGTCGTCTTTAATACGGTGGCCTGCGCTCCCGAGTCTTACGTCCAGTGTCACGCTCCTACAAGCTCCGCCTTCGAGTTCGTGTCATGGATTGACAGCATTCAGTAGGTCCTTCACCTGATCTCACTCTGAACGTGATGCTTTCGAGAAACCCGAAGGTCGGAACGTGACCCGCATACGTTCTCTGTGCTGTGTGTCAGGTTTATGGGGGGAGGAGCCGAGAGCTGCAGTCTCATCGCTGAGGGTCTCTCCGTCGCGCTGCAGCTGTTCGACGACTTCAAGAAAATGAGAGAGCAAATGTGAGTAGGGTTTGTAAATATTATATTTTATATTTATTATTTTTCTGCTTTATTGATTTTAATTGATGTCCATTCAGGAAAAATCATCGAAGTTACATTTTCAGAGGCGTGGTCTCTGTGAGTCTCACAGATAACAGGGTGTGGCTTCTGTAACTGAGTCTGCGTTCAGGGGGTGTGGCCTTGTTACACACCAGCACTTCCGGTTTTACTGAAACGCTCTATACTCACTGCCGTTGTCCTATCTGAGCATGAGGGCCGCGGAAGCAGCTCACACCGGCACGCTTCACTGAGCTTAAGCTCTGGATCCGGACTCTGTTGCAGCTCCAAGTTTCTTTGGACGTTTCAATAATCAGAAATGGGGGCATTTAACGAGTCTCACCTTAAAGCTCAGCGAAAATGCACGCCATTCCGCAGTGGAACCGTGACCACGCCTCGACTGTCACATGATGATCAATGATGGAATATCTGCAGCTGCAGGCGTTTAACGTCCGTCCCTGGCCTGTCTATTCGCTTGGTTTGTCTCCCATCAAACACTTCGGGGATCAGCTCGGACGCTGAGTATCGGGCCGAGTACCAGCACCACAGAACAGACAGGAACTGATGGTGGCATTGCAGGAAGGGCGGAGAATCCCACAGGACAACCTACAGGGGCTCGACAGATCTCAGATGGAGGTCGCGTTCCACACCGAGGTCACGTTCCACTCCGAAGTCACATTCCACACCGAGGTCGCATTCCACACCGAGGTCGCGTTCCACTCCGAGGTCACGTTCCACACCGAGGTCACGTTCCACACCGAGGTCACGTTCCACTCCGAAGTCGCGGTCCACACCGAGGTCACGTTCCACACCGAGGTCGCGTTCCACACTGAGGTCACGTTCCACTCCGAAGTCACGTTCCACACAGAGGTCACGTTCCACACCGAACTTTGTTGTGATTTTGGAAGGAAGGGGAGCCTCAGTTTTGTTTAAAGTTGCAATATTCGGACACACAGATTTTCGGTTGTTATTGTTAGTAATTCTGCTCAAATGATGTATGAGGGCTCCAGAGTGGCGCATCGACAAGATGCGCGACTATCAACCCAGAGATCGCAAGTTCGAATCCGGGTTGATGCCTCAGCCGTCCGTGACTGGGAGTCCATGGGAGCTGATTGGCCGAGCACTCACGGGAGGGAGGGGTGGTATACGCTCACTTCCCTGTCACTCACAGCGATCACCAGCCAATCATGGGCCTCTTTGTGTTAGCCCAGTTAAAATAGGTGTGTCCTTTTTGTCTTCACATTAAAGGAGGTGTGGCCTCTTGGTTTTAGTCATTAGAAGAGGCGTAGCTGTTAGAAACATTAAAGAAGGTGTGGCCTTTCTGTTCTAGTTCTCTTAAAGGAGGTGTGGCCTCTGCTCCTCAGTCTCATTAGAGGGGGCGTGGCCTCTGTATAAAATATGTATTTTCGCTGATCCCCACCCCTGCTCTCTTTTTCAGTGGTCAGACTCACAAGGTGTGTGTGCTGCTGTGTAACTCTCCTCCGTACCTGCTGCCTGCCGTGGAGAGCGTCAGTTACACGGGCTGCACCACAGACAGCCTGGTGCAGATCATCCGCGATGTGAGTGAGCGCAGGAACGATATTTAAACGTATCCAAGGGAGAACTGAATGCGTCTCTGTGGGATTTGACCTCAGAACCTTGTGTTTGCCCTGCAGAGAGGAATCCACTTCTCCGTCATCGCCCCACGGAAGCTTCCGGCTCTCCGAGCTCTGTACGACCGAGCGTCGCCTATAGGAGCCCCCGAACCCTCGCACCCGGACTACAGCCAGGACCCGTTTCACATGGTGCTGATCCGCGGCATCGTGCTCCCAGGTAACACGCTGCGTCGTGTAGAAGTGTGTGCCACGAGCGGATCGCGGTGTTTTAATGTTTTAATTTTTCTGTGTGCAGTCGCTCCTGGGGGCGGTTCCGGTTCGGTTGCTCTCAAACCTGTTCTGCCTGTCAATCAGCCCTCCATCTGCTCCACCCCTCAGCCTCCTCCTCCAATCAGCAGCACTCACACATACCCGGTAACTGTGAGCTCATCAAACGTAAACGCAGATCAGAGGCGGAGATTTAAATTCTGGATATATTTTTTGTATGAAGTGATATATTCTCTCTCTCTCTCTCTTCCTCTCACACACACACACTCTCTCACCCCACCCCCCATGGATCCTTGTTTTTCCAGCCTTCCTCTCAGTCTCTGAGCGCGGCGGCGGCTGCAGCAGCGATGGTCGTTGAAGTCGCCAACAGTCAGAAAAACTGTGAGTTGCTTTTCATCGTTTCTGTGTCACTCCCTGATCCCCCTCTGGGTTTATTGTGCAGATCATGACCTCCTTCCACATTATCCACCTTGTTTTTCTAACCGTGCGCTTTATAGCTATGATTTATTATTATTAAAAAAAAGCATGGGATACTGGAATCAACCAATCAGAATCGAGTATTCAGAAAACCCTGTAATATGTAATAATAGGTGAATCGCTGTCTCTCACTTTCACGGTTTTACTTCTGCACTTCTTACTTAGTGCTTAAGCTTTAAAGTGTTTTCTTCAGTCTCCAGGATGAACACTGCTCCCACCTTCAATACCCAGCCGCCACTTTCCACAGTGGGCGGAGTCAAACTACCGCCAGTCAGCCAGCCCAGCCTGGCAACGGTCACCACAGTGCCCACACCCATTCTACCACAACAACAAGCCCCGCCTCCGGTCTCTCAACAACCACAGACGCAGGTCCTGCCTCCCGGGCAGCCAGTGACCAATCAGCAGCCGCCTCCGTCTCTACAGCAGCCATCTTCGGCCAACCAGCAGCAAACGCCGTCAGCTCAGCCTGGCATGGTGAGTAAATTATCCTCGGCCGCGGGCCAGCGCTACTAGATGTTTGTGATTAAGGTATGTTTGATATTGGAAGATATTTGTGATCTCTTGTGATAAAAGGTGAAAATCAGTGAGTTTTGAAGATTAAAGTGCATCACTATGTTTCAGCCTGGAGTTTCTGCACCGCAGGCCGGAGCAAATCCCATCGCCGGTCAGCAGGGCGTTCCTAATAAAGTGGTGGCCTGGAGTGGCGTTCTGGAATGGCAGGAGGTGAGAGGTGTGTGTGTGTGTGTGTGTGTGTGTGTGTGTGTGTGTGTGTGTTTACAGCATTTGGCTTTGTACCTCATTTGAGTATTCAGCGGTTTAGAACGACGGCAAGGAGACGAAGTAGTTCAAGTTCAAGAAGCTTTATTGTCATTTCAACCACATACAGCTGACGCGGTACACAGTGAACCGAAACAACGTCCCTCCAGGACCCAGTGCTACAGGATCAAATCGAAGTGCCCCGCCCACAAGAAGTCACTGGTTGTTTAGGCACTAATAGAATATTGAACTGAAATGTTTATATGTATTTAAAGTATTAAATAATTTATATTCTATACTAAAAAAGTTTACATTACAGGAGATCTCACTTTCCTAATCATACAGAAAATGTTCAGCTCTCTCTCTCCCTCTCTCTCCCTCTCTCTCTCTCCCTCTCTCTCCCTCTCTCTCTCTCCCTCTCTCTCCCTCTCTC